>JAVLVB010000702.1:2598907-2702312 GCA_032876305.1 Orestias chungarensis | reverse complement strand
ATATATATATATATATATATATATATATATATATATATATATATATATATATATATATATATTGAAGAAGTTACATTACATTGATGTTCTTATATTTCTAACATAGTTTATTGAATGCAACACCAATGATATGTTAATGATCAGATTGATTATGATAATTCCTTATGGAAACTTCATGAAATCATTAGTAAGAAATTACACAAAACTTGTAATAAAAATATTCAAGGAATAAAATTCTGTTTATCATTAGATTGAAGTTCTTTCATTTTTTAAAAAGTTTATGAACGTTACACAAATGAGTTGTTATGAATTTAATTTATTATGTTAAAAAGAGCCTAAAGACATTATCATTAAGATATTACATTTTTTGGGCGTCATATTTATGAAGGAGCAGCTTTATGACCTCATTGGCTGGTAGCTGCCGTTTATAATCAGGAGCCAGTGATGCGTGATCCTCGCTTACTACTCATACAAGCAGTCCTTGGCTTAAACATGCCAAAGTAAACATCAATTTACCAGAATGAAAATTGCCATCCTGCCACGAAGCACAAACATAAACTGCTTGCAGATGCTGCTAGACGTACAGCAGACTGCATTGCAACAAGCGCACACCTTTGTGAACATCCAGACCAGGCTATATCGTCTCAGAGGGGAGAAGAGGTAATGAGGGTGATGGCTTATCGTTACGGCAACAAGCCACCAGTGAAACGACATGTTGGTGAGTGGACAAAAATGCGATCCTGAGAACTGTCAAACACAATTACTTTCTTGTTACTGGAAAAATGCTGAAATGCATCCACAGAAACAATGCCTCATTTACCACAGTGCCAATGAACCTTTATAAGAGAGACGGATGCCAGGAAACATTACTACAATGTCTCCATTCACTCAGGTTTAATTTATTTCACCAAACTTATTTCAGGTGGGCTCATTTCTGCGATAGTTTACTCTGGGGGGAAAGCGTGACTCCACACATCTGCATAATTAACATTTTACCACTTTCTCTAATTCATTTTAGACGAAGTTACCATTATATCCAATCCAACACCTCTTCACATATACACACAAAACCCACAAACCACAAGTGAATCAAAACACCTCATCATACCATGAGCTGAACATTTGTTTTCTCAAAATCTGTATCTAAAACATGAGAAATCCCGTTGATAAACAGAAACATGTATTTTTAAACAGTGAAAGCTGCATCAGAACCTAGATGTTTTTTTTTGTTTGTTTGTTTTTGTTTTTGTTTTTTTGCAGAGCCTCTCATGTGAAAAAGTCTTAAATAGTTTTTCTATGAGGGTCTCATGGTGTAATAACCATCAAAAATACCACTGCGACACTTTTTCATGGTGTTTAGATAAAACAGTGAAACCAAAATGTTCTCGCAAACCAACACGTTCCTGTTCATTACTTAGGCATGGGATGTTTTTGTTTATATTGTCAGTATTGCCTCAACTAATGTCACCGGTTTTATCCCACTAGCAGCTACTAGAGCCACAACACCAGTCGTTTTTTTGCGGGGAAGATAGAAGATAGCAGTGTGAGCCGCGACATGCAAAACGAATTGAAAGCAGGATATGTTCAGCAGGCCACTTTGCACGCAGTTAGTCGTAGCAACACAGAAGTTGTTCAGTTGAGATGTACAGAAAAAATAATAAAAATAATGTCTCAACCAAAACCAGAAACTGTATGTAAATTCCCCGTTAACCGTGTGAAGCACTGATAATGACATGCAATGTTTAAAAAGAGTATGTGTCCCCCTTCAGGATTTGTCTGTTTTTGCTTTATTTTTGTCACCCTTCGGTCAGATCACCGAACTAATTTATCCTGTAATAAAAAAAATTATCCTGAGTGATTTACAACCAACCAAAATCTGTCCCTATGTAAAATAAAAAAGGAATTATCAACAAAAATTGATAACTGTCAATAACTGGCAATGAGTTTTCTCATCACTGCAAGAGTTTTGGCCCACTCAGCTTTGCCAAATTGTTTATAACCAGCCTCATTGTGAGGTTTTCAAGCCTGTTTAAACTCATCCAACAACACGTCAGTTGGAATTAGTCTCAGATATTGAACAGGAACCCACTCCAGAAGCCTTGATTTATGTTTTTGTTAGCCAGGTGGGTTGTCCCACTATCAACAACATCATGTTTTAGATGTTAATATGGTGTTTTTTTCCTCTGTCATTTTTATTAGTTTTACAAATGTAATCAGACAAATCCAAATTCAAGAAATATATACTTTCATCTCAATACTCCTTAGAAGAGGTTCTTTATTTTACTTTTGGTCAGTAGTATTTTATACACTCTAGGCTTAAACTACTTCTACATTGTTGGATATGTTCTGTTTTTTATCTTATAGGTCAAGCAGCAATCAGGCGACGGTCCACTAAGCGATGTTGGGCTAGGTAATGTGGTTAATCACAGCTAATTCACAAATAATACGACCGTTAAGCTGATTTTAAAAGGGTTTTCCTCTTCATACTCATTTAAAAACAACATTATGTATCATTATCTTATCTTGATGATTTTAAACAATAGGTGTGCCAAGAAAAAGCACAAAATAGAAGTAATGAGCCGCAGAAGAAAATGGTCCCTAAATCTTCCATTAAGCTAAAGTTTGTGTTGGGTTTTTGTATCTAGGGAGCGAGCAGGGACATTTGTTTTGGATTTCTTGTGTTTTAACCCTTAATAAAAATACGTCAAGGGCTGAAAACTAACCCATTCATCTGTTGTCATCTTTCATTATCCATTTTACAAATGAAGCTTTTGTGCTTTGCTGACTGATTGCTGTAAGAAGTATAACTTTGCAGTAGGTTTGGCTAAGCTCATTAAATGTTCTGTGTAATGTGTGCACCAGTGTAAGAAATATTGATTATGCATAAGCAAACATCAGTAATTGTGCAAATTCAGCAAGATTCAAATGAAATCAAACAAGCACACAGGCGGATTGTGTTTTACACGGTGTGTTTTTAAATCCTCCAATTTAGCTCTCTCCCATACACACACACATATTCTCTGTCTCTCATACACACTTTGAAGTGGAAGTATTGCGAAGTGTGGGAGGCAGGCAGGGTATAATTTGAGCTCCGTAATGTCAAGACGCACACCAGTTAGTTTGAGCTCTGGAAATACGGTGGTTGTCAAAGCTTGTTTCACTTATCCTGCCAAAGTTGTCCCAGAAGCATTTGGGCTCATTGCACAGGATGAAATGGAACAACCATCAGACCCTAGACTGGGACGTGCAGCAGTCGCACCACAGCAGTTCTTCAGAGATTTAAATCAACTCATATCAAGAGGTTTTTCTTCTTCGTTTTCTTCTTCTTCTTTCACTTGAATAAATAACTTATCCCAGCTGTCTTCTCTCCAGCCCCTGGAATATTTCTGCATCTCATAGAAATCTACTTATTTTAAACCCAGATCCCACTGCTTTATTATTTGGATAAATGTTGTTGTTTTTTCTGTCAGGAGAACATCATTCCTCACATGGTCCTTGCCCACATATTTGAGAAATAAAAACAAAATAAAATAAAGCTGTTGCAGCTAAACAAAAACAAACACAGGTTGCAGGCAGACATTGTACAGAAAAATCCCATAGTTACAGTAGTTCAGAATACCACAGGGGTTAATGCAGCAACGTGTCCGGTGGTGACAGCAATGCAAAGTGATCTTATTGCTCTTCCAATATAAAATCATTGCATTTTTTTAAATCCTATGTCTGGGCTGCCGAGAAAGGCATGCCGTTCAAAGTATCCATTCCAGTGGCGACATTCATTGATTGAGGGTACTGCCTGGAGGAAGACTGTAGATGCTATCTTCTGAGGTAGAGCTAAGGAGGTTTCCACTGTCCTGATTAAAGTATATTATGGTAAGACTAATCTTTTTACCTATGTAAAATTTATATGTTAAACATTTCAGATTGACATTCTACATTTTATAAATTGCATACAAATGTATTAAAAAATAGGTTTGCAAATGCTTATTGTAAATACAGTATAAGGTAGTAACTCAGTCTTAAAGATTTAGCTTTAATTTAAACAAACCAGTCCTTTTCTCTCTTACCTGCCCTTAAAAGTACATACTAAACACAATGATTCATATTTTAATAACAAACTATTGACAACATATCTATAAACTATTTATATGCCATCTACTGTATAATGGAACTCTTATTGGAAAGTGGCACCATTAAGGTTTTGTGTTTTGAACTAATAAAATAGCCATTTAATAGCCTTTTTAGAGGGATCCTAAGAATTTTCATACTCCAGATTATTCTATGTTCCTCATGCTTCTCTTAGGGGAAACCAGAAAGCGGTCGGCGATGGTGCTGATGTAACAAGAGTTGTCCAAGAGTTTGTAGGGAGATATAGGGAAGGGTCGTTCACACAGAGGTAACTAATGCTGGGGAAAAAAACATGGTCATAACTCGGAGATCAAACAAGAGCAAGGAACGAACTGCTGGAGACAGCTTAAACAGAGCAGATCTGAGATGGGTAAATCATGCAGTTTGCAGCAGCTGAGGTGTGAGTGACGAGAGTTGAGTCATGGCAAATGCTCAAAGCTGTGGGCTGTATTCTTTAAAAATGTAAATAGCTTATAGTGAGCAAATTTGCGCCGGATAAGGAAAGAATGATCAGAAATCCATTTACTATGTTGATATGAAACTCTGTTCTACTAAAAGAGAGGCTCGTCTTGCACACTGTTCAGAACCACCACTGACTGAAGGAGATGTCTGTTCAGCAACCTACTGAGCTGTATATTTTACAGCTGGACCACTGCAGTCACATCATTTGTTTAAACTGCTATAGCAGGGGTTTGCCAAGCGCTAACACTCGTAACAGCTAACCCACCCATCATACACGCAGCTGGAAAGAACAATAGTTTTGTTTTTGTTTTTTTTTCAGGAGGTTTATCAAAGTAAATGCATTTGCACGTGCCAAACAGTAAAAACTGTAGCATAGAAAATGAAGTGCGCACTGAAACATTTTGATGAATGGTCTCTCACAGGTGTAAGAGCTGTAATTTAGCACTCAGACCTAATAAAGGGCAATGAGTTTGCTGTTGTCGCTGTATTTTGTAATTTTAAAAGCATGAATTCTATTTGTGGCTGAGTTATTTCTCTGTTTTTTTAAAGATGACATTGAACTTTGTTTAACATTGTTAACTGAGTCAAATAATAACGTTCTCAGGGAGATGAACTATCATCACTATCATTGCAAAGAATGTTACTAAACGAAATGGAGGAAATTATAAATCCATTGCAGCATTGAGAAAATTAAACTTGATTCATTCTTACATTTGGAGCTTTCTGGTCATTTTTAGATGTATTTTCTTTACGCATTTAGTTATTATGTCATATGAATAACTAATGCAATAACATTTCTAACTGTTGCTGTTTCGAAACAAGGAATTACCAGGGAGTTTTGCAGCCAATTGCTGCTGATCAAATGCAGTTTTGTGTAAAATGTGAAAAACCCTTAATAAAAGCATCACAACTTGGTAGTTTGCAACTATGGACAATAACGTTGGGTGTTAACACAATGCCAAAGATAGAAAACATCAGCAGTAATCACAGACATCACCGATTTCAAAAACATGTCAAGTCCAGCTTTTTACAGTTTTAAAGATTTTTACAGTAGAAAACTTGTGAGATAGTTGAGAATCGTCTCAGTAGAGGACATTCACAACTAGATCTGACAAATCATTACTCATAAATATTGTAAAAAAAAACATCTCCAGACCTTTAAGTCAGACTTCACAGGGTTCTGTTGGCAGGTTAGAGTGTGTTTAAGGCAATAGAAGTCATTGACAGGATAATAATTGTACAGATTATCTATAAAAAGAAAACACCAGCACTTTAGGTTTGCATTTTTGCTTTAAATGTACAGCCATCAATCTGACTGAAAATCCTTTAGAATGATGGGACCAAAGTAAAAGTGTTTGTCTATAATTTTCTGCGCCATGTCAGGAGAAAGGCAAACATAGAATTACTTTCTGCAAACAACATGAAATTGAAGCATTTCAAGACCAAAGAGCCTCACGGTCACTGATTTGTCCGTAAACCTCCCTGTATATCAGCGAATAGTCCTAAACAGAGCAGTCAAATGTGACGTCTCCCCTCTGAAAGCTGAAACTTCATTCAACCTCACAGCACTAGAACGATTGCAGTGAAGAGAGTACCAAGTTTGTGATAAATTTCATAAAAAATACAAAGAAATGTCCTACGTAAAGACTTTGCCATCATGTATCTGTTTGTATTTTATTGCATTCCATGATGGAGTTTAAAAATAATATGGATCAGAAATACTTTTGATAAAAGCTGTCATACCTTTTTGTTTTAACAGTTTGAGTGCATGTGAGCTACCTAAGTATGTATTTTTCTTCCTGCCAAGACAGCTGACAAAACTTCAATCAGAATACTTTAAAGTATAAAAGAACACTACAACCACCGTAGATTTAAGAGCATCTTCTCCAGAGTAAAAAAAAAAGTATCAAAACATGTTGTTCTTGTTTTTATTTTGTTGCATCTTTTACCTAAAGGCAGAATCTGAAACTGACTTGTTGTGTCGAGTCTTGCTGTTATTGTTTATTATTTATTATAATGTCTGTGTGTGTGTGTTTCTGAGACAGAAGGGGTGATATAGTGGGATAAAAAACACACTACCTCCTGTTTAAGTCACTCCTGCATTGCCTTGATTGTGTCCCAGAACATCGGTACTACATCATCTTCAACCTTAAACCGCTCCTCCCATCCTCAGTTTCCATCATTCTGGTTGAGTTCTGTTTTCCTGTTGACACGCTTCGCACTCCCCAAGGCATATTGACAGCCGTGTGAACACCTGTCAAAGGACTCTAAATTACTTTTGGGGCAGTCGCCGCTACAGGTGTCTCTGCGATGTACGTTTTTCTATCATTATTAACAAAGAGCGGTAGCAGGAAGGTGAAAACACCACAAAGTTAGCTCTGGTAATGAGCTGTGCTTTTGTTGCCCCTGAGCGCCAGAATAATGATCATCCGATACCTGATGTCTCCCTGGGTGTCTAGCTGAATGTCACTGTCACCTGCTTATATGTGCGCTCATGCACGTTAGCACACATGTTCATGCTTTTGCATGATTACATGATTACAGGAAATACAGTCAGGCACAGAGGAAGCGCAGACTCATTTTAACACCCTCTACCTGACAGATAACACTCTCACACGATTTTAATTGGTATGGAGGAAATCTATTCCTACCTATTTCCATCTTGGGTTTACTTTATGTTTAAGTGTCAGGCGAAAAAAAAAGTTTGGGGAAACGAATTCGTATTCAGAGATAGTTCTTATTGCTGGAAGAAAAACATCGAATAAATAAATAAACTCTCCTGCAGGAACTTTCAAAATCAGAAGCACAGAACTGTTTGCACCACTTTACGTTAACAGCCGTAAGTGACAAGCTGGCGGGGATATTTGAAGTGCGAAAGCTTTTAGCAGTTCGTCAATTTTTTAGGGACGTTTGAGGCTCATTAATAACGTTTAATAACCTGCGAGCACAAATTATCTGCCGCGCTGCCTTTTGCATGTCGCTCCTTACTGATTTGACTATCTGGTAAAATGTCAGAGGTGACGTTGTCTTTGAACTGCTACCAGTTACCCTCTATGTACAAAATGTTGGACAGCGCTTTGCAAAAGTATCCCTATAGATTTTTCACAACCTTCAATGTACAGACAAAGAGTTCATATCATGGACTAACACAGTGTGTGAGTGGAACAGGACTCTCAGAGCTTTCATGTACCTTTATTTTCAGCCCCTCTAATCTGATACCCTAAATATGAGCAAGACTTTTTCATTTTCTTTAATTTTCTGCTCTTTTTTCCTATGTAAAGCACTTAGAATTGTCTTGTACACAAAAACGTGCTATACAAATAAACTTGCCTTGCCTTGCCTTGCCTATTGAGTAACATTCCAGCTGTTCAGTGATGTTCTTAGATGTTATTTGGAGAACATCACTGAACAAATACAGGATTAGGTTAAAGATATATTGATGAAGAAGTTTAACAAAGGGTTATCAGATATAAAACAATATCCCAAGCTTTGGCACTGGAGAAATAGAGTATTGCAACTGCAAACCTAGCAAGACATGACCATTCGTCCAAACTGACACTCTGGGTAAGGAGAGCATCAATCAGAGATGCAGACAAGCGGCCCATGGGAACTCCAGGAGCCGCAGGATTGGACAGGATTGGTTCTGCTTTAAATCTGGCCTTTGGGGAAGATTGGCAAGAAAGATTTATTTGTATTGTTAAAAACAAAATCACTGAAAGTAATTTATAAAATTTGTAGAGGGAAGCAAACACGCAGAGCAAGGTAGTTCTTTCGAATCACCACATGTAGCTGAAATGCAAATTTGACTTTAAAAAGACAATTCCCAACTTCAAGCACGGTGGTGACAGCATCATGCTGTGGAAATGTTTTCCTTCAGAGAGTTAGGAAAATTAGTCATTAGACATTTATGTGTTTGATGGTGTATCAGTTTCCAGCATGCCAAGGCCGGAAAAGACTTGGGACTGAAGTGAATGTTCACCATCTCGCAGGAGCAAGACTATAAAGATGCAGCTAAAGTTAAGATGTAAAGATATTTGTTTGCTGACACAGTCAAAAATACATTTATAAATCCAGCAGATAATTAAGGAAAAACATGATTCTACACTTTTAGTTATTATATATAAAGTAGTTTATACTGTTTTCTTAGCAGAAATGTATAGTAGCTAATTATTTTTACTCATTTATATTTACTTGAGTAACTTTTTGGAGAAAAAACTGTACTTTTATGGGACCAGTGACTACACCATACTTTCTTTAAATAATATTATTGTGAAGTATTGTTACTTCTACATGGGTAAAACCTCTACATATTCCCCACATTGTAAGTAACTTTGTTCAATGAAAAACAAATGTATTTTAGCCAAAAATGCATGAAACACACCTTCAGTTTATGTTGAAGAGCTTTTCTTTTTACACAACCTTTGTTGTTCTAACTTTATTTTTGTATATGCCAATGCTGGTTTTTTTTTGTATTTTTTGCCATTTTAAGGTTAAGTGAATACAAAGCAATCACTGTGAAAGTGCTACCAAGTTGTAACAAATATATACACATTATCTTAGCTTTAAAAGTCACTTATTATGTTCTTCAACATAATATTTTTTGTGAATTACGATCATGTTTATCTGTGTTTTTAAAATACTAGAATTTTTGTTTTGTTTTTCTTTCATAATCTTTTTACCAATGTCTTGAAGGGCTACCTTAAATGTTTCCTTGAGTAAAAATATGTTAAAGTAGTCCAACTCTGGGTTCAGTAAAACGTTTGGCTACTCTTTTCTGCCTCCCAAACAAAATTCCATTAAAATACATTAAAGATTGTGGTTGCAATGTGAAAAAATGTAAGGGAAATATATATATATATATATATATATATATATATATATATATATATATATATATATATATATATATATATATATATATATATATATATATATATATACATGTAAATACTTCCACACAAAATTCATGTCCTGTCATCAATCCTCTGCCAGTATTTGCTCAAAGTATTAAAAGCCACATTAGAAATTGGGTCTGACCGTGAGCCAGAGGTATCAGTGTCAGCATTTACTGTGTAAACAGAATGTGCAAGTGTGTGTCACATTCTGTGTTGGTACGTCTGACCTGTAACGGCTGACTAAAGTAACGTAATAAAGTACTCTAAGGGAGGCCGTACACACACAGACACACACACACACACACACACACACACACACACACACAGCAGCCAACGCAGCTCCACCCCAGCTAGCTTCAGTTTCCTCCCCGCATCCTGGTTTGCATGAAAGCCATGAATAAGTCAGCATTTCTGCATGATAGGTCTGTAACTAGGAGTGACAGTTAGAGAGCTTATTCTTTAGAATCGCAGATGGGATTCAGAGTGTGTGAGTGTGTGTGGAGGACGGGCGTGGCGGGACTGAGTGCCCCCGTGTCCTCCCCGCTCCCTCCTGCTGCTCCTCAAATGGAAGCCATGCTGCTGATGATGCTCAAAAGCGAGGTTGTTGACGTCAGCGGCAAATGGAAAAGAGAGAGGTGGGTAAACACCAATGGTTGAGTAAAAGGGATGGTTGTTGCTACTGGTAAAAACACTTTACAGTAAAAAAAATAAAGGTAAAGCAGGTTTTTTAGCCAATGAAAAGCATACTGCATCGAGCCGTAGATTAACATGAAGTTTTAGTTTAGTGGCTTATCACTATGATTGAACAGCTTCCTTATGCAGGGTTTAGTTACCTATCAAGTACAGATTTCTTCTCAATATTATTTTAACAGTAGACAAACATGACCTTGGTACACAAAAAAAAAGATGCAAGATAGGAAAAATATACACACCCACCAGGCCCTAAGTGGATGAAGTAGTTCCCTCATCTTAAATTATGAAAATCTGCAAGTAATCATATGACTTTATGGTGTTAGTTTCCTGAACTGCCAGGTCTCATTACTCCCAGAGTCTCTCCTTTGGCCATTTTCTCAATTTTATCTACTTTGTGACATTTTGTTTATTGTTTACATTTATTTATTTTTAAATTCCACATTCTGTTCAAAATAAACAGTACAAAATTGAATGTTTTATATTATTTGTTTTACAAAACAATAAAAGATATATTGTTTGACAAAATAATCTGTTACTAGATTTTATACATGAACATTGTAAAACTAAATATTTGACACTGCTTCTTTAAGATGATTATTAAAAGTGTCCTCAGAGTCAAACATGGATCCACACAAGTCAAAGTTCAAGGTAAAACTGTCTAAACAGGTCCTCTCCTCTAACAGCTTTCACTGGGACTGCTTATTGTGTCTAGACCCGCGTAAAAACTCTTATCCCTTCATCAGAGTCTGATGACAGTTTAGATACATTTGCAGCTGATCTCACTGGTTTTACTTGACGGGATGTGAAATCAACACGATCAGGCCACATTTTATCAGCACAACCTGATGATCAGCATTACATCATTAGGGTCATTACATCCTTACATCACTCTCACATCCCTGTTATTGATTGGATGAATAAACCATTATTACACATGTATGTTGGGGGTTGTTATCAGCCAGTGTTTAAAACTAAAGATTATACGTCATTTATGCTTTACATGAAGCTTAGCTGACCTTTGTCTCCCTGCACCATCTCTGTGAGCAAGCAAGCTATTTGTGTACAGTGCATTGTACGTTGTTGAGCCTATGGATGCGTATCAGGTGTTGGGTTAAATTGATTTTATGAGGAAAATGATGCCGCCCTGCACAGGAAAGCTTTTGAATACTACAGCTGCATAGAGAGAGGACGCAGATGTGCCCCTAATTATGTTATGGCTATTTGGAGTGCATCACATTTTTTAACGGTCTAACCTTTCCACTTTTTATCACATCTCAATCGTAAACCTCTGTGTATTTTCAGGTGATTTTATGTGGTATATCTGTAAAGTATCAGTAGTAATGGATAGTTTGGGTATTAATGCAGCCCCTCTGTGTCAGAGCCACCTTTTCCTGCAGTTAAAGCTGTTGTTGTTTTGGATTTTATTTGAGCGGTTCAGCACATAATAGAGACTGAATATGTTGCTTATTCAGACAAGAGGAATACTCCGCAGCAACATTCAAGGATCGTCACAAACTGTCCATTGGAGTTTGACTGGGCTGTTGTAACACAAATTGGCTATCTAAAACAGGGGATTGCGACTCCAATCCTTGAGGGTGTTGTTGTTCTAACACACCTGAGGCAAATAATAAAGTCATAAGCAGGACCCTGGAGAACCTGACTGCAAACTGAGGAGGTGATTCAGCCTTTTGATTCCTGTCTGTTGGACCAGGGATGCTGCAACCATAATGTTTCGAGATGAAAATGTTTGGTTTGAGGTGATGTATGTTGTTTTTTTTTCCTTTCCTAACACTTTCGCTTTTGCATGTATCTTAAAGAACCTGCTTCCACATTTTTGCTCTGACCCTTATGTGGCTACAAAATGTCTCGAACGGAGGGATGTAAGTTGTGGACCAAAATCCGGAAGGTGGAGACTGGGTTGGATCAGAAGATGATTTATTGCATGTTAGGATGATGGAACACGAGAGCCAGAACAAAAATCAGAGCAAAGCGATTGTAGATGGTGGGGTGTGGGGAGGCACAGCAGCCAGAGACCGGCAGACAGTGGAGAGGACCAGAAACAGGGGGAATCCGCAGAAACACTGGAGAACAACGAGGAGTCGGACACGGAGCAGCGGGGAACATTTTGGGAGAATCCAGCGGGGAGTAGGGAGAAGAACCAGGTTTATATACTGGGAGTGTGAGATTATGTAATTGCAGAAATGATTAAAGATTTTTGTTATTATGAAGGGAAGTAGACTGATCAAGACAGAGAGAGAGAGAGAGAGAGAAAGAGAGAGAGAGAAAGAGAGAGAGCAGGAGGAACCGGAGAACACAGGCAGGGAGAACGACACAGAACGGTAACAGAACGGAAAAAGACATAAATAACATTGAGACCATGACACAAACGTATTGTACGTATTGTAGCTTTCTCTATCTAATGTTTTTCTGCCAGAGTCCTCCAGAGGCCAGATTTATAAAATGTATGAGTTGAATTGTCCCATCTGAACTTTGCATCTCTTTATTCTTTGGTGGAATCCGATAACCAAACTGGACTCGATAACCACACAAATTTTGCTTTCACAATACAATTCTGAATTAGTTTCTATATATTGAAGTGTTGTGCCCAAAAACATGTTTAAATTGTGTTAAGCATTTGAACACTTTAGATAAAACACTAAAATTCAGATCCGGGTCTTGCTTTTCTTCCTGAGCCACAGTTTGAACTTCACTAACAGTCTAACAGATGATTTAATAGTGTGTTGACACAGCCCCTACTGAATAAGTCATCAAACCCCAGCTAACACACCCCTAGGACTCATCTATTTTTCAGTCCAGTGGATTTCTGGCTCTCTTTTTCTAACCACCAACATCTGGGCACCTTTCGATTTCTGTGTTTAAACAGCAGATCATTAGAACTCATCTGCTATTATTGTGGCTAGAATCCCTCTTATTTACAGCGCAGCCATGATGGATTGTTTTTATAGAATTGTGTTTGTTTGTTGGTGTTTGGGGTGGAGTGGCCTGGATCTATTTAACAGCAGGAGAGAGAACAATTGAAAATGGACTTTGCCTTAAACAAGAAGAACCCCCCCCCACAAGATCTGCATTCACAGCAGAGCTCATTAACCGCTGGCTGACTCCTCTAACTGACAGTCAAAACATTTCTCCTTGTTTCTTTTATTTGCGTAAAAAGCTACGTGTCTTTGGTTTATCTGCTTTAGAACGTTGGGATGCAAAACAATTCAGTTGTTACAGCGTCACCTGAGAATGAGCATCATCGTGATCAAACCCTCCAAGTTCTTCCACAGACAGCCTTTAGCTTTGAACAGCTAAATGACTGATGACTGAGATGAAAGAAAATGTAGGTCATCGTGAATGAGGGTCCGCAGAAGCCGAATTAATCAGAGTGAGGTAATAACCAGATAATCTGGAGGATGATGGCCAAACCAAAAGCATTGCAGGTGAATGCTCCAGCTATAACTCCTCGATCTGCCGCAGACCTACTACACACCTATTTGGCAAGGCAAGGCAAGGCAAGTTTATTTGTATGGCACATTTTCGTGTACAACACAATTCAAAGTGCTTTGCACATTTTACTGGTAACTGATAAGTTCTCGTTGCCTATTTTTGTTTTGAATTTATGAGGTCACCGCTGATTTGAGGTCAGAAGGAGGGAAGGTAAGTCAAAACATAGCAGTTAATGATTTGATTATCTGACCGGAAGAGGATTTCTAATCCAAAAATATGACATTAATCGAATTTGGACACTCAAGCATCCACTTTACCAGTATATGGGATAAAGAACCTCCAGCTTTAACTAATTCTCATTTGCAAGGCTTCCATAGTGAATGTGATTAGTTGTCAGATATTGTTTGAGAGGGATCTGTTTTTTGTGATATATTTTTTTTTGTTAAATTATGTAAAGATATTCTCATCTCCTCATTAAGCAAATTCACTCCATGTTCCGTCAGACAGGAGACAACCATTAGACGAAGAAGGGAGCCAAAGTATAAAAAAACTGGCTAAAAAGGAATTTAATGTGGACCAATACATGAACTCACATAGGAAGCATTAACAGCTGTACTGCTTCAAGGACAATAATGAAATGTAAAAGTTTTCAGAACTTTGCCAACTTTAAATCAAGTATTACTATTATTTGTAGATGTTTTGATCTAGTTATTCTGTTTTGTTTTCTTTAGAAAGTCTGACTAGCCTAGTGTTTCTTTTATCAACTTTGGGTGTTTTTCTAGATTGAGCGTATGTTTTAATCAGTTATTTATAACTAAAGTTCTACAAACAAAATTTGGCGTGGATATAATGGTCATATTTTTTGTGATTTTTTTTTTTTTTGCGGGTGCTGCGGGAGAACCTAACAGGATGGGATATCCTGCCATCCTGCCTCCTAATAGAAAGTACCACTAATCAAGTATTTGTATGTTTACTCGTCTCTTTACTGGAAACGGTTATTGATGGAGCTCTTGCTGCTAATAAATATGATCATTGACCCTTTTTTCTTTCCATGTGTTAGTATTCCTAACTTTGCACTACCTTCCTCCTTTTTCCTTGACAAAGAAATTGAGCGAGAAAATCCTGCTATCAGTTGTTTTTAGACCTTTTATGCGTCTTTCATTAAATATTTACTTGCTTAGTTGTGTCACTTTTAAAAGAAAGCTATTTTATTTTATTTCTAATGTTTTTTATTTGTTTGTTTTGTTTGTTTGTTAAAGAAAGTTTTCTAACTCTGTGCTTCTCTGTTTTATTGTTTCACTTTGCAAAAGAAGACAATCAGTGAAGGTTTTGCTGCCATTGACAGTCAATGCTGCCATTTATTACATTTTCCTTTTCCATCATAATTGTTCGCATCATTCATGTTTTACAAAACAATAAAAGATATATTGTTACTAAAAAAGCTATCAATGTCATTTCATCTATGTATTGTCTTTGTTTCTCTTCCCAAGAGTAAGTACTCCTTAATCAGTGATTTTGTGTTCTACCTCATTGTGCTTATGTGAAAATGTTTTTGTTTGTTTGTTTGTTGTTTTCTTTTCAGAAAACAATCGCTGTGTATCTTTATTTGTCTCTGTCTCTTTTCTGGACACAATTATTGTACATTATATTAATTTGATGAACTTTGTGTTTTTGTTTTTTTCGTTTTGTTTTTTTGCACTAGGCCTTTATGTTTAGCTATGTTTCCTTAAAACCATATTTAAAGGAGTTTGAGAACAATTTTCTGTAAAAATAGTGAAAGCCTGTGCTCCATATGCTATGTTCTCTTTGGAAATGGGATACGTTTGCTGTTTTCCTGGAAGTGGGCGTATCTTTGATTTTAAACTTCAATGACAGTTGTTCTAAAATTAAACTATCATTTCCTGACCTGGTTCTACTCAAATCCATTTCTTCTCTTACACTACATTGTTGTGAATTGTGAAAAATGTATCATGACATAACATCTATATTGCATTATCGCCTGCCCCAGTTTGTGGGAGTATTCTTGACACACATTACATTGTGCTTGGGTGTCTGTCTTTCTTTCCTTTCTGAGAACTCATATAAAGTTCTTGTCTGAGAGAAATAGGTTTAGTCTCTGTAGTCTTTATGTAAAATTACAGCCTCCATAGCGTTTCAGATGCAATCCGTAGATAGGTTGCAGACTAAACAGAATTTCACAGCAGAGAGGGCCTTAATGGTTTTCCGTTTATGTGAAAGGAAATTGAGACGCTTGTCATTGAAAAGATAGAGCAAAAAGACACAAATAAAAGGCTGTGTCAAGGGGACTGTGAGGACAGATGGAGTGGGGAAAAAGATGTGAAAATCATAGGGCGAGTTTCAGAAAACAAGAGAAAAGAGTGGAGTAGAGGGTGAGGAGACAGAGGAGAAACTTCTGCTGTCAGCATGGAGATGATGGCAGGTGATGGAAGGATAATGAAAGTAGGAGGATCGCGTCTAACCCCTCCTGACCTCCTGGATCCAGCTGCTGGGAATGGTGGAGGGAAGCGGGTGCAGCGGGAGAACCTAACGCGATGGGATATCCTGCCATCCTGCCTCCCAACCCGTCTCCCTCTGACTGCTAATGTCTGTTCCCATCCTTTCACAGCCAGCTCTGCAGAATTACTGCGCTGTCAAACACGCACTCACAGACACCTCTCTGGATGACGCACACACACAAACATCCAGATGGAGGACCATGCTCTGATGTACGCAGCCATTCGCACTTGCTGACAGCCAGAACGGAAAAAAAAAAGAAAAACTCACACTAACACACCTCCAGTTGACTCAATATTACCAGGGAAGGACATTTTCACTCGGGTCACCGCATAACACAGGCCTGGAAAATGGTGTTGAAACTGTAGAACGGAGGACATGAGCCGGACACAGAGAGTATGCCAGTGATGGGGAGGGGAAAACAATTTTAGCGTGATGTACAGTACTGTTTGTTTGCTAGGTGCAAAGAGAGCCTTTCTGTGCTCGCCTCCACTCAAATATCGAAATAGCAGCTTACAGTGGAGAGGATTTAAAGCCCATGCATAATTGCACAGCTTTTTAATTACTTTTTCTTTTTTTTTTTTACAAGTGCTAAAAAACTACCAACTTGTTTATTTGTTTTTTCAACCTATCCTTGTCATTGGCTTGATATACAACGTTTACCAACTTTTTTGGCAAGCTTTACAAACACCCCTTCCTCCAACGTCATCACGCGTATAACATCAAAGCAGGAGCCACAGGGAAACTTAAGCTCTTTTCGGAATTGCCCTCCAACCTCCAGAGCCAGTAATTACACATTATGAGGGGCATCAAAATTATGACTAGTCTAACCACTGTGTAATAATACCAAGTACTTCAAAGATTCAACACTCATTTCAGGGGGAAAATAAAAACTCATGGATTATTCATGAGGAAAGGTCTGATTCAGCCTTCCAGAGAAGCTGGAAGCTCAACTGGACTGAGACCCTAAATAAAAAACTACTTGAGAATAGAGACTTATGCTGGTGTATTTTCAGTGTTAAGCATGAAGGGGTCCGGTGGTGAGAGCTGTTATCACCAGACTGTGTTTTTGCATTGAAAATGTTGAAGCCATTTCTCATGCCACAATAGGATTATGCAGCAGCCAAGAGTTAATTTAGACTGCGAGGTCAAATTTTGGCGCTTCAACAGCTTGGGGAGAGAAACCATGCGACTCAGAAAGGTCTGTTTAGTGTGTTTCAATACTGCCCTCTTGTGTTTTCGTTATGCATATTTGACTCAACCAGTTAGATCAACACTGAACAAGTTACTGTCAGTTAGCTGTTGAAAGTGAAAACTATAGTCATGTTAGAGGCAACAAACAGCTGATCAATTGCAGTCGATTAAAACATAATTTGCCTAACAAACCATATAAACAACTTTTTTTTTTTTTACTTGCACATCAGGAGAATTGATGTGAGTTTTGTCACAATACTAAATAAAATATCTCACCAAAAATCTGTCACAAGTAACTGTTACTGCTCATTAATCTGGTAAGGGTTGCAATGACTTTTCTAAACAACCTAAAGTATTTTTTTCTACAAGAATAGTGATTGGACCGTTGCCAATCTTCCTACATGTGGACATACCTGAAAATTCACTTGAAGGGCGGGGGGGGGAACTCAACTGCAAAGAAATCATTGCCCTGCTCTGTTGGTCTCCTTCACTCTCATGCTCTGCAACCAAGCTCATGTGATCCCAAAGCGCGCAACTGCTCTGCAGCACAACTATGATCATTACATGCACCTGCTTGCTTACATATACAGCTCTCTTGCGGGCATATGGCACCAGATTTTTGAGAGCCTGGTCAAGGGAGTATACCAGGCATTCCTTTCCGCCTATACCTAAGACCAACCACTTTTTGCCTCCTCACCTCACTGCCTTGCGCTTTAGGAAATCTATCTTGGCTTCTGATTTTCTGGAAACAAAAATGTTTTGCTACCATGCATGGCCTTCACAGATGCCAGTCAGATTCTCCCATCTCATCGTCCTCAGCGTCATTGTCCTCCCAGACCTTGTTTCCTGTCTTTCAATGACGTTTCTTGCCTGGCCTGCAAATTTGTCTGTGTGACTCACTCTTCATGCCCCGGACTCTGTTCCCGTCTCATTACCTGCCTGTTGGGTCGAACCCAGTTTCATACACCTATATCAGCTATATTATTTGTATTTCACTTTCATATGAACCAGCTACCGTTATTCATATGATCAGACGCATTACTGTGATCTAAGAGATAATTATTTATTTTCAATAAACTTACCTCAGATTATAAATGCTGTGTGGACTTAAATTTAGAGTCCTCAAGCTCTGAAAACATAGTTCTAAATACTTCATGCTAGTAGAATTAGAAATAACTCATCAGGTATTTCCTATTCTTGAAGAATCTCTCCCAAAACAATTTTCTATAAAATAAGGAAACGCAACAATTCACAAGATGTCTTGGAAAAAATCCTAGTTGTTTGGCTACAATACATTGGTCTATTTTAACAGAAAAACCAACATAAATCCTATTTAAGAAGACAACAGATTTTGTTTCATGACTTCTCTAAACCGCGGCTTCAGTTGTTGTTGCTTTTTTCTTTGTTTGTTTTTTGTTGTTGTTTTTTTTTGTTGTAAATATCAGGCATATAAATGGTAGTGATAACAATTATGCCTAACAGTCACAAGGTTGTTAATGGGGCCATCAAATCTAAATCTATACTCGCAAAATATTTCATGACCAAACTGGTCACATTGCTATGTTCAACAAAGTGTTTCTCGTCCTTGAGTTGTAGATCAGCTGCCTTTTGTTGTATTTGGCCATCTTTTTGTGTAGCTGAATATCAGTTCTTAATCAGTTTAAACTTAATATTCACTGACGTTTTCGATGCATTCTGTTCGAGCTTGCTCATTTTTGAGAGGACAAATCTAGTGTAATGGTCAGATTTTTTATTTGATTTATTATAATAACACAAGTTAGCCTAAATAGAAATAAATTATTCAGATGGGTTTATGATATTGGTTCATGTCTATTTGAAATAAAGGTAAGCCATGTAAAACTAATCTAAACTGACTGATTTTCTTTTTTGCCCTCTCATCTTTTCCCCTTTCATGCTGACAGAAGATTCCAAGCAACAAAAACAAAGCAGTGCATGGCAAAAAATGTAAGTGAAATATGTCAAAAGATACCTCATAGTTTTTCTCTGTAAATGTCACATAAAGTCAAATCCACTGAAAGAGAGCTGAGTGGCGGAAAATTGATAGTGCGACATCACCTCAAGACGGAGGTTGTGTGAGTGTTTGTGCATGTTGACAAATCTATGAGTAAAGTGTTTTTTAGTACCCCTATGTTACAGTTAATTGGTTATGTTACATCAAACATGTCCAATGTGAAGGAGGCAGTTTGACATTTCACATGGTTAGGCAGGGATGGAACCTGTTTAGGGATGTCGTGACCTACTTCGTCATTCAACATTTCATCATCACAGCATGTCACACACCCTGTCACTAACATGTCATATATTTTAATTAGTCACGAATAGTCTCTGTCCCATTTATCTGAACATGATTTAATTTAGCTTGATGCCTACAACCAGTCATTTTTATTCCACTTGTAAGGAGGTTTCCACCATAGCTGCATGTGATGGGAAAAAGGTTTATTTTATAGCCATTCTTTTGCTTATAGACAACTATCACCATGTTTTTTTTTGGCCAAACAGTATTGTTTATATAAAAAAGAAAAATGAGGTAAGCTGTGTATAATAGATGTTGCAGTGATTTGGTGAAGATAAACTGAAGTGCAATGCATTAAACAACAGGGACACCTTGTGGTAGTTTGTGATGACTGCATTGCTATTAAACAAATCCAGGTAATCCTTATGCAAGGATAAAACGTTTGAATTTAAACTGACATGTTATGCCTGGAAACATGTTTTATATCATAAACGACTGCAGGAATGTTTGATCCAGCATGTAAAGTATATTTACTGACCAGATACTGTAACTGGACTGAACACATATTTACCCACAGAATAAGTTAGAAACTAACAACTGGGATGGGTAGAAAAACGACACTGAATAAACATTCTAACCTATCTCTGATAATATCCCTTGTTGTAGCTTGAAAAACACCTCCGGTTCCCATATTCTCATGTCTGAAAATGAAAGCCATGTGCCACGATGTCATTCTGGAGGTCCTTACTATCTCTTTAGCTGATCCTAAAAAAACGTAAAAACAGTAAATAAAAATAAATAAAAAGTCAGATCATCTGTTATGCAGCTTTAGTACAACATAAAACTGTATTACATGTCACAGAGGAACTGCAAAAACCCACAATATGTTCTAGCATAGTTTTGTCCGGTATTTTTGGCTTTTTCTGACCAGTTTCCCTGTCTATGTGGAGAGAAAAAAAACACACACCACACCATGACGCTGCCACCACCATTTGTCACCAGGGTGGGAGATATGATCAGAGTATTGTGTAATGAAAGATCAAATTGATCTCTTTCCACATCATATTTTTCTTCTTGCTACTCTTCTATAAAAGCCAGCTTTCAGGAGCTCATGCCCAGTTGTTCTCCTGTTCTCAAACCTTGGGAATGGTCGATCTTGCATTAATAGCGTCAAGAGGTTGATCCTTCCTTTTGAAATCGCATAACTAGGGAACACAGAGGACCGTCAACTTCCTATGGTGGAATTAAAACATAAAATCACCTGTATTCTTACTAACAAGCAAAAACAAAAATCTCTGCCATCTGCAAAAAGCAGCATTAGCCCTTTTTGAAGCACAACCGACAGATGTAAGGATATTTTCTGTCCGGTGCTTGCACAACTTCATTTTTAATGTTGCACCGGGCAACTGTCCATGTGGCAAACATTAAACACCAACACAGACTGTGGTTCTCTTTAAGCTTTTCCATGGAACCTATGAGACTCAACGTTTATATTGTTTTATAAGCTATTCCTTCCGTCCTTTGGTCATCATAATACTGCTAATGTTCTCCAACAAATGAAGCCTTCACAGGGAAAAACACATATAGGTGTGATAGGAATTATGCAATAACTAGGTTGACGTCAGAAGACAGTATGTTGGTTTTTATTTAGGTGTACAACAAAAAGACATATAAATACACTTGTTCAGATTTTGGAATAAATGTTTATTTTAATTTTATGTGTTTATCTATTGTTTTTTTTGTTTTTTACTTGCTAGTAATCGGTCACATAACATTTTAAATCAACTACAAGACAGTTTAACTGCACATTTGGTCCACTGAGCCGTGAGTCGCCTGTTGTTGATTTTACAACTACAAGGCCAACAATGCATTGCGTCGAGTCAGCCGTTATCGTGACACATCTTCAACCTGAGGAAAAGCTTCCTCTCTTGTATTAAGCTTTTTTATTTGTTAACCTTGGAGTGAGGTTGATCCCATTTGTCGCGGTTTAGGAAGGAAACAGCTCCTTGGCTTGTCACGCTCCATTTTCCGCCATTTAACGCGTGCTGTGAGTTGTCTGGAGCTAGTTTTGTGTCTCAGTAGCTCGCTTCAGCGCTTTACTAGCTAGCCGCAGCTAACGCGGCTAGCCGAGGAGACCAGCAACGTCAAGGTTTCCCTTAGTTTCGCCAGGAAAAATGTTGACTACACCTCCGTTTGGTTCTGGGATAGAGTGACGAAAAAAGGTCGGTTTGTTTTTTATTATTATAATTATAATTATTGCGTTCGTTTAAAACTATCTGGCAATGAGCTAAACTTGACAGTTACGGTAGCGTCTTGTGAAAAAGGGAACATGGCTACGCGTTTGCTTTAAAAATGTGTTTATCTATTTATTTTAGTACACTTTAACTGTGAGGACTGGAAACCTTGTCATGTTTGGCCTCAATCGTTATGTTCAGTGCGTTAGCTTGTGAAACGTTATCACGTGAGACATCACAACACAGGAAGTCTTCAGTCAACTCATTTCACTATTATCACTGCCACTGTTTTATCAGATGCTCCCTGGCTTTTTTATGTGCTAATCATTGCATAAACATGAACAAATACTGTTTATCTTATGTTGTATAAGTAAAGTGCCACTGCTGTAGTGAGTGACCTCGATTTGTGCTTGTATTTGACCATTATTTCTATACATGAAAGTGTTTCTATGGGATTTCTATGGGCGCATTAGGAGTCTTTCACCCGATGTGGTATTGGACTTTATCTCTGCAGCACTAAGTGGTTCAAACGTTCCTGATTAAGCTCCTCAATCTGCTTTTATTATTTCATCACCATCTAATAAGTTGACCTAAATGTGCTTTAGTAATTTAATCAAACCACTACTGTCTAATGCCATAATTCGGTATATAAACTTTATGACAAAGTACACAGATGAACACTGGTTGCTAGTTAGTAGTTGTACTTACTAACTTCAGAGTAGTTTTACTGTACTTTTTTATCACTACTCTAGTGATCACTACTCTGTTATGTAAAGTCTCTTGCTACTTTACCCACGTGAGCCACTTTACTAAACAAAGAGCAGCTTGTGCAGTTTAATCTAAACTGCACAAGACACAAACGCACACCTACAGTTTGTGTTAAAGTCAAAACTCTTGTTTTTTTGTTGTAATGTGATGTTTTAATTTCTTGTAAACCTAATGTGCCATTTAGAGGTTAACTGAAAATACAGTCAACACTCTAAATTGTTAGTGGCAGTATTTTATCCAATTCTGACATAACCTACTGTATTTTAATATAAAATATTGTAAAAATAAATAAATAAATGCATTTGCAAAAAAAAATCTTTATTTTATTTAGTTCATTAAAATACTACAATTTGCACATTACATTTTATTTAGTCTTTCTGATGCCATCGGAAAATATTAAATCAGGTGTTACTGCGTACCTTTTTTTTAACTTAAGATTAATTGGACAGCCACTTTTTGCTCTGACTTTAGTACTTTGTTAAAGCAATGGTTCTCTGTAGTACGAGTTTTTGGTGACTCTGCCCACCTCTGCACACAAATAATCAGAAAAGTGTGATGTGCATTTGTATTTGGCTCCCTTTTACTCTGCTGACCCCAAATCAATTCCATCTTCCTTCAGAAATCCCTTAATTAAATTAAAATAAAATAAAAAGGCTGGCACTGCACATTACCCCGTAAACACACGCTTCTTACAATAAAACCGATGCCTGAATCCAAGTGTAATGTGTATTTGAAGTTTAGGAATCTTTTGATATTTGTAGTTGATGTTTCTTTGAAACATTTTAGGAGGTTTACTCTATATTTAACAGGGTTCTCTTTTTGTTTCATTTGTGTATGTGCAGCACTTCAGGAACCTTGGTTATATAGATTTAGGAGGATGATCAGTGGATATAGCTTAAAATTTAGACCAAAACATATTCATCAGTAGAATAACAGAAGTCAAAGTACAAACCTAAATCCTTTTAAAAATCTACAGGCTCGACGATCTTTCTGAGCTTCAGATACTTTGGAAAGAAGATGGAAAAACCTGCGTCTTATCACTCACTGACATCAGCTTTCACCAAACTCAATCAGCTTTTAAAGTTCTGAGAAAGCTCTCCTTCGGTTTCACCCCTCTAGTTTTGGACAATCAGGTTTTCTATACATGCTTGTTGTTTTCTCACTAATCAATCAAACAGCTTACTTTTAGGCAGGACAGTCCCTTATCTTAACCTCTGACTGCACTGGCATGTTTCAGATGCATTTAATTAAACTGGTTTCTTTTTTTCTTCTGTTCATGTTGTCTTTTATTGTACAACATTTGAGAGTTACATTGTAGGCGGTTATTGAAAAGTAAATACTTTTAAGACAAAATATATGTACAAAAGAGTAAATCCTCGTTTCAACAGATGAGGATAAAGGAAAGTTAAACCCATCTTTTGCCTTAGACTTATTAGCAAGTGTACATAATAGTGTTTGATTTAAAAACTTAACATAAACATTGTTTGAGATATGTTATTCATTCGTTGCTGTAAACTTAATTCGTATTGATTTTTAATCCTCGTTTACATCCTTTCCTTCTTTTCATCACAGCAAGCCAGCAGGAATACTGACGAGAGTTCACAGGATGAGCAGATCCCTCCCATGGTTTCCCATGAATCTTACCTGGAGCGGCAGCATGTTGTGATAGGAGAGCAGTGGCAAGACCACACGTGAGCCGTCAGCAACAGTCATGAATCTACATCAGGTCCTCACAGGGGCTGTTAACCCTGGGGACAATTGCTTCTCTGTTGGGAGTGTCAACAATGTGCCTTTCACGGTAAGATGTTTTGAGCTCAGTAAATATTCCCCTTTTAGCGTTTTAGATCCTTTAATTCTTATAGAGTTGATCAAACTAAGCGTTTATATGGAAGGAAAAAAATAAACTTTGTTTCGGCATTCAGAAATATCTTTTTGGCTTGACTGTGTTAAATTAAATAGAATGTAGAAACCGTGTTTAAATTTAAAGATCTAAAATAAAATCTTAGCTCCATCTGTAAGTGAGGCTTAGTCACTGTGAATCACAGCTCATGTGAGGATCTCCTTTTGTGAATAACATAAATAGAGCAAATAAAGTGTGGCAGATACATCTGGCCCATCTCCATCCACAAATGTAGGTCACCTGAGCCTTCATACACCTCTGGTTCTATCCAAGTACATTAGTTATCTCTCTCTCTCTTCCGATAGGCCTATGCGTCTGGTTGTGACGTGGTGATTTTAGGAAGTAATTTTGAGCGGCTCCAGATCATCCCGGGGGCCAAACATGGTAATATCCAGGTCGGTTGTGTCAACTGCTCACAGCAAAGTGGACAGGTAAGAATTTGGAGGATGTAGAAAATGTCTTTGTTGTTGCAACCGATAATAATATATATATTTGTTTTTGTTATGTTAGTATATTATTATTATAAATTGTACGCCAAATTTGCACATGGGGTTATTAATTGCTTGTGTCCAGTATCTCACCAGTGATTTTGGCGTGTTTTAAATAATGCACCATTCACAAGATATATAGTTATGTGAATCTATATATTTTGTAACTGATTTAAATTAATATTTTCTCCTAAGACAAAAATGTAAACTTGCTTCAGTTTCTTAAAAATAAAAATGTAATGGTATATCTTTGAGACGTTAATAGATGGAAATTTTTTACTTTAGTAATAATTAATTTATCTTTGATATGCAAAGAAACAAACTTAATGTTAGTTCCAGGCTTACATGAAAGGATCATATTTACCCAATCATCCTATGCTTAACTGACATCAGACGAATTCAGTTTGTTTATATAATCTAGTTTACAACTTGAATTGTAGTTTGTCTTTCATGTTGAAAAATAAAACTCTGACCTTTAATTTCATCTTCATATTAAGATGCACTTTTTCTCTCCTGTATTTGTTAATTAGTAATATTAGTGTTGGAGAGACCACCCTAATCAGATAAACCCAATTTTGGCCAAATTTTTGATTTATATCTTAAGATTTTCTTCATAGACAAATGCACAGTAGCTGCAAGCTTTGTTCTTCCCTTTAAATGTTGTTGATGTTTGTATGTTATAAATGTTAGGGCTCACCAATTGATTTCTACTTGATCAGCAATCTTTAAAAAACCTTGACCTGCCAATGCTGATTTTGTCCGACACCTATTTTTTATTTCATTAACGGGCACCGTGATGAAGATTGGAAAAGTGAGATGAATCTTGTTAGCCACATTCGTGCAGAGGTGACCTGATGGATGGGTTTGTCATTCAGACGTCTCAGCTGCAACACAAAAGACGAAAAAGGCAGTTTAATTCACATTAAACTTTTTTTCAGCAATTAAGGAAAATTGGCTGCAAAGAACTATCAATTACTTCTTGAGTTTCCGGCCTAGTTATAATAAAGGCTGTTGACAGGGGACAAAGCCCCACCAATACATCCAGTTATTGCTCTGTTTATTTATTTATTTTTATTCTCAGTAGTGTTAGGATTCCTATAAAAGACAATATGTGAGATGTTATGATCACAAGTGTCAAGGTGTTAATGGTTGTGAATGTGGATTTCACTCACATGGGCTCTGTTGCAAAGAAAACTGTATTCACTCTTAACTATTTTGTAAGCAGCATCCAAGGCCACAGAATTGAGTCGGTGCCTTTTTTTTTTTTTTTTGGCAAAATTTTGTTGAATTTTAAGTTGCCCCCGATAATATATAAATGAAGGAAAAAAAATTATCTATCTATCTATCTATATAGTACTTTTACTGTTAATGCAATGACCAAAATTGAGGGAAATAATGTCATTTATTACAAGAAATCTAGGAAATCACCCATAAAATATCAACTGTGCGGCTCACAAACTTTGCACAGTATACTCCAGTATATAGGGGTCCTAAAAAATACAATCAAGTATTAAATGTAGCTTCTGTTTCTGTTTAGTTTTTTTTTACCAAAAATGCAGCAATCTAATTGAATCTCACTGCATTTGACTCTGCTAAGGTTTATTCTTTATTTTTAAGAATGTTGGATTATATTATTGTTTTTTATACCGTGTTAGTATCCAGGTATGAGATAGAATGTATCTACACTGTGTTTACACTGAACTTTCCATGATTTTTATTTTATTTTAATTATTTTGGTTTATAATAAAAATTTTCCGATTTATTGAGTACTGTTGCTGTGGTGCTGAATTGTTCTCTGTAAATACTGCTACCTCATCTGCTAAGTATAGACAGGCTGTTGGGGTAGGAATACACGTACCCAGAATGATAATTCCTTAATTCTTGGTACTTAGACAGCATTCTAGGTTACCTTTTATTAAGTAATAAGGTGTTGTCTCTCTAAAGGGCAAATCCAGAGTTATACTAGAGAATTAAATTACCAAATCGTCAGTATTGTGCTGCTGTTCGTTGTTAATAGTAGGCAGGCTAAACATCTGTGATTTCAGATGAATAAAAACTGCTGAGTCATGCTTTTGCTCCCCTGCTAATTATGTTTAATCTATTTATCTCGTGACAAAAGTATTCACATGTGCCTCTGGAATAGTCTAGCATCTGTTTAGGAATGTTTGCCTGAGTTTTGCTCCGCAGAGAGAATTTTGCACTACTGCATCAAATCTAATCACATTATCGATGGTTAAACGCCGCTTTTAGGCAACAGCTACTTCTTTATTTGATCCGTGTGTTTCAAATGTTTTTTTGTTTTATTGTTGTATATTGTTAAAGGAAAACCTCATTATTTTGAAGACATTCCCAAATTGCTTTTGTTTAGCCCTAATTTATCAAAATCAGCGTAAATGCAGAAAATTAAAGCAACTCTGAAAAGCTTAAAGCAAGAAAAACGAGTTCCGTCTGTGGCGCCACAAAAGTCTCAGTTATTTGTTTCTTTTACTTTAGTAGCATGATAACATTTTTATATCAAACCTAAAAACTGTACTTTACTGGTAATGTTCATGCTAAATCTTTTAGAATAAACGGTAAGAATTTCTCAAGTTCTTTGAAAGCTCAACATTTTAAAAGATCTGTATTTTCTGCTTGTATTTGGTTAAATGTTTCATTTTTGAATTTGCATTGATGACCTTAAACAAACGGCTCCCATTTTTCTTTGTCTAATCTGTTGCTTGCATACAAGGATTTCCGTGTGACTGAGCTTTGACGCATGACCGCTTGTAGACTTCCTTTTAATCAGACAAGCATTTTCTTCCCTCGTTCAGCGTTTTTATTTATTCAACCCAATGTTAAGCACTTTATCTATGCTTTTAAAAGGATTACATTAGAAAATGTAGACTTTTATAGAGTTAAATATTGTGAATAATTGTAGGAAATTGAGGTGCTAAGCTGTAAACAGGATAATTCAGCCCATGGTTTTTATTGAGTTAACATGTTTTGTCTTTTGTGTTATACATACATTTTCTGCTCAAATACTGTTTTGCTCTCAGCCAATTTAGAAGGATACATTATTTATGATACATCCATTTAAATGTTTCGCTTAATTAAAAATAAAGATGGAAGATATGCTTACACAGAATAATAGCACAGATGTACATTTTTACTGTTTTTCTAAATGCCACAATATAGAGAAAAATAAACATCAGTTATTTATTAATGTCTTAATTAGAGGTTTACATACACTCCACATTATTTGGTAGCATTGCCTTTAAACCACATGACTTGCGTCAACTGCTTTCTTTTCACAAACTTACTATTGTTTGCTGGAGTTCTTTCCCATCCCTCCTGACAGAACCGGTGTAACTAGGTCAGGTTTGAAGACCGCCTCTCTTAAACATGCCTTTTCAGATCTGACCTTAAATTCTCTTCAGGATTGAAATTATGGTTTGGTGACGGCCTGACCAAAACACAAACCTTTTTATCCTCAAGCTACTTTCTAACCACTTTGTCATGCCATGAGATCATCATTCTATTGGCTTTTCCTCATTATTTAGAGACAGTAATCCTTCTAATAAATGTCCGACTTCTTCTTTCTCTAAATATAGCGACAATTAACACATAGAAATTGAATAAATGTATTTTTAACTGACCTAAAGAGCAAGAACAGTTTGGTTTGATTTACCTTTCTTCGGAGATAACTTTGTCTTTAAGTCTTTTTATTAAGTGTCTGTAAGCTTCTATTTTTAGCTGCATTTTTATTTTTAGTCAGGGAAGAAGATGAAATAACATATTTCTCTCTTTCTTTTGCTGACAGATTGCAGCTTCCTATGGAAGCATTCTTTGTGTCTTTCAGCCAGTTCACAACCCAGATCAAAAGTACGCTTCAACACCTGTAAGTAGTTCACAATATTTTATGTTATAATTGTTTGTTTAAATTACTTTAAATAAACATATCATAAGTTGTTTAGAGCAACTCTTCTCCAAAGTAATGTTGCTAAAGGAATGCACAGACAAGCGTTAAATTTTTTGCTTTTTATAATGTTTACATTCATAATCATGTCTGAATACCTTTAAAGTCAGAACATGTTGCTCTCAAGAGTTGCTATGAAAAGTCTTAAAACATTAAGGTTTAACCTCCGTAGAGGTTCTCATTTTTTTTATCATAACCCATGCGGCTTGATCACATGTGACTCTCATGACTCGCATCTGCTAGTTTTTGTTCAGCTTTTGGCATGTCTGAATAAGCGGAGAAAGGGAACTAATTACTATTTTCTGTTTGTAATGTTGATGCTACACTGTACTTAATGTTTTCATTCACTCTGTACAGAAACTGAGCTGCCAATGGCAAAAAACCGGTCAGATTGTCTTAGAGTCAATGGTACGAAACCTGGCTTGGCACCCCACAGGTACTTTTTACATATTTACCTGATGTCGAAATCTAGTGCAAGTTTGGTTTATATGCTCAGTCCAATTTTTACATCTTATTGGCAGCTATTTTTTTATTACAAAAACAAAAAATAATTAAATTAATAAAAGGTGTATTTATTCTTACAGGAATGTGATTGGTTCATCTGTTTGTGTTTATTTTGGGAATTGTGGGTTACAAATGTGGCTGATCAAAAGAAAAAAGAAATTGCAATTTCTCAGAAGATTTAAGAATCATATCAGACCAAGAATAAACACAATTAAATTTGTTCCTCCTAAACATAGTTTCTCTGTCAAGGAAGCACATTCAGTAATTAATTTGGGCTCCTTTTTGCATAATTTACTGCATTAGTGCATCATGGCATGGATTTGATCAGGCAGTGGCTTTGCGGGGTTTTAAGGAATCCCCGGTCTCTTTAATATCAACATTTAGGTCATTGGCATTGTTGGATCTGGTGTCTTATTTTCTTTCTCTCGACAACACCCACTAACTTTCGTCCTCACATTAATGCTATGGTCATTAAGCTAGCTTCTGCTACCTTTGGCAATGTTGTCTTGTATCTAGTTCTGTCGGGAAAATTAAATCAGCATCTCCATAAAGGTTGTCTGCAGAAGATATCATGGCACCTTAAATTATCACTTACTTTACACAGTGCATATAGGACCTTTCCACTCTTCCTCCAAAGTCTGGCTCCTTGATTTCCAAACTAACATTTTATTTTAATGTAAAAAAAATATAAATTTGAACCACAGAGCAATAGTCCCTTCAGTTTTTTCTTAGGGTTGTGGACGTCTCTGTTGCTTGTGAACCTTTTTCTTTTTCACCAAACTTTCCATTAATATGCTTGGATGTAGCACCCTGAGCAACCAGCGTGTGTAGCAAAGATCTTTTTATGACTAACTTTCCTTGTGGATGGAGTTGTTGACTATCTGCAGTAAAATTGTCAGAACGGTGACTTTTCCCTCAATGGTGTGGACTAGAACATGGCCAGGATTCAGAAATGTTTGGTCTGCCCTAAAACTTGTGTTATATTTCACTTAAAGGAGGGTTTTCTTTAGCTGTACACCACAAATATTGGAATAACTCTCACTTCTATGGAATCTAACTGAGTTTTAATTATTGAACTCATCATCCTAGAGAAATTAACTATTTAATAATACTGACATTAATTAATACACATTTTTGTGTATGTATCTTTGTGTTCTGTATCTGTGTTCAGATGGTACGCTGTTAACTGGCTCTTGTAGTCTTCAGCTGTGGTCCAGCGCTGATGGAAAAGAAAAAAGTGAAGGAAACGTTAAGCAGAAACAATCCTCCAAACGAGACGTTGATTCATCTTGGACGTGTATCTGGCAAAGCAAGTAAGAAATGAGCTGTAAAGTTCTTGTTGTTCCAGTATTACTCGCATTGTTTGTATTGCTATTATTCTTTATACTATGTATGTCCTTAGTTTTTCGGTTGTTTTTTTTCTTACATCAATGTTATATGCTTCTTATATCTTGTTTTGAAAGGAATATATAGAAAATCTTGTCTGATCTTGGTTTTATTTTCATTAGGACTGCCTCTCCAGTCCGTTTTCTGAAGTTCTCACCTGATGGACAGTTCTTTGCTACTGCTGGACAGGTAGGAGTAAGCAAATAAAGCTGCATTATTAGAGTAACTTTAAGTGGCTTAAAACGTTATTTGAAAGATCTGAACGGCATTGCTTCAAGTGGTTGATATTGCTGCCTTCAGGATGACTGTTTGGTGAAGGTGTGGTACAACACAAACAAGTGGAAGCCTAGTGTTGCGGAGCTGTTTACTCCTCCGGAGGCCAGCGTTATTGTTCAGGGAGAGCTGACCTACTCCTTCATCTACTTGGCCCATCCTCGCTCTGTTACTGGTTTTTCCTGGAGGAAGACTAGCAAGTACATGCCACGGTATGAGGACTTACTAATCGCTAATTTAGCTGAATGTAAATAAGAAAAGCAGAGGTCAACTTCACTGTTTAATAAAAAAATGTTTAAAATGGGTATTATCTTCTGTTTTTAAATACGTAAGTGTAACTTGTTTGTTTTAAGAGTAAAACATTTGGATTTTTTTACCATTATTTTAGATAATGTTTGTTTAGCTGTGGTTTCTTCAACAAATTATTGAAAACTGATGGAATCTATAAAGGTTATGTGCAATCAAAGTTAAGCAGCATTACAAACAAAATAAACTGCTGCGGATGTTACATTTTTGTTCAAATATGTCAAACCTATTAAGCAAAAGTGGCCAGGTAAAAATACAAAGGCCAGCAATTTTTTACCTGATCCCAAACTCAAATCTCCCTCGCTAATCTTTTGAAACCTTTGGAACGTGTTTTTCAACACCGTGTCCTGTTTGACTTAATCGTGCTCACCGCTATTAAGCAGTTGTTACCGTTTCTCTTTTGGTCTGGCAGAGGGTCAGTCTGCAACGTTCTCCTCAGCTGCTGCAAGGATAGTGTCTGCCGCCTGTGGGCTGAGACGCTGTTGCCAGGTGACAGTCTCATCTCTGGTTACCATAGTAGCCATTTTCCTGGCCCAAATGCGGAAGAGGTCCACTCTGCTGGTCCCTCTTTGAAACACAGCTGGGACGGGAAAACATCAGCAATGTCATCGCAAGACGTACGTAATTTAAAAACACTGGCCGTGAAATCATAGAACAACTGTGGTGGAACGACAAGATTTCAGAAGCACAAAACGGTTTCTCTACTGTTTTTAAGTGATACTGATTGCATCTGGTAGCCAGTTTGCTGTAGATCCCAAAAACAAAACACATTCATTTCGGTTCAGATATTGAATACGGTCACGGTTATCAGCAGCTCAGAGCAAATTTGATTACAGAGAAAATCAATGATTTTTCTTCCCTTTTTGCCGGGCCTTGAGCACAATCTGGAAAACTACCTGTGATTAATTATTCAATTTTATGAATTCGTTTTTTCTCCCCAAAAAGCATCACAGAACAACACAAAAAGTTTAAAACTGTTGCAAAAATGTGGACAAAATCTAATAAAAAAAGCTTTCATCAGATTTACTACAACATTTAGAAGATGCACAAAGCGGAAGTTAATTGTCTTTGTAGAACCTTAATAATTGTTTCTACCTGCAATGGTTAATAAGGGAAGTAACTATTTGACAAAATATGCTTTTCTGATCCAAATTTAATTTTCAATACAAAATCTTGACAAACTTGAGTACGGTCCCCAAGAGCTACAAATGTACAACTTTTAGACCCCTTCTCTTAAACACCTCGGCCATATAAACTTAATTACATTAGACTTTTTAAAGTGAATAACGACTTATGAGAGGAGATCAGCTGTGTGATTCCGGTGTGTTCGAGAAGGGATGCATGTAATGTTTGCAGGATGTTAGCTCCCCAGAATTGTACGTCTGTCTTTCTTATTGAGACAAAGAAATCAGTCTTTATTCAATTACATATAAATTTTATATCTGCAGACATTTTATATTGGAATTTTTAGGGTGTTCAACCAACAAACTAAGTTGTTTAATTTTATACTGTACAGTTCAGTTTCCAAGAGTCATGGCACTCCTCTTCGTATCGGGATATTCCTCAGCCGTCTTTGACAGGCTGCCTGCCTCAGCACCAGAACCAACACCAGAACCACCGGAAGAGCAGCAACAGCGGAATGCCGCACGCCAACGCTCTCTGCCACTTCCACATCGCAGCCAGCATTAACCCAGCCACAGGTTTGAATACAACATTCTTCTTGGTGTTTTTTTTATTTTTTTTATGTGAATTCATGTAAACTTGGACCATTGTTAGAGATAGTAAAGTCAGAACATCCTGGTGCCTCAGAATACATTTTAAATAGAGATGTCTGCTGACGGTTGATCAGCAGGCAGTACTTCAACGTAAGCCAAAAATGATTATTGCATGAAAAAAATAAATAAAAAAATGGAAGTAAAAACTACAGCCGGAAGAAAAAACAACAAAAAAAAACCCCCACCTTTTTCAGGAGTTTTGGGGAGATTCCCGAGACATTGACTAAAGCTAAGAGTTTAGGCTGAATAACACAGAGCACACTGTGCAGAGATAGAAACCTGGACAGAGTAGAGAAACAACTAGATTATTTCTTTCTTTTTCTTAAGTTAGAAATAAAGTTTGTGTTTTGTTTGGAAATAAATACCCAAAATGTAGAGGGAGAAACCAAGACCCAAAAGATTCATCATTGCAGACAAGCTGCAATAGCTGCGATATCAAATCAGCTTTGACCTCCTTACTCCAACCTAATATCGATCTCGCATGCAAACCACGCAGCAAGCATATTTCATGAGGCCTTCTCTCATTCTTGTCTTTTTATTGGTGGCATAACATTTTTCATGAAAACTCAACGTTAGGTTTCCAAACACTGCTGAGGTGAAAATCACTCAGGTTTATAAATGTCATGTGGTTTATTTGACCAAATAAAAGATCACGCACTGAACTGGTGGGAGTAAACTCTGCCTAGAGAACAGAAGGCTCAGATCAAAGAGAAACTTCGGCCCAAGATTGTAAAAGGTCTTACATAACAAAGACAGGAAATCAGTTTTCTAAGAATAGAAAAAACAAAATAAGTGTGGGACTGTGGATCTATGATCCTCTGGCGGGGGGGGTTTGTCCCTCCTGGGAAAAAAATTGTCTCTGGAATTGTTCATAAACATAATAACTTAAAATGAAAACTCATAAGATACCAGAGAAGAATAACATGTACCACAGCACTCTTAATCCAGAAACATCAACAGTAACAAAAGGGAAGATTTTCATTACAGACTGTATGTAATGAATATGTATATGGTTTAACTTTATTGCCATTGGAATTGAATTACTTATGATTATTTATATATGTATTGTGACTGTTATGAAATTAATTAATTCCCAGGATTCTAGCTTTATATAAAATGCAGTAAATTTCGTCAGATGTGATATCAAGAAAGGTCTTGCTGCATTAAAAAAGTACATTTTCCATGTCACCTCTGGCTGTTTTTTTGTTTTGTTTTTTTAGTTGTTTTTTTCACCATCTCAGTGAGTTTTGACAGTTGCCCAGAGTAGCTGTGAGCAATTTTAATTTTTTGGGACAATCTAATTTAACCCAACTCTGGGCAGAAATCTTTTAGATTGTTTCTGCCCAAAGGCTGAGAAATGCTGTAGGAGCATGCTGGAATATTTAACCACAAATCATATTTGCATCTATTTAAGGTGATTTGCTCTGACAGATTTACTGTTTTTCATGTATTAAATGTAACAATTTGTTTTTTCTGCTCTAATCTTTTTTCGCTCAAGACATTCCCTTACTGCCCTCCATCTCTGCTCTGAGTGCGGTGGATGATGAGGAACCCGGAGGTCTGTTTACTGTCCACTGGCTCAACAACAAAGAGCTTAATTTCACTTTAGCCATGGAAGTCTTCCTGCAGCAGCTCGGAGGAAGTTTTGAACAAAAGAACGAATCCTCTAACGAAGGTTCAGAAAATTATTCCGAAGCAAAGTCTCTCCAAGTGAACAAATGTATACACGAGTGTGAGCATCTGTAGCTTACGAGGGTTTGTTATTTTTCAGAGCTTGACGATGAAGAATACTCTGATGAAGAAGAGAGCAGGCCAAGTGGCCAGCAAGGCCCAGACAGTGGGGAGCTTCCTGTAGCAGCTGTGGAGCATCAGGTGGACGTTTTGCTTGAGGAGTGGAATAAAGGAGCTGACACGCTGTTCAGCATACATCCGCTGGATGGTTCTTTGTTAGTCTGGCATGTTGACTGGTTGGATGAATACCAACCAGGCATGTTCAGGCAAACACAGGTAAATGGATCTCTTTACTCTTTATTAATCCCTTTAATTTATTATGATAAAAATTTTTTATGAAGGTATGGTTTGCATCGTCTTGCAGAGGTATTTATACTCTAATCTTCTACCTTGTTGCCTCTGTAGCTCGATCGTGTCGCTTCTCTCTATGCAACATCAGGAAGATTAGGCCATATCTAACTCAGACCTTAGTCATTTCCCGTCTTGACTACTGCAACGCTGTCCTAACAGGTCTTCCAGCTTCAAGAAATCCTTGAAGACCCAGCTCTTCCGAGAGTATCTCTGGCCGTGAAAGATCTGAATGCACTTACCGTATTTTCCGCACTATAACTGCATTATAAGGCGCATAGAATAGACGCTACAGTAGTATGCCGTAATTTTTGTGCCACCAGGTTTGCGCAAACAGAGCTATATGAAGAAGCAATAATTTTGAGCATGTGCGTATGAATCTCAGGCGCGCGCGCTCATAGGTGCTCGGACACGTGCTCAACTCTGACAAACTCCTCGCTCAGCTCGCGCTCGGCTCTGTGTCTGCGCTCACAGCTCTGCTGAAATGTTAGTGAGTCTGAGAGTATGAATCAACTTTGTGTATTTGGAAGGACTGATTTAATTGGATGACAAAGGCCAGTGTTTAATTAGCTGGGAGCGCGGCTCCTTTACATATAATGTAGAGTTGCGAGCGCAGACACAAAGCCCAGAGTGAGCTGAGTGGGCGAGCGAGCAGTTTGTCAGAGTTGAGTGCGTGTCCGAGCACCTTTGAGCGAGCACACGCACCTGAGATTCATACGCACATGTTTACAATTATTGCTCCTTCAGATAGCTCTGTGCCTGCAAACCTGGTGGGACAAAAATCACGCCATACAGTAGAAGCTGGGGTTGCGTTATCCATCCATTAGAGTAGATGGAGCTGCGCTAAAGGGAATGTCAACTAAAGAGTCATATAGGTCAGTCAAACTTTATTGATAATTACAAACCAGCGCTCTGACAACTCCATTCACTCCCAAAATGAATAAACAGCTGTTTTATTATTTTCCCCGAGGTAAAGTCAGTGACTGGTATTTTCGTGACACAGTTTATCTTTTAACCAAAGCAATACCAAGCGCTATCGGCGCTCGAGGCATGTATTAGCTCTAGAATTGCCACAGTAATCTAAGTAACGGTAGAGCGATCAAAGGAACCATAACTGATTTAATGACCCATTCGCAGTTTCATTGTACCGGCCGTGTGTACTTAGACTTGCATGGCTTAATCTTTGAGACAAGCATATGCTACTGGCAGGATCAACAAGTGGCCCCCCTTCCTTTCTTCCCGCCGGTCCGCACCGGCGAGACAGAGACGGGATTGCGGCGCGGGGCCGTCCCCGGGTAGAGCCCCAGGCGCTGGAAGACGTCCTGGACTGGCTCGGAGGGCTTGAGAAACTGGCGCGCCTTCCGGAGGAACCGCCACGCACGGGCTAAAGAGCGCGTGCGTGAGTGCGCACCTCGCCCCCCGCTGTGGAGCTCCGGTGGAGGACCACTGGGACAGAGGGGGCGACTCGGTCTCACTGCTCACCGTTCGACTGCACCAGGGGGCTTGAGTGGTGGGACGTAATAGCAAGCGTGTCTCTTAATAGGAGCCATTTTGGGGTCTTTGTATGGTACTTGGGCCTTCTGTGTTTACCTAAATGCTATAAATGAGTGTCATCATTAATGCTAAATCCTCTCCTAGAATATTGCAGGTAACTGAGTAAATTGCGTCGTAGTTCAATGTTAAACCCTCTTTTTGTGATTCGCTTTAGATAAAAGCGTCTGCTAAATGCGTAAATGTAAACTATTTTGCCAAAATTTAACGCATATAATTGAACGAGAAAGAAAATAATCAGTTTACTTTTATTTTATTTTATGAAACTCTGACAAATGTGATTTATATTCAGTCCCCAAAATCAAAACTTTTTAAGCAGTTTAGTTAAAATTTTGCCAGTTTTGCTCATGTGTGGACTTGAAAGTTCAACTGTAGTCGTATTGCATTGAGAGGAGACGATACATTGGAGCTGTGTTCAGCTAGCCGAGCTCACAAATGTGCAAATGTTCACACACTGGTACACAGCTAAGTAGGCAGGTATAGCTCCATGCAACTCTTTCTCAACCTTGACCACATTCTGTTCAAGCTGAAGAAATGCTTCCCCACATCACGCTTCGACCGCCATAATTAACTGTGATAAGGGGCCTTGCTAATTTCTTTGCAAATCACTGAGTTTAGCTCAGAAAGTTCAATTCAGTTGCATCCAACCAGGGCAGTTTCCACGTCTCCTCATTGTGGCAATTTCTAAAAGCAATGCTGTTTTTTTGTTTTTGCATTAATTCCACCAAGAACAGATTTATTGCGTACACGTCCATTATTTGTGCTCTCGACAGATTCTCCCACCTTAGTTGTGGATCTCTGCAGAGTTGCCGTTTCTCCATCCCTGCTCAGCCTGTTTGCGTATTAATTTTATTGAAAATTTCTCGGTTAGATTGGGCGTACTTTTAGAAACAAACCTCTTCAAAAATGTATCCTGGACATTTCTACTGAGTTCCCTACTGTTTGGGCTGCTGCTTGTTTTCTCATGCTCTTCAGCAATGTGCTCAGCATGTAGGTGGATCACGGGTATCATATGTTAAAGGGAAATTAAACCGAGTGCACACATTTTGATTGTTAGCAATTTAAAAGCTGTAATTTTCCTTCCACTTCAGTTATACACTAATTTGTATTAGCTTTATCAAGTTGCAAGAGCAGAAACCGAGCCAAACCGTAGCCAAAAAAATAAGTGAGTGTGTGTGAATTGACAATGCCCCGTCTTTTTGTTTAATGTACATGCAAGTGTACGGTTGAAGTTGGTTGAAGCTCAAGCCAAAAAAAACTGTATCCTCTATACTTACAGAGGGATCCTCAAAGAGTTCTACCAAATAGGTCATTTTGAATGATGAGTGGCGTGGGCGATATGTGCCAAGTGACAAAATCTGGAGGTGGATGATCAGGCATGATCATTTAAAAGTAACAGCATGTGAGGACAATGGCTAGGGTTTAAAAACGGTATACTCTGTGCGCTCCCTGTCTTATCAGTGCATCAATGGGGTGGTGCATTTTTAAATAAACAAAGAAAACTTGGATTTAAGTAGGGTTGGGTAACAAGTAGAGTCTGAAGGCCCACTTATAACACACTTTGGGAAAACTATCACATCGAATCCTAATAAAATCCTCTGAATTTTGAGGTTTACCATCACAGAAAAAAGGAAAAAGATATTCAGTGGGTATGAATACTTCTGCAAGGCCGTATATGTTTGATCTTAGATGCTGATGTTTTTTTCAACAAGCTTATAATGATGATAGCAACTGTGAGAGAAAAATAACACCACCTAAGTAAATTTCTCAACATTAAAATTGTTTATCCAATAAATGGGATTACTTCAAGCAGAAAGAAACTGGTTTTAACTTTTAATAATATTGATATAAACATAAATGAAGCAAATGAAAGAAAGCCAAAGGAAGAGGCTGTTTTCCTTGTGTGTTCATTTTTATGGGGGCAGCTCAGTTTTTCTTTTATTTTTCCACTTTTGACTCCAGAGAATTGGAAAATTAGCATTTTGTTTGAGTTGTTAGTTAATGATATTCTGTCTTATCTGTGAGGTCCCAGTATTCACAAAGCAACTCTGGAGGAACTTTTCCTTCTAGTGTTGAAACAGATTTGCATTTCCTGTGACTCAAGTTCGGCTTCAAGTTTTTCTTGCTCCAGATGGCATTGCTTCTGTTTCCTTCTCAGGTGTCGTTTGTGTCCCGCATCCCTGTAGCATTCCCTACAGGTGACGCAATCTCCCTGAGCCACAGCGTGGTCATGTACGCCTGTAACAAGAACGTGGATCTGGCTATTCAACACGGCAGACAGCGGCCACCCGGGAGCTCGTTGCATCAAAGCAAATCTGCTCTAATAAACTACGGAGGTCATGGCAAAGCTGATCCCAACAGCAGTCTCAGACTGAGCATTTTCACCCCCAACGTCCTCATGATCTCCAAACACGACGACGGCTCCCTGAATCAGTGGGTGGTCAGTTTTGCGGAGGACTCAGCGTTCTCCACTGTGCTTAGTGTCTCTCACAAATCACGCTACTGCGGTCACCGCTTCCACCTCAATGACTTGGCCTGTCACTCCCTGCTTCCTCTCCTCCTCACCACCTCTCACCACAATGCCTTGAGGACGCCAGAGGCCGACAGTATCCTGGCTCCTCCGGAGGCCTACTCCATTACGGTCCCATCTCTTTCTCATGGCTCGCGAACCTCCCGCATGTCCCTCGGAGGGGTTTCCCAAGACCCCAACGCCATCTACAGTGAGCTGATCCTGTGGAGAGTGGACCCTGTCGGCGCCCTGTCTTTATCAGGCGGGGTCTCCGAGCTGGCCAGAATAAACTCCCTTCATGCATCAGCATTTGCCAACGTCGCCTGGATTCCCACGCTCATCCCCAGCAGCTGTTTAGGTGAAAGTTTTGCTTTTCTTACAGGTAGCATTTCAAATGAAAAGAGAGGGTAATATTCTGGGATATAAATTTGGGATTATAAACTATAATCACATCAGGTTAATCTTACAGCATTACAGTAAAAAGGATTTTTCAACCATTTTGTTTCCAATTTATCCCCATTTGTTAAATACAAGTATCTGTAAAAGCAACTATTTTCACAAAAATCCTAATACAAGGGTGAAATTAGTTAAGTCAGTTGATCTTAATATTTGTAATATATATTTACGAAGAACTTGCACCACTTTTTAAATATTCTAAATCTCTTTTATTAATTAAGAATGCTAAGTCTCCATTATTTTCTTTCAATTATCAGGTGCGTACTGCAACTCCCCCAGCGCCTGCTTTGTGGCGAGTGACGGTCAGTCACTGCGGCTCTACCAGGCTGTTATTGAGGCGAAGAAACTTCTGAGCGAGCTCTCCAACCCTGAGATTTCTGTACGTAATCATAATAAATGATAAAATATACTGTATTTCGGGGTGTCTGTAGCACAGTGGGTAGAGTAGTCGTCTCGAAATCGGGCAGTTTGTAGGTTCAATTTCAGCTGCCCCCTGGCACATGGCAGTGTGCCAGGGGGCGAGGAACCTAATCCAATTTTGCCTACCAATGCATGTATCGGTAGTGAATGTGGCTACAGTGTAATGTGAACTGCATTTATTTACTATTTCATCGTCCTTAGGGGTGTAACAATGCATGTGTTAGTAACAGGTACATATGCACTGAAGCAGCCATACAAAAATCAACTGCTTTATATCTGAGCACATGCAAAATCTTTATGTGGGAAGTAAGGAATGTTTATGGGCAACTTTAAAAAGTGACACCAAAACAGAGAGGAGTCCCAGCTATCACTATACTCCAAGATGTACTCAATTAATCCTGTAAGAAGGCCAAAACATGCCCAGGTCTCCGTTGATGTATGTACAGTAGCTTTTTGTAGACTGAACAGAGCATTCCTAATGTAGAGGAACTACCTTGTAAACTATCCATGATGGGTCATCCTGTTTTGGCTGACTTGTTTTGCCTTTTTGCTCTGCTGGAAGAATGGTGGTCCAACAAATAAATAAGATCGCTGTATTTAAAAAGATGTCGCAATTGCTTTTGGCAATTCAGATAGTGACATAATTATTATTTTTATGTGCAAATATAATACATGTTAAAAGAGATGGCCAGGTTTTAACAAATCCTGGCATTAGTAAAGAACCATCTGGTTTTTCTTAGGTAGATTCAACATATTTTAGGTCTATATGATCTGGTAACTGTTTTTGTATTATTCATTGCATAATTGTTTGTTTTATTTCAGAAATATGTTGAAGAGGTGTTTAACATAATCAGTCAGCAGTCCACAGCAAAACCAGGCTGCATCATTGAACTGGATGCAATAACGGACTTTGTAAGTATATTAGGCTGTTCATTTTAATCTTTTATTTTGTCCTTGAATATACATTGTTAAAATCTTACACGCCTACATAAATGTACGCACAATATCTAATTATCTTGCTTATAAGTTTCAGAGACACAGACAATTACATGCAAAAGCCTTTCTGTCTGTGTCTATATGTCCTCTGCATAAAGTAAAAAAAAAAACATCAAGTTTGGTTTGGTAACAGTAGCTGCTGTTCTTAACAGCAGGGGAAGGAGACGCAGCTCCTGCACGTCTTTGAGGAGGATCTGATCCTCGGCAGTGTGAAAACAGAAGACACCAAAGATACTCCTGAGTCTCCTTCCTTTGGCATGCATATTTTTATTTGTTTTAAGCATTGCAAATTTATTCAGGTAGAACAATGTCTTTATTATTGTATTCTTTTGTCTGCACATTACCCAGCAGGCCGTTGTAACCCGGCCTTCTCGGGACAATTCTTTCTGGTGGTGGTAGAGCTGACCCCCACAGGTCGTTCGCTGATCCATATGTGGCATCTGCATCTGGCAGCTTGTCCTGTCACTATAGGTGGGTAAAATAAAACTTCTGTTTACTGCTGTTTAAACTTCTCGGGGACATAGAATACATTTTTTGTTAATGTGCTAAATCTAGATTTAGAGAAGATGGTGGCTTGAAAAAAATCTGTAATAATTGGTAGCCCCAAAAAATTTTGATTGATTTTTGAGAATTTTTTTTTGTTCACCAGCAACACTATTCAGTCCTGAAATTTATTTTATTGCAATCTTTGGTAAATCCTCATTTTTATCCTTTAATTTTCTATCACTAGTAAGTTTGGTGAATCTCTTAATGTGCAACCTTAAATAAGTCTTTTTGGGCTCTGTAATGTGTTATTACATCTCCTTTCAGTTTAAGTCGATGACAAAACTTGTTGCAGGGCATTTTAAACTGACATTTACAAGCACGTACAATGTCTATCTTAAAATTTCAAGCAAAGATAAGTGACAATACATTTTGTTTGTTTTATTAAAAACAACCACTTTATTGCTTTTCAGTCGGGATTTTAGCCACACAGTGTACACCAAGATTTAGATTCACTGATATCTAATATATTCCAGCAATCCGTTTAAAACTTTTGCATTGTTTTTTTGTTTTTTATGACCATGGTTTTCTTTCACACTATAAGCACACTCACCCAGTAAGTCTCAGTGAAATCAATGAGTTGATGAATCATACAGAAAGTTTCGTTAAACTGTTAAAGGTCAGAGAATAAATTCAGTTCAGTTTAAGGATGAAGTGTAATTATGTGTCTGTCAAAAAGTGGAACATTAATCATACGAGTAGGCTTTGACCGTGACGTCAAAGGTTTCAATACTAATACCTGGTTGTTGTTTTTTTTTTTTTGTTTTTTTACCCCTCCTGCCTGCTTTAGAGGAAGATACAACTGAAAAAAAAATCAACCCATTTTCTCCCACAACCAGCTCTCAGTTTGTCTTCGACATTCCCAGCTCTCCGGTACAGAAGAGCAAACCCTGCACCTCAAATTTACAGAGCGCCTGTCGTCTCAGTCTGACGACGCAAACGCTGTGCAGCCAAGAGATGGCTCTGCCGGAAGGAGTGGAAGTTATCAGCGTTACTCCTTCTGCCGGTAAGAAATTTATATCAGAACACATTATTAGATGACAGTGAAAGACACACACACACACACACACACACACACACACACACACACAGTAAGCTTCATTCTTTTATTATTTTCGAACAAAAAAGTGGTTTCTTTAACAATTAAATACAAACACTATACACTTTGTTGGAAATAGTTTTTTTTGTAAACACTTTCTGTGCACATCCACAAGGGTCCAGGTATTCTACTCAGATCAAATGGTTTAACCAAAACAAATCTTTTGTCTAACATTTGAACATGATCTGCCTCTGAAAACCATAGACATTGCCTTGAGATGCATTTAATTCATTGTCATAACGTTTATCATAACTTCCATTAGCGTGCTTATATTGTGTTAAATAATTTTAGGTAAAAATGACCGGTAATTTAACAGACTAAATAAATTAAAGCAACTAGTGCTCTTTCATTAACATCATCTTTTCCTTTATGGTTTAGCTTATTGATCTAGTTCTGTGAAAGTGGCTTTTATTAGTCTGGATTCGTGTTGAGCTTTTATTATTTCTACAATAGTATCTTTACATCAGTTTATTGTATTGCAAAATATATCATTAGCATCACAGAATACATGCCTAAGTCTAAGGCAGTCACATAAAACAATTATGCTTTTAGGCTAATGATATGATTTATAAAGTTTTACAGCAGTGTGAACACTGGCTATAAACAGAGCCTAGCTGAATAGTTTGCTGGCTACAATTTCGCTGGCAGACATAACTACAGACTGATAATATTCTATTTACAAAATTCAAACGAAAATAATGCTGAATCTTATTTCTGAACGATATTCCCCAGACTCCTGGGGGTAATCGTCCGCTGATTTGTAAAGAAATGCGCCGCACATTACTCTGGCATCTTCAAAACTGTTCTGTCTGCTGCTGTCCTATGGGTGGGGGGACTGCTCCAAGATGGCGGCCGTATTTCTTGCGGCCCAGCAGTCGATGCGGGGTCTATTTTTGTGATATCTGTGGGTTTGCCAAAAGCTGAGTTACTAAATGAGATCAGCCCGTAGCTATAAGCCGCTAAAATCCCGCATATGCTAACATTGAAAGAGTTAAATCCATAACTTCCGGGTCAGAGCCGAAAAGTGGTTTTGTCCAATCAGCGATTTCGCAGGTTTCCCCCCCACTGGGACTCACCTCTTCATGTTGTTGCATTTTTGTTACTTGCAATTGTGCTTAGTTAATGTTTTTTTTTGTTCGTTTTTTTTATGTTTGTACTTTTGCTTTGTACTTCAGGGCCACCATATGTTTGGGACTAAATTGTAAACAGAGCTATATTGGGCTTTAATTAAGATGTCAAATTTCGCCAGCAATGGAGAAGGAAAACGGATATTTAAATTTTTTTGACTGATTCATTGCCGGTTTATCTCTTCAGGTCATCTAAGTGCATCATGTTCTCTACCGTCTGGCCGTGTGCCTTATCTCCTGGCTACTTCCTGTTCTGATGGAAAGGTGCGCTTCTGGAGGTGTAACGTTCTGAAAACAGACCCCAAAGGTTTCGACAGCTTGGATTATCAGTGGGAGGAGTGGTCCCTCCTGGTGGACGAGACGCATCCCAACAGTAGCGCTGTGAGCGTGCCTGGTCGGCCCATCAAAGTGAGCTGCTGCCACTCTGGACGGATTGCCGTAGCCTACAGGCTGACGCCGAACCCACCGCTGAACTCAACACCTCATCTGAGCACTCACAGACTGCTACCTTCTCCCCCTGCCTTGGCATCCTCCCCCTTCTACAACAACACTCGCCTCAAGCCGACCCTTACTCTGCAGCCTTGTCAAAGTCTCGCTCTAAGCCCAAACCCAGCCAACACAAAGGAACCAGCGGTTCACATCAGCACTTTCCAGTGTGAGTCCACTGGTGGTTCTCAGTGGATCCTGGAGCAGACTGTAGTCCTGGAAAGTACAGATCCCACCACTATTCTTCCTGCCAGAGAGGATCCAGCCAAACATGCCAATATTCCAGATAACTCATATTTCTGTACAGTGAATGATGACTGTCCCGGTTCTGCTAGTAGGAGCCAGGTTCACTTGGACTGGGTTTCTCAAGAGGATGGGTCACACGTATTGACTGTTGGTATTGGGACAAAGATTTACATGTATGGCCGTGTCTCTGGGAAGCCTCCGGATCTAGGCCTGTCTTCTGAAACAAATCGAGAGCAAATTTTGTCTCGTCTGGTTCTCCTTCGGTCCGTTAACCTGGTTTCGTCTGTTGAAGGCTCGTTGCCTGTACCGATCTCCTTGTCCTGGGTTCGAGACGGGATCTTGGTCGTTGGTATGGACTGCGAGATGCACGTTTACTCCCAGTGGCAACCTCCGGCTGCCCCCAAACCCAGTGTGACGGTCGTCCAGGACACGGACGTAAGCAGCAGCGTCTCCTCTATACTCTCAGCCGTCAGACAATGCCAAGAGGACGTTTTTGCCCCCGGCGCTCCCACAACTTCGCTGACACTTCCCAAACGATCCCTAACGCGATCGATGATGAGCCTGGCGCAGAAACTTAGCGGGAAGAAAACGGTTTACGATCTTCCCGTGGAGATGGAAGATTGTGGACTTTTTGAAGCGGCTCACCAACTCTTTCCTACTCTACCGCAATACCATCCTGTGCAGTTATTGGAGCTCATGGATCTGGGGAAGGTAAAGAAAGAAAAAAAAAAAGAAATTTCCTTTGGTTCTATTTTTAGCAAATTCTCTTTTTGAGTACAATCATTTCTAAATAATTATTCTGTTTTTCGGTTTAAAATCTCACAAACGCAGATGATCATTACAAGCAAAGTTGTATTTTTTTAAAGAAAACTCTGTTTGTCTGTTTATGTGGAAGCATAATTTGTCGACTTATTGTGTTGACAGACATCTGTCAAAATGTACCAAAGCAATGTAAAAGAATGTGCTACGGAAAAACTCCATGTTGGAAAATATTTGTCCTTCTCAGTAATGATAAAAAAAATCCGTTGAACACTTTTTATAATATCAGACCAGCGTGTTAGCGAAGGTATTTTGTTGATGTAGCTTAATAACTCTTTATTTACACACCTAAAATAATTTTAATGATCTCATTGCATTATGATCCTTTTTTTCTTTCTTCGCCCACTGAATATTTTGGGATTCTAAGTTAATTATGAGACTCCCAAACAATTTCCAACAATTTCTAGCTGATCATCTCAACTGAAAAACCTCTTAGGGTTTATTTAACAATTATTTTTAAACCCCCAATTCATTATCTAAAAAAAAAATGCAATCTATGTCCTCTTTATAGGGAAACTACAGATCAAATTAATAGATTAGCTCAGCAATAAAACAAAGGTTAATGAAAGATGTACTAGGGACTCTTAGAGAAGCATGAACTGTTTATTTTATGTAACCTGGTGCAACTACTACAGTTCTAGCACTCCCTTAGCTACTTTCAGTTATAGTGTGCAGATATAAAATGTTAACATTTAAACAACATCTTGAAATCCTTGGACTCACTTCAGTACACCCTGAAGTCTTTATGATTGGTTAAGTATCAGGAAAAAACAAATCTGTGGTAACATTTTTTTGCTCAGTTTTATGGTCACACGATAGTTTATGTTTATGCTTACAAATATTTGTTATTTAAAAAATATATATTAGTGTATTTATTAACATTTCATGTTTTGTAACACAATTTATCCTTCTTAAGGTTCACCGGGCCAAAGCAATCCTCTCCCACTTGGTGAAGTGCATTGCTGGGGAGATTGTGATACTTAAAGACAATGCCAGCCATTCCGAGAAACGCGTGCGCTCTCGGACCATCAGTGTGGGAGGCAGCACAGCCAGGGACCAGAAGATATTCAACAAATCAGAGAGCTCCAGCGCTGACTACACAGAGATTAGCTCCGTCCCTCCGCTCCCTTTATACGCTCTGCTGGCAGCTGATGAAGACGCTCCGCATCTCGGTAAGTTTACACCAAGAAGGTTAATGGAAAAATTCTAACTTGGAGTCAAACAGGTTTTAAATATGTACTTGGCTCTCCCCTAAAGTAAAGGAGTTGAAAATATTATCGTAATTCACCGTATATGGTGTTAAAACCAGTTTAAATTCTGCGGCCTTTCGTCCTGTTTTTTAAAATGAAAATGCAGGAAAGTGCGGAAATATGCGGAAAACTGTGAAAATCTTGGGAATTTTTGTTTGCAAATGTAGGGAGAATAAACACATTGTGTCACCTATAGTAAGCAGCAAACATGACATAACATAGCAGCATAGCTGACAGTTATTTAGTCCCCCACTTATTTAGTTATTGAGTCTTAGACCATTTAATGTAATCTGTAAGGTAAATGAGCAGAATTGAAAAGAGAAATATTCTGCATTTCATAACTAAGAAATGTTCAAAGAACAAAGTTGGTAATAACTAACTTAAAGCTCCCTGTAGTAAGGCGCTGTATGAAGTTCAGTTCATTTGCTTTTATTAGTTTATGGAGCAGATCTTCTACATCCAATATGGCGGACGCACAGACGTAGTGATGTTATCATCCCCCTCCGGACCAAAACGTGTGTTTGTTATGGTGGCGCACGGGGTGATGACGTCACTATGCGACGTGCCGCACCGTTCACATTTGGCTGGGGGGGTTAGTGTCAGTCAAAAGTAAGAAAATAATCAATTATTTCGAATTTTGCGGAAGAAAAATGCAGGATCAGTAAAATCAGTGGAATTTACACAATTCTGAGATTTCTGTGCTTAGATGCTGTTTATGTGGTAAATATGTGGCCTTATATTGAGTGCCCTTTCCATTTCCTTGATATTGTGGGATTTTCTGCGATTGCAGAACCGCCTTTTTTTTTTGAATGAATGACTGCAATAGTCTCTTTTGGAAGAAAAAGATACAATTCAAGTTTTTTAGCCAATTTATTGCATTAATCAAAAAAAATTGCAGTTGATTAAAAATAATCCCTAGTTTGTTTACGGTATTGGTATTTATAGTCATTATCTTAGTTACATTATATGTGTCACACGTCAATATAGCCGATGCGTAGTCGTTGTTTAATGCTTGCAAGTTAGTGAGTGTGACTAAGTAACTTGGCTGCAGTGTGAAGCACCTTGAGTGAGCAGTGATCTGTGACCAGAATAGCTCTATATAATGCAACCACTTAATTATTGATTTATAATTGAAATGGTAATAGTGATATGTGTACTGCAAAGTTGTTTAAGCGTAGGTGAATTATGTATCTCTTTTCCTACTAATTATGAATTTACTACATTTTTATTGAAAAAGTAAACTTATTTAAGTAAATCTATTCAAAAGGGAGAATCGTGTAAGACTTTATATACACCCAGTGTTGGACTGATTGTTTATCTTCTAATTATGATAGTAATGTGTCTGATTAATCTTTAGAGAGATTTGCCTTTGTATTAGAACAATTGAGCTTTTTTAGTTTGCATTTTCTACTGAAATGCAAAGAAAACCCCTATTTTTCCCTGTTCAGCATCCTTCTGTGATGTTTTTTATGACTGAAGATGCAAAGCAAAAAGATTGAATGCACAAATGATGAATGAGGTAATATAAATACAGCCTCCTGATATTTTTATTTTCTCATTTCTCAGAATATGGTTGTAGGCTTTCTGTGTCATGCTTGTCCTGTGTGTTTCAGCTCTGTATCATGTCTCTTTATTATTTTTAGAGAAAGGAGGAAGTATGAGTGGCGACAGCGGACACGGTTCCAGCCAGACTGATGCCTATGACGAACTCTTTCATACACACAACACTCTGGATCTCGATCCTCTGGACAACGAACAGGAAGAAACCGGGAATAAGGTTAGATGTTACTTGGTTTTGTCAAGCATAACGCTCTAGGCAGCATTTTCACCAAAACGCCCACGAAAGCAACAATTGCATTTATTATTATTCTGGATGGTTCTGGTCCTGAAACCCCTCTCAGTGGAGAGGAAGTGGTTTTCATCAGTATGGACTCAATTACCTCTTTTTAACTCGACACTCAAAACCTTTACCTGAGCAATGAGCAATCATTGTGTTTGTGGTTTTTAATGATGTTTTATATTATCTTGTCATTAAGGGACTAGAAATGTGTTTCTAAATACCACGTATTGATATTATTATTATTATTGTTGCTATTATTTCAAATTAATATTATTTGATATTGAGATACCTTGTTTAGCAAAGAAAAGAATGTTCCTTGCTAACAAAGCGAGCGTATGTCTTCACGTTTGCTATCTCTGAATATATTTTCCACACGCTTTATGTTACGTTTGTTGAAATGGATCCAAAAACGTTTGATATTACCAAAACTTTTTCTTTTGTCTGACATTTGTAGGTTATAGACCTTTCCCAGTATAGCCCGACGTACTTTGGCTCAGAACATGCTCAGGTTCTGTCTAGCCATCTCCTCCACTCCAGTCTGCCTGGCTTAACTCGAATGGATCAGATGTCTCTCATGGCCCTGGCTGACACCATTGCTACAACGAGCACTGACCTTAAGGATAACCCGGATAAGAGCAAAGGTAGAAACCAGAAATAAGATTTTATTATGTTTTGTAAGACATCTATACTGATCATGATGTGGTGATATTTGGAGGCATAAGAACTGTTGGTAATAAATATTCCAGGTGGCGAAACATTGGATGAGTGTGGGTTGAAGTTCCTGCTGGCTGTGAGACTCCATACTTTCCTCCTAACATCTCTTCCTCCCGTTCATCGAGCCCAGCTGCTACGCCAAGGTCCTGCGGTGGTTTTCATAGTTTCTGTAATGTACTTCTGTTTTACGTCAGCTGCTTTAAGGCTTTTCTCTGACACTGATATAATCCTTAAAAGTTTAAAATAAATATCTACGATATTTGTCCTTTTTTTACGACAGTGAACATTTTTTGAATGATCTTACTCATATTATTAAGAAAGACACGTTCTTCTCTACAGAAAGTACCATGCCCCCTATCGGTACGGCATGGTACTTTCTGTCATCTTTGCACTTATGTTCAGTCGCAACAGGCTAAATAAGTCACACATATTAAACATCTTAGACAGATTGTGGAAGCAATATAAAGAGACAGCAAAGGGTATTTCCCAACTGTTGGCATCCATCCGTATGTTTGACGCAGCCTCTCCAGATGTGAGGCACAGCTAATCACTGCCTCACCTCCCGCTTCTTGCATTCATTTGAACAGGCATCAATTCAGGTAGTTTTGCCCAAAAAAAATCACAATTATTTAGAAAAACCAACATTCAACTGGACAAATGGATTTTTCTGTATTGTTAATATTTTACTTTTCTTAAACACAGCTGAGGCAATCATGAACATAAAATGGTAAAATGTGCAACCAGGAAAAAAGGTGAGATTATAAAAAAATATTTTTAATAAAATTTTAATTAAGGCTAAATTTAGGTTCAATGTTGTATTGGTTTATTTAGAAGGGTTATGGTTAAAACATGTTTAGTAAGATTCTAAATGTGTCTGCCTTTCTTTAGAATAGCAAAATTGGCTCCAAATGTTTTACATTCCTGTATAGTCTGTAGTTAAAGTTTTTAATTAACATAAAACAAATGCCTGCCTTTCATCCTCTTTTATCAGCTCCTTGCTGAGTTAACCACTCTTAATATTTCCACTCAGCACCCCAGAAAACATCCATCATGCATTTTGTTTCTCATCACAAATCTTTAATACAGTGGTAGATTTTTAAATTTTTGCATTAACCTGAAAGATCTAAAAAAAAAAAAAAAAAACATACATCTGATGATTAGCGAGTTAAATACTCTGTTTATTTGGTTACACTCAATACTTTGGGTTTAGGTTTTGTTTTGACTATTTGTTTGACTGTAAGCTGAAAGAGTGAACATAGCCAAAATATGCAGCAACATAGGAAAAACGACAGTCAAGATCCCTTTCCTCAAAACAGTATCTGATCTGATACAAATATTGGTTTTAATTCGGATCCCACAATGAAAGAGTTTCTACCCCGTCGATTGTCTCTCCACTCTTATCGGGGCATCATCCTTCTCTGAACTGTTGGTTAAGTAACTCAAAGATTCCTTAAAGCAGGAAGGAGAATGGAAAGATGGTCCTAGTTGTGACTTGACTCTGTGACTCTTTTGGAGAAACGAACAAACTACTTTCTATGCATCATTCTTAATTACTATTGTATTGTTTAATTTGGGCTATCGAAAATGTCTTCTTTGCACTGTCAACACGTAATTTGATAGACTTTACCCTTGCACGGTAAATTAAGCAAATTAAGCTGAAAATGAACAGTCGAAATAGATTTTTTATTTTTATTTTTTGAACCCTCTTTAGGCCTTTCAACCTGTCAATATGCCTGGGCCTTCCACTCTGAAGCTGAAGAGGAGCTGCTGAACATGCTGCCCACCTTGCAGAAGGGGGAACCCACCTGGGCTGAGCTTCGAGCTATGGGTGTAGGCTGGTGGCTGCGGAGCACGAACAAACTGCGCAGGTGTATAGAGAAGGTAAAACAGCGTTGTGTAATCCATTTTTCATTATACCTCGAAGTATGGATCTAAAAGTTTTCTTTAAAATGTTTTCCTTTATTTCTAAAAGATGCATTTTGTGAGTTTAAAATATCAGTTATTTTGTAATCAAGTACAATGTTAAATTAAAATAAATGGGGTGTTCTGCACCATATTAATCATGGGTTCAAAGCTTCACCAAGGTTTTAAAAAGTGCCAGTTTCAAATTGAGGAAAAGCCGGAGGAAAAAGTGCAGACTGGAGTTTTCTCCGTCTTTATGAACTATACTCTAACACAAGATTTCTTCACACAATCTGTAGTCACGCACTGCTCGTGTATTCAAACGTTTCTCCTTGCGTTTTTATTCAGGTTGCCAAGGCGTCTTTTCAGAGAAACAACGATCCTCTGGATGCAGCCATATTTTACCTGGCCATGAAAAAGAAGGCAGTTGTTTGGGGACTGTACAGGTAAGCACAGCTGATGTAACATTGCTCCTAAACAAGCTGGGTTGTTGTCAAGCCGTTGAGGATCAGCAATGTTGACAGTCTTTAAATTCCTGTCTCCTCAGGTCTCAGAAGAACACAAAAATGACAGAGTTTTTCCACAACAACTTCAGTGAAGACAGGTGGAGGAAAGCTGCGTTAAAGAACGCCTTCTCTCTGTTGGGAAAGCAGCGGTTCCAGCATTCTGCTGCTTTTTTTCTTCTGGCTGGCTCCCTGAAAGACGCTGTGGAGGCAAGTGAAAAAAAAACTGTTTGTTTCAGCTACGCTGCGTACTCACAACCCAATTAGATTTTAGGTAGTTGGCAGGTTTTCAGTACAAGCAAGGAGTTTCTGTGTATCTTTTTTGAGATATCAGTGACATTTAATTTATTCCTTTCTTGTTTGATAGTGTTTAATTGTTCCAATAAAAATGGTTATTTTATTTCTGTGTGATAAATTATTTAAAGAGCTCATTAATTTCCTGAACTGATGTCACCATGAACAGAAAAAGTGTTGATTTCGGTATTTTCAGGTCAGGAGAATTATGAAAAAAGAAAAGAGCTTAGGGAGAAATACTATTGTTTCCACAGTTTAACCGTTGTTTCATTAACTAATCTCTGAAGTGATTTGTTCATTAATCCATCCACAGTTTCTGGCTTCTGCAATTTCAATTTGTAAAAGCTCTTTTTAGCAGTATCTGATGTTGCTGTGTTAAACATTTTATTTGTGCCTTAAAAATACATAATTAAAAGAGAAACTAGGGAAAACTCTTGAAAAATGCCTTGACAAATATTTAAAAAATTTGAAGGGTTCATTTTGTTTCAGTGTTTGAGCATTTTTTTCTGTTTTTGAAATTATAAGAGTTGTTAACCATGTCAAGTTGTATATTTTAGAAAGTTTAAGAAAGCTGTCCTAACACCCAGACTTGCCAGATCAGGGGTGCCCAATACGTCGGCCCATCCCAAGAGGTGTGCAGGTCGATCGCACAGGGGTTAGGTCATCTTTTACGTAGTTCACAAGCTCAAAGTGTGGGACACCTGTGCCAGATCAACACTCCGCATAGAAAAACTATTTGTATCACATAAACACACGTATTAATGCTTAAATGCCCTTATTAAGAGTAAAGGGAAACCGAACCCAATTCCCTTGTTTGTGTGGATGCAAACTCTTAAAAGCTGACCCAGAACTTTTATTGTTGCATTGTGGGTGAAACAACTGCTGTCTGTCAGTCTGCCGCCATCACTATTAGGAGGCCTGACACACGCCATCTTGATTATTTAGGCCTTTACTTATCAAAGTTATTCCTGCTCAGATAGTCCCTTAAGCAGTGAGTCACAGTGTTACATCTGCATGAGTAACCACCACCTCTCTAAGCATTTTATGGAAATGAGCTTCACCCGGACGTAGGGCTATCATTGACTTTGCTCATTCTCCCTTGCTGGGAGGTTGTCTCATTGAAATGCACCTCACCACCCATCAGTTCTGAGCGTCCAAGATGTTTTCCTGCAAGCACAGGATTTTATTCATTTTTGCCTCTTTATCTGAATATAAAACCAAACCTTAAATGTAATAACTGTGAATGATTTATCTGCTACTCTAGGTGTGTTTAGAGAAAATACAAGACTTGCAACTGGCCCTGGTAATCTCTAGATTGTATGAATCCGAGTTTGAGACATCATCCACATATAAGAAGATCCTCCAAAGACATGTTTTAGGACGAGACAAACAGGTAAACAGTTTTTTTTCTTCTTGTAAAATAAAAATACACAAAGTGCCTGTTTTTCTTTTTTATATTAAATATTTGATTATGGCTTGTTTGATGTGTAAACTGTCCGAAACCATTTCTTGTGTATTTTAAGATTCCAGTTCATCCGGATCCGTTCCTGAGAAGCATAGCTCACTGGGTCCTGGAAGATTACAGCAGGGCCCTGGACACACTGATAGAACAGCCTGCAAAGCTCAAAAGCTCTGGACCCTCTGAGAGCAAATGTGACACTGGTGTGTATAATGTATTGCTCTTCATTGTTCGTTAGTTTCTTTTCAAAGTTATTTTCTCTTTACCAAATTAAAATTAATGACATAATTAACTGAATTAATTCAATCTGACTTAACTTGGTCACATTTTATTTAAACTTTTTATAGAGGGATACTTGGTGCTTTTCCTTATAAACTTATGAGTAGTTTTAAGCTAACGCTGCATTTCCAAACTTACGTACTTGGGCCTAATGCTCTTACCATTATAGTCCCTGTTATAACTCATTATATCTGTAGTGGGAATTTAATTCAAGCAACAAACTAAACAGCCTATAAAAGCACTTTTTTTATTAATTTTTACATTTATATAATTACAACCTGTTTTTGTCCATGACTGTTTAAAACTGTATCACAGACACTGCAAAATGTTTTGCTAATCAAAAACCCTGTTGTTGTTTGTTTTTTTAAAGGATGAGCTTGAAAAGCTTCTTCTGATAGTTATGTCTGCACGCGCACCAATGTAACCAAACTAAAACCATGTGAAAACACGCCGTAAATGTGCATGAAAACATCGTACAGAGGAGAAAGAAATTAGTTTATACAGTAAAGACTGTAGCCGTATGTGTCAAGTCAAACCTATGTTTAGGACCATGATCTTCTTGCCAAGACCTTTAGTGAGGAAGTTGAGCATGACATAGCAGAAACAAAAGTATAACATGCAGTACTGTAACTGATGAAATGTTGTTTATTTCATGCCACTTTAAACTGTTGAATTTTAATTCATTTTAATGAGGCGTTGAGCTGGGATTTTTGTGCCTGATTATTCTTAAATGATTTTTTTAGGCTCAGAGAAAAACAAATACTGGGACAGCCCTACATCTTATGCAAAACAGAAGAGTTAAAAGTTTAGTCGGTTTCGTGTATTTTATGTCATGTCTGTCTTGGAAAACATTGTTAGAAAAAAGTTCATGCTAGTGGTTACCCATAAACTCTAATGTGTTTTTAGTCTGATGCTGTATGTATTTTAGAATGTGCTTAGTTAAAATTATTAAGTTGAATCCTGCTGTCAAAAATCTAAACACTCCCTTTAACAATATATGCGGACCTGAACTCTGTGTGAACCTTTATTTGACTTAAAAGCCAAACTAGTCCCAGATTACACCTCCTTATGCTATCACGTGTTGCATAAATAATGTTCTCAAACCACACTTGGTATGCTTACAGAAAACTTCAAACTAGCGTCTGAAAATATAAAGAATACTCTGACGTTTGGATATAATTGGATGCTTTCTCTCTGTCTGTTTATTTTTGTATTTACATAAAAAAAAGTAAACTTTGTTCTTCACCTTTCCGCCCTTAAGGCTTTTTTTTCCTTTTAAACTTTTTGCTATTTTCAGTAGCTGCAAAGTATCAGTGAAAAACCTCTGCTGCTGTTGCATATGTTTAAAATCTCAATGGAGACGGTTGAGTTTGTCTAGCTCAGGTTACACTTACTTGTAACAGGATCAAATAGCTTGAAGTTTAAGATTTGTCCTGTCCTAACCACTGACTTCAGATGAGGTTTTCCAGGGTCTGTTTTTATGGGCTGGTCTTTTAGAGGCTGGCCTGATTTAGCACACCTAAAACAAACGAGTGGTTTATGAGCAGGCCTCCTTTAGAGCTGCGTTAGATACTGAAGAAGTTATTCAAGCTTTCAAATCAGCATGTCTGAAACCTGCTGGACAGCCCTGGTTCTTATCACATGTAATTTCAGGATCTGTACTTGTAACTGTAGGATCTATTCCATCTCTATGATGGAAAAACTTGTCCTTTTCACTGCAGGTTCCTCTGTCATGACTGCATGTAACCCTGAGGTTTTCAACTTTTACATCTACCTCCGCACACACCCGCTGCTCCTCCGCCGCCACTTCAGCTCTTCAGACAAATCTAAGGTGGCTCTGACTACGGAAGTCCGCAGGGCTGACTCCATCAGCCTGGATGAGAGGAGGCTCTTTTTCTCCACCGCGTACGCACACCTGCATGCTGGGTGCCCCATGTTGGCGCTTGAAGTCCTTTCAAAGATGCCGAAGGTCCACAAGCACTCCAAAGTTTCTCACCAAGGAGTTAAAGGCGTTCCGCATGAGCTGAGTGTCGGCAGCAGGAACGGACCGGCGTCAGAACCCAACTGGTCTCCACCGGGGCTGAATGGCTACCAGTCGGATGGCAACAGCAACAGCCGGTCTGACTCGGTGTTGAGCTTCGATTGGAGCCTTCCAGTGACCCTTCCAGACGAGGCTCTGGAGCTAAACTGGGACAGTGACAAAGATGAGGACGAAGAGGACGAGGAGGAAGAGAGCAACAGGGAGCACGATAAGAAAACAGACACCAGCGTGTTTCGGCAGGACTCTGTGTTGACGATCACGGAGACGGCGAAGAGTGATGAAAGCGAAGACGCCGACGATTTCATCGCTCCGTCCGAGGATATCTTTTTGGCCCATCTGAAATTCACGGCCTGCTTGAAGATCATGAGCAACGAGCTCCGCACTCTGTCGACGGGATACGAACTGGACGGCGGGAAGCTGCGGTACCAGCTCTGCCAGTGGCTAGAAAGAGAGGTACAAATTCTTCATTATTTTATAAAAGCGACGCTGCGATTGAGGAATTAAGTTACAAGTTGATCCAGTTGAACTTAGAAGTTGCGTAACTCCAGCTCTTTTCTTCCTGCGTTTGTGTCATTGTTTCAGCATTTTCTGTGTCAGTTCTCATAAACATCACGTTAGCTGTAACCACCACTGCTTTTCTCTCATGTGAACAACATTTTGATGTTTCGGTAAAATGCTTTGCTTTGCCTATCATGCATAAATGATAAACTCACAGTGGATAAATAAAATGTAACGTAATATGTCTTTTATGCCCCCCCCTCCCTCTTCCAGGTGGTAGCTCACCAGTATGTTTGCAGCTATAAGCCTAGCTTACCAGAGACGTCTGTCCCGGGCGATGGCCCCGTTTCTGGACTGGTGGAGGAGGAACAGGTGGGCCTTGATTGCTGGCTGCTTACTGCAATATTAAATAAGCACAACTGTTCTATGTCTATTCCCTGACATGATTCACTTTTTCTTTTCCAACTATTGATTGTATTATTGCACCAAGTTGCACAATCAATACTTATATTCAAAGGAACATGTTTTTCTTGAATTTGGCTTAAATAATTGCAAACATGGTCGTAATGACACAGTCTCTCCCAAAACCTTTTTTTTGTTGCTTTTATTTTTTCAGGCTGGCAGCCGCCGCAGTAACACCCAGAAGAGCAGGAGACTCTGGCTGCAGAGAAACCAGCCTTTACTGAGGATGTTTCTGAGCTACTGCAGCTTGCACGGCTCCCACGGTGGAGGACTCGCCTCTGTTCGCATGGAGCTCATATTGCTGCTTCAAGAGTCTCATCAGGTAAATAAAAGATGCACACTGATGGCTGCTGCTTGGCAGGGTTTTGCTGTGTTTTGAATAGTAGCTCTAGTTTAAGCTAAAACTATTTTGAGGGTGAGATTTTCTCCTCTGGTAAATTTGTAAAATGAAGATTCTTTGTAGAAATAAACAGGTTTAAAAAAAAAAAAATGCAAATAAAAATTAGCTGAATATGGTTTGGTACAGATGTTCTATTAAGATTTTTTATTATCTTGAGTTTACTGGTGCTCCTTTGTAAACTCTCACCAGTGGAAGGAGTATCTCACTTAAACACTGCTTGGTAATTACATTTTTTGCAGAACAAAAGTTATTTACCTGCCAGACCTCTAAAATGGCCATTTCCAAACACTAAGAATCCAGCATTGCCACAGGCATCAAGTTCGAACCGAGAGTTTGTTCCCCTGTAGAGGGGGAAAAAAAGAACGTTACGATGTAGTTTAACAATAAATCAAACTCGGTTTGGCACTAATGTTTCAGCTGAATATGACAAACTCAGAACTTGTTTATTTCTACTTTTCAAATAATAAAGTAGCAAATATTTAAACCAACCTAAATACTTAATGTTGACTCTTCATTTAGTTTGTCACCCTGCAGCTGATTACATATCATTTTTGGCAACTACTGAGTAGGTGACCAGTTATGTACTATTCAAAATCCTTTATGCAGCATCACAAATTGCTATAATATAGATGTGTGTGTAGTTACTTGGCTCTGAGGTGTTCAGTGAGCTGACATGTTGTGCTATAGGTTCCCAAACACCTCGGGAAAGTCCTGCTTGAAGACTGGCGAATAAAAAGCGGAGTAGGCTGTAAACAACTCAACGAGGCGACAAGGGAGCTGTGTTTGTAGCGCAGTCGATGGGCACAGCGAGTCCTTCACGCTCGCCTCCTTTTGATTTTTAAAATAATATAATACTCTGCTCCCCCAGCCTGTGTCCCCTAGTTGTCAAATTTACTCATTGTTGTTGAGGTAATTTTCATGTTCCTCCTATGTGTTTAGTTCAGATGGCGTGAAGCGTTCCTGTAAAGTAGGTTAGTGAAAACTGAGTGTTATTCATCAGGGGTGAAGAAAATAAGCCTTCCTGGTATTTTTATACTCATGTTCTTAGATATAGTACACACAGAATCGTACACCTCTCCACTGCCAGTGTTTTCTTCTTTTCTCTTTAACTGTCAATCACACACACACACACACAGATGGGATACGTGTCAAAATGATGTGTGACATTTCCAGCGGTTGGCTCATCTTGATTTGATTTACTTCACTGCTGAGAAAAGGCTGCTGCTTTAAAGCTTTAAACATCAAACCAGTGATACGTTTGACTGAAAAGTTTGAATAAAAGCGTTACGCCTTACTCTGCCTTGCAAAGATGGATAACTCTTACATTTTTAAATGTTTTGCTAGTTTTCAACTCTAAAGTTAAATGTTTTTTTATTGTATATATATTTTACAAAATTTGGCAAGTAAAATTTGTAAGCGAAGCATTTTTCAACTACAATGACGTCGATCGGTCATTCTTCTGGACAAAGAGTCTGGCACAAATGCAGATCTGCTAAGACTGCATTCAAAACGTGGCCGTTCAACTTCACGCAGGACGAATAGTCTTAACATTATAACTGTGTGATATATGAAAAATTTTACAATGACGTTTTCTTCTCTCCTTTCTAATCTTTTCTTTTTTCTACTGTATGTGACCTTTGAGCATTTTTGTTGAGCTTTTCCTGCCGAGACTTTGTTCTACTAAATGTTGCAAAAGCAGGAATAATTCAACTAAATAACTGAGCAAACAATCATTGCACTACGGTCACAGACATTGCAATGACGATATATTTGTGATGTATTGAGCCCTAGTAAACAGGCAGCTAGACCTTCCAAGAGATAATATAGAATAAAGCATAATAATGAATTAGACTGGTCCAATTAAAGCCCATCTAGTTGTAGAATCTGTGGTGTGAAATTTTTGCAAGGCGCCGTTAGGAACACAACTGTTTCCTATTGCATGGTATAAAGATTCTGCTTTCATCGTTAACAGTATTACATTCCCTCTGGTATCTCCACAGCATGACTTTCTGTCCTCGTTGGTAGCTGTGAATTCCCAGCCTACCTCCATCCCTCTGCTCACGGCCTGCACAGTCAACGTAAAGACAGTGGTGGCAAACCCCATCGTCTATCTGACCAATCTGACTCACGACATCCTGCAAACCGTCAATGTGCTCGACTCTCCTCCACACCCAGATGTCGTTAACAACAAGGTAGGAAGGTTTATTCTTCCTCGCCGGATAATGTGCCGACGAATGTCCTCTGAAGTGAGAACTGAATGAAAGTAACTTGCCTTCCTGTCTCTAATAAACCATTCTAACATTTAGTTGGAGTAACTTTTGTACTAAATTCTGTTACTATTGGTTTTTATGTCTTTCCATTAAAGCAACACTGCTTACAGCTCATTGAATGACACCTCTGTCATGGCCCGTGGCGGTCTGTATCGCTTTAGCAGGCGCTAAGCAACCTGTGGAGGGTGGCAGGAACGCTGACACACAACACAACTACAAATGTGCCGACTACTTTACAGCGTTTTCATATGACATTGTTTTGCCACAATTAAAATTCATTAGCTCATCGCTATTAATCCTTCACACATCAACTGGAAACAGAAGTAGTTCAATCCAACTGCAGGCGACTGGGAGATCAGGATTTTATGATGCTATGCATTTGCTCCTCATGGGAAATGCAGTCTTGATTCAGGCAAAAACATTCCCGCTTTTCTCCACAGTGGCCACCAAAATCAACCAAAACAGAAACTTGTTTAGTGTTGTTATAAAGTTTTTGAATTTAGAACAATGGTGATAGAATAACCCTCAAAAGTAGCATTTTTACATGATTAGAAAGTAAATTCACAAATTTTTTTCCGACTCCTCTCTTACTTTCAGATCTATGTGTTGCATACCTTGGCTGCTTCCCTGTCTGCGTGTATCTATCAGTGTCTTTGCGATGGACACAAATACAGGTGAGTGTAAAGTATCTGTCCATTTCGAAGTCTTCACAGGCGGCATTGGAGACCATTCCAGCTGGGGTCTCCCTTGTTCTGCTGGAGGGGTTTATTTGGGAGGACTGTTGATTGTATTTCGCAATGTGAGCGTTGTGCCGTTTTCTCATGGTTAAGCTGATCTGAAAGACAGAGCACAAGCTCCAGATTACTGACTGAAAGAACAAGATTGCGGATACAGGCGTCCAACATCAGTGAAGGCTTATAGTGGAGCTGCGGCTCATCCACATTGAGAGGAGCAGGTGAAGGTGGTAGGATGTTTGCTAGGCCCCTTCCTGGTGAGGTTTTCCTTCCACGGCCTATCGATAGGAGACCCAGATGAACGCCTTGGGATTATACTGGCAACCATAAAGGCTAGGGAGAGGATGTCTGAGACCTGGATTGAGCAGAAATTAACATGTGAGAATAAAGTCTTTGAAAAAGGACAACACTTATGAGCAACATGGTCTGTGTGTTTGCTCTGCTTCACACAGCCGGGCCTCTCTCCTTTTTTTTTGCTTTTTCTTTCATTCCTGTCTGACATTTACAGCATGGAAGAGAGATCTGCCGTCTTTTATTTTAGTTACCATGACGATAATCCCGGCCTATACGATTAGCTTGCGGAAATAATCTGACATATCCTCCAAGTGTGTCTTGTGTAAAAAAAGTTTTACCTTTAGCCTGGTGTCTGTCTACTTTAGTTGCTTTAATTCCTTACGGGTTGACGGCTTTATTCTTTTTGCATTTTTTTCCCCTCCTGATAGATTAATGTCCGCTGTAAATCCAAAATCCTATTTTGTCAGAGGTAATCTGATTGGTAATATTACAGTCAGCGTGTCATGGGTCAATGCACTGTACAATTTAAAGGTGTGTGTGTTGTTGATCTTTGTGTTTTTTTGGGGTGGGGGGGTTTGTGTGTGTTTTTAAATTCGGTTCCAGGTTTCTTTTCCTTTTTCAAACAGCTGCTTTTAAGTGAACTAAGGAATGGGAAAATAGATGCAGAAGGTTTGGTTGCTGCGTAAAAGACAGGCACTTGTCTATTTTGAACATGTTGAATATAAATTATGAAAGCTGCAGGGATGCTTCTTGTCATTCCTATTGTAAATGCTTAATTATGTTTTTTGGTTTTTACAGATGAGGGGGGAGGAGGGACAGCATTGTTTATTTAGATGATGATTGTAGCATAGCTTCCAATCAGGTTGACAAGAACAGAGTCGGTTTTAAACTTTATAAGGAAGCGTGTGTGTGGGAGGCTTTTTTTTATTTAATTTTTTTAATAACCCATTTGGTTTTTAGCTGTGCTGCTTTGTGTGTGCCGCTGTCATGATTTTGGCAGAATCCTCCATTATGTTTACAGTTGCATGAACGCTTTACCAGACTGGAGCCTAAAGCCACAGTCCTGCTACAATAGAGATGGATTACCTGAAACAGCTGTGTGTTTAAAATAGGAGAGCTCTTTTGTTTCTTACAATATTCAGCATTCTGTCTGACCAAGTTATTTACCCTTGATTTGTGTTAGTTTTTTGGAATATTCCACTTTTTACATTTACACATTACAAATCTATCCGACACATATTAAGAATGTGATGTCAAATGTAAATGCCAACTTTATAAATCTATACCATTGTAGTAATGAATAACGCTGTATACCCTAAACCTCTTGCTCCAATGAGAGTTCATAGAATAAAGACTTGTAATGTTAATTTATTCAGTAAGGAGAAGGAATCGGGTGAAAGCTTGTCTGAGAGCTTGTTCTTAGAGACCTACCAAACTGGCATCCTACCTAGCGTTCTGTCTGCATTTCTCCATACAGATAAATGACCACTTGTTGGTAAAAAACTGGGATATGAAAATTTAAATTTTCACAGACTCTGCTTCATTTTTGACCACCATTGTAACTGGTGTGCTTGAGGAGCCGTAACTTCTGTTTCATCCAACAGCCTAAAGTTTGTTATCAATAACGTTGCAATAATTCTCTTCTGCTTCCCTCACAGCCATGTGAACCATTTCACCGGGACGGTGTATCAGAGCGTGGTACTTTCTCACAAGAAGGCCCTAAAAATCGCCAGCATGGATGAGCCAGTTCAACCAAATACCCATCCTGCTCAGTGGCCCGGTAAGTCCAAAAGATAAACTTTTTGCTGGGTTTAAAAGACGATTTCTACATGATTTTTTTCCTTTTCATGTCTACCTCGGCACCATTTTCTTTTGGTGTATGACGTACCCACAGACTGTGGGTTTAGAAATTACCTAAACTTGTACTAAAACACCTTAGCCCTTATGTTCTTTGTAGAAAAATAAATACTATTCACAATGGATTTGAACTATAATTTTAGGGCATTTAGGTTTTTCCAGCTTTTCTTTTATTAAGATATGGTTTAGGAATGACTGTGTATATTTAATATTGCATAATGGTACATAGTATGAAAATAATAAAATCAAAATCCGTCAATTAGAGCAGTTAATAATGAATAAGGGAAACTAGAGCAACAAGAAAAAGCTATTATGTTGTAAATACCTCTCAAAATCCTCAAGACTAGTGATTTAAATTAAAAAAAGGTTAATAAGATACACATCAACTTTGTGAACATGTAGCATACATATAATTTGTGTTTTGTCTTTTCCAAATTAAATGAGATTTCAACACAAGGCAGCTTTCATGCAGTTAAAACTTACCCATCTTATACTGACTGTAGAGAGTAAAATAAACTTTGCTGGCTACAGAAGTTTCAATATCTTTCTCCTCAATCTTTTCTTTTGAAATCAAAATCAGTGAACTTTAAATGCAATAACTTTAAACATTGAAGTAGATATAGCAAGGAGAGCAAATAAGTCTATTGCAGTGTGTAAATGTCACCCACTGTCTAAAGTATTCAGCCAGTGGTCACAGGCGATCGCTCAATGCCTTCAAAAAGTAAAAATCTGTTTATTTTTTGTAACATCTACTTTACTTTTTGTTTACTTGTAATCAGCCTATGCAAAAACCTAATCGGATTGCTTGCTTCAGCAACATAGTAACAGTTAATGAATAACTGGTTTTGTTGGCAGGGATGTTCGATCGGAGATGATCTGGACAATCTTTAGTGTTTTTTGTTTGTTTTTAGGGAAATCTGACAAATTGCTTTATCAAGGTAATTATCATTGGCATCAAAAACACTTGAACGACACGTCACAAAAAAATTTTTTCGCTGACTCTTTAAGTAGAAGGCAGAATTTAGAGAAAAACGAGCATCTTCGTGACAGAAATGTTGTTTATTCTCACCAGAGACCGCAGGCTGTCTGTGTAGATGGTTTATATTTACATCAATTATTAAAGGGTCGTCTTTGCTGCTGTCACCGCCTTCAATAATTTATTGCATGCCTGTTGACTGTATGTGTATTAGACCTTATGATCTCCATTTGGATTTAAATGTTGTTTGACGGGGGTAAAATTTATACATACATTTTTTTTCAGCTATTTTTTTAAGGGATATGCTTGTTCCCATTTGTTTGTTGTTTTTTTATATAGATAAATAGGTGCTGGTAATGTTCTAACATAAAACAAAGAAGCCTCAGAGATAATGAGACAGTTGTAACGTTTTCCTGTTATGGGTTTAATTAGAGACACTATCTCGTTTTTTTAAACTTGTTGAAAATTATGTTAGAATGAAAACATTCATCCTTACTAACATCAACAGCTTTAATAGACCATAATTATTTTTATGATGCATTAGACATTTTAAATTCTTATTTCTATTCCCGTTATTAATACTTGTACCAGGTCCCCCCAAATAAAAATACTTACCAAAGATGATCTAAATAGCAGTGAAAAATGTTGAAAGTTTGTGTTTGCGATGAGCTGGAATTATAAAATGGATTTCTTTCTTTTGTTTTCAAAACACAATTTTCACATTATCTTGTGAGAGTATTTCCTGTTTTAGTCTCTTTAATTTAGAGCAGTAACATCCATTTGAGTTAATAATCTATTTTATTAAGTATTATCTTACAATTAAACTTTTCCGACACTAACAGACTTTGAGTTTATTCTCTCCCATGTTCTTTTTGTTTTTTATTTCCCAGGTATTGCCTCTCTTATTCGCCTGTTAAGGGATGCCGGCGAGGAGATCCAGTCGGGCTTGGCTTTGCTGCTCTGTGAGATCCTGACGGCGGTTTTCCTCAGTCTGTTTGTTCATGGCATGGCCACGCACTCCAGCAACGAGCTGTTCCGCATCGTGGCGCACCCGCTCAACAGCAAACTTTGGATGACAGTGTTTGGAGGCGGCGCCTGCATCCCTGTCGTGGATAAAGCCAGCAGCCCTGCAAGGACCCCGCCTCCAAGTTAATATCTTGCTGTTATTTTTTAGCATAGAGGTTCTAGTTTATAGTGGTCCAAGTGGCCTACCGTGGCATGGTGTATATTTCTTTGTTTGTATATGTGAAAACATTCTTATCCTTTTTTTTTTTTTCTCTTCTCAGCCTCCTCAGTTGGGACGGACAAGAAGCCACGACGCTTCAGGCTTCTTTCGTCCCGCAGTGGATCCAAGGAGGAATCTGGAATTGAGCGGGAAGGGCCATCCAGTCCGAGGATTGTTGTGGAACAGGAAGCTTCCCCCATTTTCAAAGACCAGTTTGTTCCTCCAGAGCTCAGCATTTGGGATTATTTCATTGCCAAGGTAATCTGCAATACGGATGAGAGCTAGTTTAACACCAGTGGCTCTATTTGCCCCAGCTCAGTGCTACATACAGCAACTGATTGCTTGTTGCTCCGTCCTTCTACTCTCAGCCCGATCTGCCACCATCAGAAAACAGAGTTGAGTATGACTCGGAGGAGAGCCAGGAAAGCGAGGACGAAGACGATGACGACTTTGAATCCGAAGATGTGTTTGACCCCAACTCTCCGCTGAGGGAGCATTCGAACAATAATTCCTACAGGTGACACACCCGGATTTTGTTTTCGGCAGGCTGTTACTCCTTCCTCTCAAAAGAAGATGCTTATGTTAATCCTGAATGTGCTTACAGAGCCTCGTGTTTCTGCTTTCAGCTGTATCCGTTTGAGCTTTCTTAAATTGCTACTCCCCATTTAGTTTGAACGCACCCGGACATCCCTATATTCCCCCTAAAGTAATCATAACTTATTTTGTCTTGAAGTTGGTGTTTGATGCGCCTGGCCATGGTTCAACTGGTGTTGGTCAACCTCAAGTCTTTTTACCCAATGGCAGGATATGATCTGTTAGGTGAGCATAAAAAAAAATACATGAAATGACATCCGGGGTGAAGATGTGGAGCGCTGCCCTACTTCATTGTGCCTCTCTCAGCTGATCTGGTTGCGGCCTGCTTTGTGCATGGCTGCTTTTTTTTTTTTAAACCCAGATCTGCCTGCGGCCTCTCCTCTGTGTCATGCTGTGTTGAAGACACTGCAGCGATGGGAGCAGCTGCTGCAGAAAAGGCTGGAGATCTTCGGTGGCCCTCCACCCAAGTACATCTCCCCTCACCTCCACGATGAGATCACAGCACCCGGCCCCGCCCTGCTCAGACACAAAGCCCTGTTTGAACCATCCAACACCCCATTCAGGTACCGACCGTCACTTTCTAGTTTCAAAATAAAACAATCCATCCATTCTTCTTTGTTATTTTTAAGACTGAGAAATAGCAGTTGTTAAACCCCCTAAAGGATCCCCCAGTTTCTTTCCTTTATCCTTGATGGGATTCACACACAGCTTAGGGACAATCAGCAGCTCATAGATATGAATTTCCAACAACCTCTGTCAGATATTGATATTTCTACAGAACCTTTCTTAGGGTTTATTCAGTTTTGTTATTTTGTTCATTATAATGTTTCACAGTTTTCTTTCTATTCATTACTATATCCTTATATAAACCCTATAATTACTGCTATAAATATTCTTTAACAGATTTTGTCTGATAAAATCACAGATACTGTCTACATTTTTGTATCAAACATCAAAAAGTATTATTCATGGTAATAAAAATTAAATAGGAAGTTCCGAGGTTATATATCTCATGAACGCCATTTTTTTTAATATGTGGTTCAAAAGAGATGGCAAGAAATATGTATTTGTCAGATGATTTTGCTATTATTGTTGAGAAGATGGTCTGTTATCTTTCATTGACTTTAAAGGCAATTAGGAGATGAGGTGAATGGATAATAAGTTTATTTATATTATTTGCAGCTGTTATTTGTTCTTATTTCCTGCATTTTTGCAAATTGTAATTTGATAATGGCTTTAAAAATAACTAATTTTGTTTAGTTTTTTTATGCTAGTAATAGATTGCTGTCGGTCAAAATTATACTCCAAATCTCTTGTCTCATGTTCTTCCCAGAAGCTGCCACCACTCTGCACTGCCTGTTAAGCGTTTATGGCAGTATTTGATCAAGCAGGAAGAGGTGCAGGAGACTTTCATCAGAAACATCTTCACAAAGAAACCTGGCGCAAATATGGTGCGTATCATTACCCGTCGGCCGACCTGCTGCATGAGCTGTACTATATTAACTCTCACTAAATAACATATTTACCAGCAGTGATACAAATGCCCGTGCACCTGCATGTACTACCCATACAGATAGCATCCCTTTGCTTTTAAATCCCTGCTGAAATTGTATTTTGTTGTTTGGATGCTGCATCTAATTGACATGTATTATAATTGCCTTCATTAGCATGCTAATGCTTCGTTTCATATGCAGATAATTACACGGCGAGTCAATAACTTTACAGTGAATCAGCATTTGTTTATTTGCATGTTTTATCACTACTGTGTTGTGTGTTTTGTTTGTGCCGCTCTACCCTTTTGGTGCCCCCTCCCCCCAATCACTAAAGTCGGTTGAGGACCACACTGACAATATGAGAATTTCAGGAGTGGAAGAGGCAGGAAGCAATCAGGTACTGCTAAGTCTGATTAATTATTGCTTATGGTGTGGGATGCATTTTGGTTTAAAACCTCAGGACCTTTTGCAACACTTGATCGGGTCAAAACTGACTGAAATGAAATGTTTGTGTTAAAGATTTTATTCAAAGATGCATTGATCTAACCCTTTTATGGTTTGCTTCCCATTTTAGCCACTGATGTCAATTTTAGACAAATCTGATTTCGCAATAAAAAAATATCATTGCGTTAAAAGCCTAGAAATATTCATAGCCTTTTATATCCAGGTGTATAGTACTTATCAGAACGATACAAAAATGTCTTCTGAATGCTAATAACATTTTTAAAGTCTCATAAAAGAATCAATGCGTAGAGCTAAAGGTTAGGGTCATGTCCTTTCACTTTATAAACAATGCAGTGTTGCAACATGTCCTAAGAAATGGGATAATTGTTGGGGGTTTTAATTTGTTTGTTCAGTTTTTAAATGCAGATTCATTAGGAAAACTCCAGCTGTTAAAAGAAAAAAAGTTTCCTGAGCTGCGAAGTTTCTTTTTTTTTCTGATTGTGCTTCCTGTTTATCAGCATGATATTGCAAAGTGCCTCTAAAAATAGCACACAAGCTTTGCGACTTGCAGAACAGAACATTTTATATAATTCTTTTAACACCAAGATGCAAATGGCATTCTGCTGTTTAACTTATGTAACGTACATTACCGCTTTAGAGTTTGAACAGTTCAAGCTGTGGTGGCAGCAGGCACACGTGTTCAAAGTACTTGTCATCTCCATTCAAGTTGCAAACATGACCTCTTTAATTCAGCATTAAATGGTCCTGACAGAATTACAGTGCATGTATTTTTAGAGCTATGAACTCTGAAATGTTGCTGTCAGGAGGTTTTTTTTAATATTAATCTTACATTTAACTGCCTCAATATTAATGCGAGTGTGAGCCATAAATCTTAAATTGTTGTGTAAACGGATGCTTTACAGACACGTTCTAATCTTCTGGCTTTCACCACGAGAGCCGGCGCATTGTAGGTACTCTATTTGGTATGGCTTTAATTAACCAAGTCTCTCCGAGGACACCCTATGAAGCTGAACAGCTTCACATTAATGGGCTCAACTCTGTCGCATTGAATCTGCATCCTGCAGAGATTATGTGCTAGTGAAAATGGCAAAACACCATTTTTAGATTTCTGCAGGTCAAGTTTTATTTGACTCTTTGAAGGAAAACGACGCGATCTTTTCCCCTCGTGACCAAACGCACAGAAGGACTTTATTTCAATCCCATCTTGAGTAACTTGGGCGTCAAATCTTAACTTCTCTGTTTGACGTGCAGAGCTACTGATGAGCATGCCGAGTTGTTCACGTCCCACCGGACCGCTCATTGCTCCAGGGTCTTTTTCCCTTCTGCTGTCTACTAGATTTTCAAAAAATTCAATTTAGTTTAATGGATATTTTTATAAACCAAAACGATGCCAAGACAAGTTGTGAAGTACAAGGAAAATGATAAATAAGGTTAGAAATTTGAGTGTTTTATACAATTGTATGCAGCCAACTTCATACCATTAGAAACAATCCGATGCAACCAGTTGTTCTCAGAAGTCGCATATCTTCCATTTCTGTGGAATTTAATCTTAGTATAAAGCCGTTCTGTGAAGGCCTCAAGTTTAATGGTTAAAAAATATCATGTTGAAGATAAAAGTGCATGACAGTCAGGTCAGGGACAACATTGTTGAACAGTGTGAAGGAGGATTAGGCTATAAAACAACATCCTGTGCTTTAAACGTCTAATTCACAATCGTTTGAAATAGTTTGAGGATGAAGGAGAAAATACTAAAGAAAGAAAAACAAGATTAGAGGCTAAGGTGAGTGATACTAAACATATAGCCAAAGCTACAATCCAAGGCTGCAATCCAAGGCATTGGATCAAAGCATATTAATTTGTTAGTATGGCCTAGTCAAAGTTCAGACTTGAAAGGCTCTTTATCCATTCTATATAAATTTGCAGAAATGTAAGTCTTTGAAAGGGCATCTTTGGTTTAAAAAAAATATATTTTGTAGTCTTAAAGCACATTATTTTGTAGTCTTAAAGCACAATGTGTTGCCCTAGCATCAAAAAAGCTTTTGGTCGTAAGGTGAAAGCGTTTAGGATGTATGAATCGTAGAGCTGAACCTGTGCCTGCATGATTGCACGTCTGGCCTGACTAAGTTCCTTTTCTAATGAACACAAGTGGGAGCATCTCACAATACAATTGAAATTAAAATCATTTATAGGCTCATGTCTGTTCCATAGATTAAAAAGAAATGAAGAAAAGGATTTTGGCTGCTGTTTGTCTGCTGGAAATATTTGCCAACATTTCACTTGTAATTACTGCATCTCCATGGTGGTGACATTGTGTGTGTGTGTGCGTGTGCGTGTGTGTGTGTGTTGTTCGCCACAGACTGAGTCAGATCTTGGCTGCCCCAGAGGCAAAGCACGCATCATCCACAAGGAATCTGACATCATTACAGCTTTCGCCATCAACAAGGTAAAAGCCTCACGCTTATTTCACTAAAACTATATTTAAAAAAAGATACTAGTGCTCACAGTTAATTACTTCAGTTGCCTGTTTGGCAGGCTTTGAGTGTGTCTTTATTTTTTTTCTGCTTCTTCTTCCTCTTCTTTTCTCAGTAATAAACGTTTAACAGCGCCGGGAAAGCTGATGCTGTGTTTGTGAATCTTCTTATTGCTCCTTTTTCTTTAAAGGAAAAATGTTCTCCAACATTTATCTCTAATGGAAAACAAACTGCTTAGAAATGTGTTTAATTGAAGTTTTAATTGCAGTTAAATTATCATTTGACTGTGAAAAATTATGAAAAATGGCATAGCGCTTTTTGTTTTATATTTTAAATGCTCTAATCAGTATATTTTTTTTACATTAAAAGTATGTGGTAGTGATAAATTGACAAAGTACACAGACTGGAGTTGGTGAACAAAACCAAATCAGAGACTGAATGTGGAACCGGTAGGTCAACAGAAAGATACTATATATGTCTACTTAGTTGTTATTTACCCCCACTGTTTAATATTTTATCACTCTGCAGCTTGTATTTGGCACTTGTTTTAGAAAGTTAAGCTCATAGTCAGAGTCATAACGGGGAATGCTGACTGGACAGATGTCCTAAAGATGGTTATTATCCATATTTATTCCAATAGTCATGCTAAGTTTTTGCAAATTTTTAAATTGGCATAACAAAATTACAATTGGCCTTCTGTTCCGATTACTTGAAGCGTAATTAACCCAGTTGGTAAAAATTACACATTCCTGCAATAAACAGGAAGTAGCACATTAATCTCTACGCATATGTTAACATCCCCCTTTAGTACATCAAGTCTTTTTCAGAAAAGCTAAAAAAAAAGAAAAAACTAAATATAACGTAAAAACGTTTTTCTCATTCTGAATACGTTTTTTTCAAATGTTTCATTCATTTCTTTCTATTGTGATACTTCATCATGAGAAAAACACAAACAGCTATTGCTAAAGAAATTTTGTTTACCCATATTAATAGAAAGGTGAGCAAAAGGAAATAGTGTGATAAGAAAAGGTTCACCAGTAGGACGCATTATTCCAAGGATTATGTAGGTGAAGTCGGCGCCTAAGGGGCCAATATGCATCTTACCTAAAGAGAACAATGCTTGATTGTTGCTCACTACTGATAAGTCCTCTTTTAGATGAAATTACATTTTTTATTTAATATCGAGATCAAGAAAGAAAGAGTGGTGATCCACAGAATCAATGTTGCTTTAGGTCCAGTGGGATGTTAACACCGTCATGATTAGGGGTACCATGTCATCTGCTGTTTTATATGGAAGTCCTCGGTCAAAGCAAGATTCAGTTTATTTATGTAGCGCCAATTTACAACACATGTTGTCTCAAGGCACTTTACAAGAAATTCATCTCATTCCAATCATAGATGCGTCATGAATCAGTTTTAAAAGTTTACAATCTAAGAAAATACAGCAGATTGCATCGAGTCATTGACTTGCAACATTTACTCCTCCTGGATCAGCAAACCGAAACAATAGCTTGTATTGTCGTTGACTTTACAGCAATCCCTCATACTAAGCATGCGTGTGGCCACAGTGGAGAGGAAAAACTCCCCTTTAACAGGAAGAAACCTACAGCAGAACCTGGCTCAGTACAAGGAGCCATCTGCCACGACCAACTGGGGATTTGAAGAGACAGAAGATAAAAAAGGATGCAGAGGAAACTAAAAAATGAAAAGTTTATAGCAGCAGCTTTAAAGCGTCGCTGACAGCATCTCAGCCAAGATCCTCCTCCAAGAAGCTGTCTCAGCTCAGCTCAGTCTGGCGTTCTAACAGAAAACATAAAGTTTAGAATTGACTAATTTCAGCTAAAGCGGATTGGACAAAAGAAGAAGAAGAAGAAACAACCATCTACCAGTACATTTCTGTCACCTAATGCGTCTTTCTGATGACAAGCTTTTTTGATAGGCTAGCTGGTCTTGTTTCCTCACTTGAAACAAGCCAAATGTTCCAACATGGCACCATGGCATCACAGACGTTCAATCTCCAGCAAACTGCCTTAGCTAAATCCCAAAGAGATTCTTGCGTGTTTTTTCTCAAGAGGAAGATTAAAGACACAAGACCAAGCAATGCAGACGAGACAAATGTTATAACAACCTTAGCTTCCTTAACATTTCACTATTTATGGACTGGTGGAGGAAAGTTATCCCAGACCAACTATTGAGTGCAGATTCTGGACAATACTGGGAAATACTTTTCAGTTGGATTACATTGTTTTTTTTTACTTAATCCAAGTTTACCAAAGTAAATGAAATATTTTCTCTTTGTGTGTAATAAATCTTTAAATTAAATACCAAAACTGTTGTGTATCAATAAAAATTAAACATTTACTTTTTTAAAGACAGCCTGGTTTGTGGTTTCGCACAAGCAGAAAGTGTCACTACACACTGTTGGTGTCTAAGTGACTTCTTTACACTGATTTGAACTGACATGAATGAGCTCTGGCCAGTAGGGAAGTAGGAGGCCGTGGTCAGTGGACGTGATTATAGCACATTAAATTTCACTGATGCTGTTTCTTCAGAGACTCAATCTATATTCAACTCTCTTCCATCCCTCCCTCCCTCCCTTTCTTCACGTCTTGTCTTTTTTTTTTTTTTCTCTTTTTTTTTTTGTCCGTCCGCCAGGCAAACCGTAATTGCTTAGTCATGGCCTCCACACACGACATTCAGGAGCTGGATGTGTCATCCATCTTGGCCACTCAGATCTTGACTTGGATCGATGACGATGAGCTGGAGTCCAAAAAGTAAGAGAGCAGTCCCACAAATTAAGGCGTTTTGATTATTCACACTTCAGTGGTTTCATATTATTGATCGCAGTCGAATATTTTAACTTGAATTATGTTCATTTAAAAACCTCTTCTGCTATTGATAATCAAGTTAATATAGTTGCACTGTTGGAAGAATTAAATATCTGTATATATTCCTGAATATATATGTGTGGGTGTTCATTTGCTGCAAGAAATGAGTCCCTAAACAGCCAGTCGCTGTCTAATGACCCATGTCATCTAATTATACACATCTAATTATTATTTTTTTCCCCCTTTAGTGTTGGCGGTGATGAATTCCTGGTGGTCCACGCGCGTGATGACTTCGCTTCGCTTCACGGCACAACGCCGTACACCCACAGCACTCCTGGCACACCCATCAATGTGCCATGGCTTGGAGGCCACCAGACCGGCAGGGGTGCAGCTTTGGTACGTTTCTAACATTCATTTAAATGTGATACCATTTGCGCGCACCGAAGAACGTCGCAACTACTGAGGATGACAAGGGTGTATTATTAGTGATGGACAGTGTAACAGATGAAGGTTTGCACTCGAGCGATAAGGTTTGAGAGTCAGCCGTAGCAAGACGGTGTAGATGTGTTAAGAGGGGGCCAGAAGGAGAATTGGTCATTAAGGTGCAGGACATCCAGTACTTACGGTCCAGAAATACGTGTGTGAGTGTGGTCAAGATGTGAAGAAGAAAGTTCAGGCAGGATTGTGTGAATGGAGAAAACGGATTTTAACATGATGTTCTGGAGCTAAAGATGGAGATCGGACAAGATGAAGCAATTTGAGCGGTACAAAGTTGGCTGTGAAACATTTGTGAATTCTCAGATGTGATTCGTGGCGAAAAGGGGTGGCAGGGAATGTGAAAGTAGATGTTTACAGCACATTAATAAGACCAGCTATGATGCACAGAGTCAGGAATGGAAGTTGCGTAGATGAAGATGCTGAGGTTCTCCCTTTGAAGTGACAAGGGCGAATGAGTTAATCAGAGGTACAGCACAGGTTGAAGGACTCTGGGATAAAGCTAGAGAGCACTTTGGTAAAAGGTTCTAGAAGATGAAGCTGCCAGGGACATAATACAAAGAGGGGGGCCAAGAAAGAGAAATATGCAGTTAGAGATGACATGAAGACAGTCATAGTGAGGACCAGCACACACACGACAGAGTTACATGGCAGAGGATGACCCAACCCCTTAAAAGGGAACAGATGAAGAAAAATGTATAAGAAAGCGATGATACGATGATTTTATGTCCCAGGATAATGTTGGATTAGCCGTGTCCCACTCTGTTGATTTTTACCATTTTTCCCGACCAAATAAGTCTGCAGGATAGGCTTCATATGCTTCTGACAGGTTCAAACTATTATGTGAAATGTGCAAAACCCATTGATTATTTCAGCAGACATCCAATAAATAATGAGCGGAGTTTTTGAATGTGCTTTCTAGTGTTTCAGGTGTCCTCAATAACATGAAATGCTTTTATCTGAAAGCTCTCTTTAGATGTGAACTTTAATGCTGAGCGTTAAACCATTTGATATGTTTGAGAAGGTATTATTTTCACAATCTTGCATGTCAATTCTTCAAATAAGGCCTGTGGATGAAGTAGTATTAAATCTTACAATAAATCTTACTTATCTTAATTATTTAGCATTAGATCAGTATAATTTAAATATTTCAAACCTGGAAACTGAGGCTAAATGTGAGCCTGCTTGGTGACAGGAGTTATTGCTGTAAAAGGTTCCATCAATTTATATTCCTTAAGAACCTCTGTTGAGTCAATCTGCTTAATAATTAGCAACCAATAAAACAAAAGTTTAAGTGAGTTTTAAAAGCTTGTATTAATTTTGACCCTTTCACCTTCCAAACAGCACAGATGTCATAGCTTTACAAATAAAATACCGTTTCTCTGGAAGTAACACGTTTTTTTTTTTTGCTCCTAATTGCAGGAGCTGAAATAATTTACATTTACAATTAATTTTCATCTGCGCCTAGTTTGCCGAAAGCATCCTGACTGCTAACATTAGCCGCTTACACAGGCTAACAGAGGTACGGAGAGGTTGTTTCCCCCATTTCCTTGAAGCTTGGGCTTCAACTGGTCTTCATACAAACAGGCAGTGAAAACTGTTTTGACTGAGGAGAGGAGCTCGGTGTTATCAGCCAGAAGGGAGCTGGATTTAATTTAATGGTTTGAATCCTGTAGATGTGAGTCATGTTTGTTGATTTTTTTACCCAGCTCACCTATTGTTTGGTGGATGGGATGTTAAAAATCCACTCAGGATTATATTTGCGTTACGAACCAGCCAGATGGTTTTGAGGGCGGGAAAAAAAAAACTTGTGGCTGAAAAGTGGAACAATAAAATAAAAAAACTGAGGTTAATATTTGCTATTTTAATGGTCAACAAAAAAGTGGGATGGGAACCGTTACTAAAGCCCAGTAAATTAAATTCAGTATGTCCCACATGGTCATAAAACAGTTCCGTAATGCTGGTTTAACACAGCCATTGTATTTCTGCATCTTCACATGTTCAATATTTGAATTGTTTTTAATATTTCATTGTATTTGATAGTATTAATCTGCCCCATTATAATAGAACTATTTCCAAGTCTATGAACCTGTTTTTACTAGCCATCGCATTTGAATCGCATTAAATGGATTCTGATTTTGTTGCTCTGAAGTAGCATTACATATTAGATTTGTGGATTCTCTTACGTAAACAAGGACTTAACATAAACATGACCATGGTTTTGTTTTATCTATATCTGTCTGTCTGTCTGTCTGTCTGTCTGTCTGTCTGTCTGTCTGTCTGTCTGTATGTATGTATGTATGTATGTATGTATGTATGTATGTATGTATGTATGTATGTATGTATATCAGCTATACCAGTTACTTTGAAGTAGAAGTAGTCAGGCAATATGATATATATATATATATTTTTTTTTTATCTACAAAAACATTTGGGATTTATTGCAACATTGAATAAATAGTTGTATTATTTATTTAAATGGCAGTAAAGCTCAAAATGATTTAACTTAAATACTCAAAAGCAAAAAACGGCCACATTATTTATTAGTCTGTACACATGAGGAAAATGATAAATGGTACCTTCCTTCAATCAAGTGTTTGAGTTTGTTGATAGGATGGAGTGTGACCACATGAGTTTACAGCATTTTTGTTTTACACATTTTTAGTGTTTAAATGTTCAGACCAAAAAACAACACATAAAGGCTTAATATTATTTTATAAACTTATATCTTAATATCTATCACCTGCTGGAATGAATGAAAAACAAATGCATATGTTTTCTTTTAGGTATTTCAATCTTTCATAAGTATCTTTTATATTTATTTTACTGCACTGATGTTTTCACAAAACTCTGTTAATGATCCATGATTCTCTTACCTTCATATTCAATATATTCTGAAAACTTTTAGTTTTTCAATTATTCAGTATGTAGGTTTTTTAACAACTCGGATTGTTGTTGTTTTTTTGTGGGTTTTTTATTTGGTAAAATAACAACCTTAAAGCACTGAGGGTCCAAAAAGTTTGCAATATCTCTGTTTTTCTCTGAGATCCCCCTATGGCTTACACCATCGTTCTTAGCAAGACAATTATTCAGACCTTTTTTTTTTATAGCGGGATATTTTTCTGCTTTAAAAAAATATTTTGTTTTCTCGGCTAAACTCATGTCCACCTCCTCTCCTCTCTCCTTCTGCGGCTCCCAGATGATAAAGAGAAATATCAACAATGTGAGAAGAATGACCTCTCATCCCACACTGCCCTACTGTAAGTCTAACTTTGATGTCTGTCAGTAGATCGGAGGAGTCATTGCTTTTATATAAAAATAAATAAATAAATAAAACGCAGCACATTCATCATATTTGTGTGAGAAGCAGCATCCAGGGCAACTTTAAATCACCAAAACTTATCCTGTGCTGCTGTTTGACTAAAGACTATGTAAGACTATAGCTTTCTTATACTTTTCCTATAAAATGCAAACTTGGGAGTTATCTGGGTTGGACGATTCCCAGCACGTCAAGAAAACGCCTCCTGAAGCGTGAAATAATGAAGATATTCCTTCATCAATTATGGATAGTTTGGGGAATAAACAACGGCGTAAGATATGCAGAGACCCGTGCACTAACTGACATCCATATCTTCATGCCTACTTTTCCCGTTTTACGTTCATCAGACCTGACAGGAGCTCAAGACGGTAGCGTGAGGATGTTTGAGTGGGGTCACTCCCAGCAGATCATCTGCTTCAGAAGTCCGGGCAACTCCAGAGTCACCAGGATCCGTTTCAACCACCAAGGAAACAAGGTCAGCGATCCACGCACATCATATGCACTGCAACCCCTTAAAGAGTGATTACTGGAAACACATTTTAAGTTTTAAATGAGTCAGGTAGAAAACCTATGAGCCCAACTACTTTATTCAAAATCTTTGCTTTTTATTAATATCTACTTTATGAGCAACATTTTTATTAAGTCCTTTAATTATTTTTGGTATTATATAGGAGTTGGATTCAGTTCCATGTCACCAGAGTTACAAAGAGAACCAAACTCTGCATCAGTGCGTAACACGATGTCCCTGAAAGCTGTAGGTAGTGATGGTAAAATTTACAGGTCTATTTTTTTGCTTTTAAAGTGTTGATTTACATAATAGCTGCAAGTAGAAAGGTTGTCTTTAGTAGCTTGGGAAAAAAAAAAAAACGGCACGTGACCCAGTGGTTTAAGAGCTCTTTGTGGCAAGCACTGTCTGTAATGTTCTACTTAGGAGTACAACATCTCTTGAAAGACATTTATAATAAAAAAGAAAAATTGTGACCGCATTGAGATGGATGTCGCAGTTTTTTTTGCTCTGCTGTTCATCACTTCTCTGATGCACTCAAGCTCAGGTCGGCAGTCCCATTTCTGCAAACTGTTTTAACAAAATCATTTAGTGGTTTTGTGAACATTCTCAGTAATGTTGGTCGTGTTTATATTTAGATTTGGAAAAAACATGTAGGATTTATGTTTCAGTCAATCCTCAGTGTTCTCCCATGACAGGAGGGGAAAAAAATACTTAAACATTAATGAAGTTGTTTTTTTAAAGTATAATATACATCCTATAAGGAATACATTGGTATATTACACTGTTATTGCTCACCATACTGTTATGTTCAGAGATAGTTTCATACTGGCCGTCGTAAATTTGCCACTCCAGCTCGCACCACCGTGGGGAGATGGTCCTCAGCACATATTGTCACCGAGCTGAATGAAGCCAGCGTTTTGAACTCAGGCTCTTGCCTCAGGCCAGTAATTTTCTCCTCTGCTGGGCCAGTGCTTATCTGCCTGTGCCGGCCAAGAGAGAGAAATAAGCTCTGCAATAGGAGCAACGCAGAGAGAATACAAGCAGAGCACCTTATTTTAGTTATGTAAGAATGTCAGCTGCAGTATTACGACCGGCGAAGATGAAATGCAGCCACGTAGTAGATGTTGTTGATCCCAGACGATTTCAGGGTTTTCGCTTGTTAGAATAAATGTACATGTTCAGTTATCGCAACCTGCCGTCTGTCGTGTTCAGTTTGGTATTGTAGATGCAGATGGAGGATTAAGTCTCTGGCAAACCAACACCAGTGGGAACACACCCAAACCATACCTGGTAAATAATTTATTTATATACCCATTAGTTTTGCTCCATTAAATGAATGTTTTACAGATTTTATTTTAGTTTTTTCCTCCCCCATTTTTACTGACCACCTTCTGTGCTCCTCGTCTGCCAGACTTTGCAGTGCCACAACAAGACCGCTAATGACTTTGTGTTTGTGGGCTCTTCCTCCCTCATCGCCACTGCGGGTCTTTCAACGGACAACAGGTACAAAAACAGGAACAATTCAGAGATTGTTCCCTAATCTAACTTTTAGTTCTCTGGAATTTTAATTACTCTGAGCCTTCAGTTTTTTCCTATGTAAATTTTGCTGCTGTGTTGGAAATTACAGCGACTAAAAATAGGAGACATATTACCTGCAGTAAAATCATGCATCTACTCAAACTTATACAAAGCAAATCCAACTTAGAGGTACTCTTCTTTCTCTTGTTTTCTGGGCAGGGGACGAGATGACTAGAAGCTACATTAGGGATAACAAACCAGTTTTCCACAGCCATTGCCTCTAATAGCAGCAATCTAAAAAAACAAAACTAAAAACCTTTGAGCCTTAAAAGTAGAACTACCTTGGATGATTTACCTGTTGATTTATCGCAACAGACGGCTAGAAAAAGGTTTAAAAGTTGCTAAAGTTTGGTTTGAGTATAAAACTTGTTCAGGTTGGGAGATTTATATGGATACATTGAATAAAATGGGAATGCTTGGTGATATTAACTTCCTGTTTGTGACACATTACCCCATAGGAGGGGGAAAACTTTCCAAGATGGGTGGCGACCATGGCGGCCATTTTGAAGTCTGCCATTTTGGGTCCAAGTTTTGTTTTGTCAATGCGGAGAGTTTCACACATCAAACTTATTGAGAATTTCACAAGAAAAAAAATCATGTGTTTGGATTTCTCTCTCATTCTTTCACGATTTATTTACAAGCTTCTCCGTGTTTACACAACAATTCCCACTTTATTTGGGTGTATCCATATAAATATCCCACCCTATACATTTGTTTAAACTAGGATATATGAGATAAACATTTTGTAGGAATTGCATTGAGTCATTAAAACTAGTAGTGTTAGAAATTGTTTTTCGTAAACAAATTGAGACAATCACAACTCATTACAGAATTGGGCTAAACGATTTTAGAAATTAGGAGCTAGGTGCTAAAGGATTATTTAAAAAAAATCTTTGAATGTGACCGGTTCTATTTAAGAATCCTTAAATCTGTTTTAGAAATTAATTGCTATGAAATATTACAAAACTATGTTTTAAGATCTTTTGAATCTGGCTGTAATCCATTTACGGATAAATTATGTCTGACTTTAGATGAGTCATGAATGTAATCCCTAGAAATTATTTCTCGAATATAACTTCTGATTCTGAATCAAGTGTTGCGTCTGCACTAAGGACCTCAACACTCCTGCAGCAGGAGGGACGATCCCATCATCAATTAATGTATTTCACGCTTTTTTTTTTTTTTTTTACTCAGTGGAAATCAAAACAAGAAACGTCCCAAGTGAAAGGCTTCCTGAAAATTGTGTTTCTTGCCAAAGTAAAGTCCTGGAGCTGGAAATGGCAATTACTTCTACAACAATTTGTGAAACAATGAGTCTCTCTTGGGAGCTGAGTGAGTTCCCACATGGTACTGGCGTAGCTGTGAAAAAAACACAAAACACTAAGAAAAACAAGGAGTGCATTAATGTCCAAGTGGAGATTTCAAGTTCCATTTAATTAAAAAAATCTATTTTGATGTGAAATATTTTTACTGCCCCCCTAAAACCTCTGGGAGAGTGAAAAACATGTATAACCATAAATGGATTCTAGCTGCAAATGCAGGCCTGATGGCAAATCCTATGGATTTGGATGTTAAAGTCTGCAAAGAGACGGTAGTAAAAAGCTTTGACAGAAACGAACTGGATTAACATTTAGAAATGATTTTCTTGTGCAGGAATGTTTGTCTGTGGGACACGCTCGTCACTCCCGCTAACAGCCTGGTACATGGTAAGTTATTTTAGCTGTTAGTTGTAAATGCTTATCATTTTTTTTGGTTGGGGAAAAAAATTATTAGTCTGTTAAATATAAATAATTTTTCCATTTTAGGTAAAAAAAAAAATAACCCTGGTAATAAACTAAAAAACTTTAGAAATATGATTGGTATTGCTGATGTACCTTAAAAATAATGTAATACATTTATAGAACATTTATTACTAAGGTAATGAGAGTCCATTCTTCATGCAGCTCTCATAACTACAACACTTTTATTTAGTTTTTTTATCATGTCACGTTGCTTCCTCTCTCCTTAGCGTTCTGTTGTCACGAGTCCGGCGCCACCGTGCTGGCGATGGCGCAGCGGCGGCAACTTCTTCTCACCGCCGGGAGGAAAGGTTGGATCGCCATCTTGGAGCTTTCGCACAGACACCAACGGCAGAGTTTCCAGGCTCACGACTCGCCGGTGAAAGCGCTGGCTGTCGACGCCACAGAGGACTGCTTCATCAGCGGGTCCGCCGAGGGAAACATCAAGGTAGTTCTAATATTTCTAATTATTCTTCCACGTTTAGTGGGGACAAATCTGTAGCAGGTTGTTGAGTTTATTTTTGTGATGGCCGGGAAGTGAAGTAGTTAATTTCCTCAAAAGAAAGTGAAGTTGTCCGAGAAAGAACATCCCCTCAGGGCGTCTGGCACCCAGGTGGGAAAGTGTCTGGCTGTCTTCCAGACAGTCAGTCAGACGACTAGTGTTTGTCCACAGGGGCGGCGGGACACATCAAAGTCGATGGAAATCAATGTCACTTGACTATTAACCATCTGCTCTTGGCGGCGCCGGCTGACGGAGCCATACGTCAAAGGTGAAGGCGGTCGGCACGAAAAATAAGGCAGAGGATTTTTACTTTCCAATATATTTATATATTCAGATTTACATTATCAGACCTGATACCGTTGTTGCTGATCATCCGGCTGCTGTGGGACGAAGCCGTTGTAAGGAGTCGCTTTGAGGGTTCGGCTGTGTTTGCTCTGAATTTAAATGACTCTCAATCTGGATTGTTGCTCGTGTAAAGAGGCTTCAAAGCGTTGTGTGATCTTCCTGATCTGAAGTCGTTAATTGTATATTGGCTCTCTGAAAACGCTCATTAATCTGCAACATGCAGGAAACTTTTAAAGTGTTGGATGATAGACCAGGAACAGGGAGATAAGCGTATATTGTTATAGACTATAGTGTTTTGAATACCTTATCGTGGAACTAAAGCGCTCCCACCGTGTGAAAAAAATAAAATAAAAATCAAGTGACTTTAGTGGATGGGCTTAGGTTGTTTACACGGCTGCCAATCTGCCACAGACGAGCTTAAATGTTGGCAGGTTTTTCTTTTATCTCCTCGTTTGTCAGCAGATCAGAACCAGAAGTTTATTCATGCTGCAAAGATAAATATACTTCCTAAATTCCTTTTCCTTTACAAAAACCTTCAACTTCACTGTTTTCTAAGTATTATAGGCGACGTATCAACACAAAGTGTTACAAAAAGATGCAAGATTGTTGTAAAAGAAACAAAACCGTGTTTAATACATTTTTATTTTCCTTAAATAATTAAGGCTTTTTTTTTCTCTGAAGTTAAAAGCTGTTGTTCTCTTTCGACTCATCTAGAAAGATTTTCACCTATTCTCTTTTTTACTCCTTAATATGTCGGTGCATGAAATTACGCACTGACCCGTGATAAGCTTCTTTCACACAGCAGGTCTTAATGATCAGATCTGATTTTCTGCTAAAATCCTTTATTTTCTTCATAGTACCATATTTTCCGGACTACACGGCCACCTGAATATTAGCCGGACAAGCTAAAATTAGGGGCAAAATCCTGTTTTGTTCATACATTAGCCACACCGGATTAAAAGCCACCGATGTTTTAAAGTTTAATTACCGTATGTCAGAGAATATGCACAAAGGGGATTGTCAGGAAATAGATGGCTGTTTGGGAACACAAACCTTTTATTAACATTTTGAAAAAGAAGTTACCAGTACATATTTGTACAACTTTTTACGTTTATGTACAAGTACCGGTAATTACAAGTAAGAAACTTGTACTGTGCTGTTCAAATCAGTAACAAATGTACTATATAACAATAACCTTCAGCACACCAGAAAATTTGATCCGGCATACCTTTTGGGGTAAGGTGCCGTAATACGGCTTTAACAAGAAGAAAATTAACTCACTGCTGTCTTTGCCTTCTTTCTGCGTACCAAAACCACCAAAGTATTCTTCAGTGTCAGAAACGAACAGGCCTCAGGGTGCATTTCTTTTGTTTGCCACAATGAGTGTTTGTAAATTAAAGATTCCTTTGCTGCGGTAATGCTGACTTTGTTCTCACTAATCTAGTCTCTTTTTCACGCTAATTTGTATGGCACTACTTTGCCTGGTGGATGGATGTGTGGCCAACGTACCACTCTTTTCCCCCCATGACTGTGTCACATGCCCTTCCGGCCAGCAACATAGTGCCGTACAACAGCAAAACAAACCAAATCAAATCCTCCTACAATATCAGAAAAATCATGAAAAATCCATAGAAAAGCCGCCCCAGACTATAAGCTGCAGGATTCAAAGTTTGTGCAAAAAGTAGCGGCTTATAGTCCGAAAATTACGTTAGTTCATACTACAAAGTAAATGCTGCCGTCAGACTTCTGTGCAAACATTTACAACCTCATTCAAACATCATTGAGCAGCTCAATTTTTAAAGAACAATAGAACATTTTAGTAAATCCCTTCTTCTTACTTTTGTGGGAAAGTAAACCTCAATACCATCAGAGAAGAAGTAGAACTGGCCACAGTTCAAAGATACATACTAATGCCAGGCATGAATATGGAGCCCTAGAGGTCTGGGAATTGAGCCCTGAGGAACTCCACAAGTCCATGGTGCTGCAGTTGAAGAATATCGATCCGTATGAGATCAGATTCTTGTCCTGTTCTCAACAAATATTTGTCTTGTTCACCCGACCATCTCCTCTCTAGTTGCCATGGCGCCTAGTTCCACGGGAAATGCCGGCCTACGCTTCCTCATAAGGTCCAGGTCAAGCTTTATAGTCCTGTCTCTAGTTCTGCCTATTGGTCAGGTGAACACAGAATTGTTTCTACTCCTCCACTTCTTATTCCCGGATGGAAATGGTGAAAACGATGTTAAAGAAGGCTCTCTGACCAAATGTGAGCAATGGTGAACATTCTGGCCTCGATTTGAAAACGATGTCTGAGGTGGAAATGATCTGAAATAACCTGAACACATCATCCCTACGGTGAAACATGGTCGTGGTAGCAATGTGATTTTGTTTGTGATGGAAAAATTAATCCTGGAGGAAAATCCTGAAGTAAAACTGAGGGTTCAGCAGGAAGATGAACGTTAACATTCATGAGCAATATTAGTTTTTACTGGTTTTTAATTGGATAAAATCTTTTTAATGTTGGCAGTTTGAAGAGACGCTTTTTGGGGTGTGAATACTTTCTAAGGCTGTCCATTGAAGCTGTACAACAGGCGACTCGGACTCCTCCTGTCCTGCTGGTAGCACGTTAGCGATTGCTACTACTGTCAAAGTTTCAAACGTGGATTCTGGACCAGAGACGCAGCAGCAGACACGATTGGTGTTTGATTGTTTTTTTTAAACTGAACGTTGTTGTCCTGACGCTGTTTTTCACTCACAGGTGTGGAGTTTGGCCTCGCAGGGCCTTCTGTACAACTTCCCCAACGAGCACGCCCGCCATTCGCTGTTCAGGAACCTCGGCACGGGCGTTATGCAGATCGAGCTGGGACCGGCCAGCCACGTCTTCTCCTGCGGCGCCGACGGGACCATGAAGATGAGGGCCCTCCCCAACCGCTTCGCCGTGGCGGAGAACGGCCACGGCCCCAAGAGCGAAGTCAAGTTCTTCATATAAGACGGAGACGCAACATTGACGACCCATCGCAGATTCGTCAATGTTGATTCAAAAATAAACTGCTGGGATTTTTTTCTTTTCTTTTTTTTTTTTTATGAAATGTAAGTCCAAATCTTGTCTTTAGGGGCGATCAAGCACAGGAGCTTTTTTTTTTTTTTACAAGTGTTATAAACTACTGCTGCTGCAGCGAACACAGGGTAGCGCCTAGAGCGTTTCATCAGCAGAGACCTCGGCGATCGGAGAGACGTCGATCTTCGTGTTCCGTGGCTTCGACCGGGACAGCTGGACTTAATCAGTCATATGAAGGTTGAGGCAAATGCAGGGAGTTTGTCTTTACAGGGAAATATTTCTTTTGCTTTCTAATGGATGAGGTGGATTTAAAAAGAACGTAACAGTGCAGTAATGAAGTTGAAAACAGACGGGCCAGGGTTTGAATTCTGCTGCTGCCAGACAGTACCAGCAGGGACCAGCAATCTTAGCCGTCGTCTCCAGTTCCGGTCATTCTGAGCCCGGCTTCTGCTGAACCTTACGTTTGGTTCGCCATTGTCTAAAACGAAATGTGGTTTTATGTCTCTAATAAACAGTTTTTACTCGCAGAAGCACAATTTGGTTATTTCGGTTACATCTTGAGTCACGATCCGAAATAAAGAGAAATAGAAACATGGAGACGATGACAAAAGTGGAAATAAAGGATGATTTATACATTCCTATCAGGCTTTGGCTATAGATTTTCTTAAATTTAGAGCCTCGCAAACATTAAAGCTGAACATAGAAATGAAGGTTTAATAATTAGCTACTGTAGTTCTCCAGTTACATTAGGTAGTGTGACTTAGCAGCGCAACAATACGTAGATGTGAACATATTTTCAAGTGTCTTTATCAAAGCTATAATGGAACAATCGGCGGAAAACCAATAATAATCCCGACTTTATTCTTTAGTGTTCTTGTTTTTATTTCAGAATAACAAGAAACAATAATTGTCTGATTAAATATAGCAAGTAAATATAACAATAAATGTAGGTTTAGCTTTTTATGGCAAATTGAAATGGACGTCTGTGAGCAGCGTGACATTTATCCTCTCATCCATCTATCAGAAAAGAAAATATTTCTCCTAAAGCTGATCTCTTCTCCGTCTCTGCACCAGCTTCAGTCTGTATTTGCACATAAGATGAATTAAGCTAATTATATGTAGTGTTATGCATATAACTCCAGTAGGCAGGCTAAAGGCGGTAAAGTAATAATAGTGATAGACTCCGGGGTGTTTGTTTGTCCCGGCCTAAACTACCCAGTGGTGTTAAAAATCAACATTAAGTGTCCTTAATCTGGCACCGCTCAGTGGTTGAAGTGTTGAGACTTGGTTGCAAAAAGCAGCTTTGTTTTTTGTTTATGTTTGACTCCACGAGTTATTCCCTTTTTTCCTTGTTGGAGGTCATAGCAAGAAGCCTCCCTGCTGACAACTGGAGGAGGAGGGGAGTAAGGCTCACATCGGAAAAATTGCTTCCATGGAAGATCTTGTTTTATTCCAGGAGCGGGGACGAGGTTTCCCTCCGTCCAACATTGTGTTAAATCAGTCGTTAATCTGTGTTTTGTCCGAACGGAGCACTTTTGTATCTGGAGATGCACCAATCTCAGGCTTTTTCCGGCACGATTTTGTATTTTCTGGTCAGATTTGGGGGGTTTTTTTCTCTCTATTTCAGGACGATAAAAGCAAAAAGAGAGCAAAGAAAATGTGCTACATTTTTATTTTTTTTGGGAGTCTTAACAAAGTAACAACAAAAACTTGTTAGATTCATGCAGCAGAACATTTATTCCCTAATATTTATCAATTAAATGCTGCTGATTGATTCGATTATTGATTAAGTTTGATGGATTAATCGATTCTGACCTCCAGCCCAACGATGGGTGCATCTCTAGTCACATCATCTCGGTTGATGTTTAACATTAGGATTAAATCTATAAGGATTAAGACTTGTAACCGACATAAGTAATCATAAGGAAACCTTTAGATGAAACGCAATCAATGCAGTTCTGTATATATATACACAAACTGAGCTTACTTCGATCTCGACTAGTCATAGATGAGCGGTGGGTGACTATATAAGCCACTTTATGAAGATTATTCTGTACAGACGGGTATATTTATGAAATTATCATATTTAGAAGTGTAAACTGATCAAAAGGCAAATAAATTTAAGTCATTTTTTCCTTTTTTATTTTTTTCTGGGTGTCTAGAAAATGCTCTGCAGCAGTTTGGAGGGAACTGTCGGTTTTATCGTTGCCAGCAAAGTGTATTTTTTCTTTTTCTTTTTCTTTGCTTGAAATGGACAATAAATTATTTTTCTTTTCTTTCAACCAAATAAATAATCTGCTAATTTCTTTTAAAGTCCCGCAGTTGAAGTTGAATCTGCTGCACATGACGGTCAGACTGAACACGGCTGGCCTAAAAAAAAAAAAAAATCAATGTTCAGCTTTCCTCTCCTCCCCTGTTTTAATCTTCCAACTGTGAACTTGGATCAAATAAGTCTAATTTTTTAATGTAAATTAATGAATTACATACAGAAGTCTACTGATGTTAATAAAGGAGTAAAAAAAATAAAACAAGCTGCTGTGTTTGTAACTTTTGGAAAAAGTATAATCCGAGGCCCACAAAGGGAATGTCTTCATGGAAAACTGGCACATCTGATCAGCTTTAATTTATTTCTGAATGACTAAAGCTGAGTGTTTACATCCTGTGAGTCAGATTATCATGCAGACCAGCGCAGGTGGAGCCGAGCACGTCGCTGTTGGCAGTCTTGGTTTATCTTAACTGGAACACCGGTGCAAAGAAAAATAAAACGACAGAAATGTCTCGCGTCTGTTGTTTCTACATGTTTATAGCGACAGAGTTCACAGTTTTGTCTGTTCGTGACTCGCGCTTTTTAGTTTTTTGGTCAATTCACAAAATGACCTCTCAAGGCACTTTGGAAGATGGTTAATTTTAAACCAATCACACATTTATAAGTTATCAAGCCAGTTTAATATTAATCTTAAACAGTAGATGATAGTTTGGTTTCTTCAACGTTACAGCACTCTCTTACTGAGCATGCATGTGGCAATAGTGGAGAGGAAAACCTCCCCTTTAACGGTATGAAACCTCCAGCAGGACCTGGGTCGGCATGAAAGGCGACGCAAAAACACAAAAAAGAAGCAGAAGAACTGATGTAGAATTACAATCCGTAGCTTCTATGGAGAGGAAAAACACAGAGAAAACAAAAATTGAACAGTTTAGATAAACGCAACTAATCCAGATTACACATAATAAAGTAGCAGATTAAGGAGAAATGGTTTCGATTGTCTCCAAGCATCTTAATTATACAGATGTGACAAATGTAGAGCCAATGAGAAGTCCCCGTTTTTGCTACTAGGGAGAAACATGGAGCTTTTCTAAATTTCTACATGGCATTTGACCATTTTTTATGTATGTTTGTTTGTTTGTAAATGTGTGAATTGTAGGCAGACTAAATGAAACATGGAATCAGAGCATCTGCAAAAGTAAATGAACCACAGCTGCACTGGTAAAGACAATCAGGTAAAAGACAGGTGAAACACATGTGAGTGCTCGAGTAATCAATTAAGCCGACCAATCAAATGAGACATCCTTAGGAAAAGTTTTGAGGTGCACTGGTTAAAAGGGAGAAGAAACCACCCAAACCACTGTTGTGTCAAGGCATAAAAACCAGATCAACAATGCAGAGGAAAGGAGACATCGAAAGACATCAGGAAGAAGGTGGTGACAGCCCATCAGTCTGGGGAAAGCTATATGACCATCTCCAAAAGATTCCAGCTTCATCCATCCACTGTGAGACAAATCATTTAAAAATGGAGGGCACTAGGCATCACTGCAACTCTCCCCAGAAGTGGACGGCTGTCAAAACTTACACAAAGAAGCACCGGAAAGATAATAATGCAGGTAAAGGCCAACCCACGCATCACCTCCAGAGAGTTGCAGACTTCTCTGTCAGTGTCTGGGATAAATGTACATGCTTCTACAATCAGGCGAAATATCAATAGACATGGCATTCATGGAAGAGTTGCAAGAAGGAAGCCTCTGCTCTCAAGAAAGAACAACGCCGCCTGTTTAAACTTTGTCAGAGAGCACTTGGACAAACCAGACGCTTTCTGGAAGTCCATTCTCTGGACAGATGTATCCAAAGTTTAATTATTTGGCCACAAAAGTAAACACTGCATTAAAACCTCCTCCTCCCAACAGTGAAGCATGGTGGTGGAAATGTGGAAGTCTGGGCCTGCTTTTCTGCCTCTGGACCTGGACGAACCATCAATTCCCAGGACTATCAACAGTTCTTGACCAAAATCTCCTGCCATCAGTCAGGGAGTTGAAACTGGGACGGAAATGGATTATGTAACAAGACCACGACCCAAAGCCAAACCAATTCCAGCAAAAGTACCAAAGAATGGCTTAAGAGAAAGAAGATTCACACTCTGGACTGGCCCAGTCAAAGTCCAGATCTCAATCCCATAGAAATGCTGTGGCAAGATCTGAAACAGACAGTACATGCCAGATGTCCCTCCAGCCTCACTTAATTGGCAGAGTTCTGCAAGGAAGAGTGGACAAAAATCCCAATAACAGATGTGAAACACTTGTTGGTGGTTACAGAAGAAGCTTAGTTGAAGTAACAGCTGCAGAAGGAGTCAAAAAGTACTAACTGAAAGAGTTCACATATTTTTGCAATTGGCAGATCTTCTGTTTTTTGATAGACACAATACTTTTGTTGAATGAATGGTGAAAACATTTGTCTTTTTTTCTTTGTGTCCCTTATTTGGATGTTAATTTAACATTATTATGTCTCTTTAGAAAACAATGACCATGTTCGGGGGGTGCAAAAACTTTCAAGTAGCACTGTAAATAAATATATATATACACAATTCAAGTATGATGGATTAAAAGTTTACAAGGAAATTTAACTTTTCTACAGATTTTAAGGACAGCTGTGTTTATCAGCCTGTGTCTGCATTGTAACAAACTGGGAGGGTTTCTCTTCGTGGGTCAGATTCTTGAGATGCTTATTGGCTTTCGCCCACATGCTTGCTCAAGACCGGATTGCTGATTTCTGCTGTTATTCAGAGCCATAAGATAAAAATTCTTATAAATAAAAAGGTTGAGATGAGATTTAAGGCTTTTATTTAGAATCACTTTTTTATTTTCTAACAAGCAAAAGTTATGGCATTAAAGTTACAAAGTATCAAACATCAATCAGTCAAGAATTGCAACCTTTATGGCCAAGATCAACGAAGCTGCTCTAGATTTTCATCGTTTCCCTCAGTTAAACTGTCATTTTTATACATTTAGCTTATTAATAAGGGAATAAATGTTTAATTAGACACTGATTTAAACCGATTAAATATTCTGAGATTGATCCCTTCAGGAATTGTTTGACTGCAGCGAAATCAAATCATGGGAGATAAAATTTGCTCCTGAAGTGTCTCAGTGGGTGATTTTCATGGATTTCTCTCGATAGCCAAGTAACGGTCACCGAACACGACGGACCGAGTCGGTGTGGTCGCGCTTCCATCCGATTGGCTGCCGGCGGAGCTCACAGCTTGGCGTAATCTCTCAGGATGACCTCCAGCTTCTGACTCAGCATGATGTTCCCTCTAACCTTCAGCTTGCCGGAAAAGAACGCCTAGCAGGAGAAAAATGAAAGTTTATTTTGTTTGTTAAAGATTAAAGAAAAAGCTTAACAAGGTCAGGAAACGATTTAAAGAACGAGGATTCATCTAAGAGGAGGCGACGACCATCCCACTGAAGTCGCTTCAGACTTAAACGAGCCAACATGACGACCCCGGAGGTGAGTTAGCAGCTTCCCTCCCAGCTCCTTTCATCACTGTAGAAAGTAGAGAAGACCCCAAGTTCCTAGAGAGGCGAACGCATGCGGCCTTAGATCAATAACCAGGATGCATTTGAAGTCAGCTCGGCGGCTGCCCCTCCCACAGAAAGATGCGACGCAGCGCTCATAACGAGCAGCAGCGATCGATCATCTGAGCCGAGCCTCCGTGTTTTCTCTGACGGGACGGAATGGAGCAGGACATCGTTATGGATCGAGGGAGCAGCTTTAAAGGAACTTTCTCCTTACTCAGAACGCACAGGAAGCGATTATAAGATTAGGGAAGAGTCGAGAGACGAACCGTCTGAGGCTGAAGCCTCCCTGCCACCACCTCCATGAAGTCCTCGTCCGACACGGTGAAGGTCACGTCCACCTTCCGAGCGGGCGAACCTTTGAGCACAGCGCCGCTGCCGTTCTTCAAATCTATGGCTGCAGGAGAGCAGAGACAAAAAAAAACAGAAGAAGATCAAGAAACAACCAAACTTCCTCCGTTAACTTCCTGCTGACTCATCTAGGCTTTAAAGTCCAACATTAACACAAAACCTGGTTTTAAGCATCCAGATTCACAAAAAATGCTTAATTTGATCTATTCCCAAAGAGATACGGCGATATAGATTTTACATTTTATTAAAATGATAAATAATAAACTATATCAATTAAAAAAAGTGGGTTTCTGGGCACCAGTTACATAACAAAGTGTGAAGTCTGTCACTAAACTGCACAAAAACTACAATTAATCTTTTTTATTAACTTTTAGGGGTGTCACGACACGATATTAACATCAGTTTGATATCAGCCAAAAACCGATAAGACAATAATAAATGAATTACTTTTTTCTAATAACTACTGTTAACTAGTTGTTGTTTGAGTAACATTTACACTTAAATCAGTTCTAACATGGTCATAAACAACATAAAAGTAATAAAATTATGTACGATTCCTGCTGATATTGTATCTGGTCATTAATGAAATCAGCCAACAATGGAGACTGAAGTATCGGCAACGCATCGGAAATGAAAAATGGGGATATTGTTTAATCAATGCTGTAATTTTTCCTTATGAAAACAAATTAATCATGTTAATGATAATTCAGCCCCTCCAGAAAAACATGATTCTGGAATCGCAGAAAATCCCGCAAAAATAAAGGAAATATGCACAATATGCCGGGATGGGCATAATTCTTAAAAAGCCGCATATTAACCGGATTAATAGCAGCCAAGCGGAGAAATCAAGAAGTATGTAAATATGCCTGATTTTACTGATCCCGTATTTTTATTTGCAGAAATTTGAAATAATTGATTATTTTCTTACTTTTAACTGACACTAACACCCCCAGATAAAAGTGAACGGTACGGGGCGTTGCGTAGTGACGTCATCACCTCTTTGCGCCCCCATAACAAACAAGTTTTGGTTCGCAGCTGCGGCACTTCAGCGCGTCTGCCATGTTGGATGTGGCAGATCTGCCCTTCATACTGAACTTCATGCAGCGACTTACTACAGGGAGGTTTAAGTTAGCTATAACTGGCTTTGTCCTTAGACATATCTTGTATTTTATAAGTAAGCAAAGTTCATATTTTGTACTTTTCCATTCTGCTCATACTTAGGGTGACCAGATCCCAATTCACCAGATGGGGGACAAAGCCTATGTTTGTGTGGGACAATGTGCGATACCAATGCATCAAGGTAGTCTAATAGAACTTTTTAAAATATAAACATTTCTATTTTGCCCCTTTGCTTAAAACATTACTTTGCTTTGCTATTTGGTTGATTCAGTAGTACATAATAACCTGCAAACAAACCGTAAATATATCCTATTTAAATGCAACTTTCCCAAGTTTTCTCATGTGAGAAAACATATTCAGCATGATGCTTCCATGATATTTCACAGTCCCTCTCAAGTTAACACACCTGACAGTGTGCAATCAAACAGAACAGACAATCAAGGCTACAATTATATTGAAGTTTAATGTGCCTTTTGTCCAACAACTGAGAGCAACAACATAACCCCTGCACAACTCCTAACACCTCATTAAAGTGTTTGCTCTACCAGAACAACAATACTGACCCACATATGCAAGTAGAACATAGAGCACATAGGCTGATTATCTGTAAAATAAAACTCACTCAGCTCAGAATCACAGATTAACTACACAAAACAAATGTGTTTGAAAGTTATCTGAATTTACTGTACAATGCCAGCTAAAGTAACTACATAAAAAAAGAAATAAAACCAGAAATACACATCAAAAGGAGGAGACAAAAACTTATGTTAAATAAAATATTTTTTTACGTTATGTCCATCATAGCAACACAATCGGTGCTCTTCCAGCACCAAGGAGAGCACCTGGCTGAATTTTTGTTTTAAAGCTGGGAAGCCTCCTTTTGAGCGATACGTTTTTTTCTGTGAGTCTGGCATCGTCCGTGTCGTCTCACGTCATATTAACCTCCGTGTGTGACGGAAAACTGACTCAAGCACACTTTGACTGGTTTCACCCAGGATAGATAGTTTCCCAGTCTGCATTGTAGCCGCATCTCTGATTCTTGGCCGTTGTAGTCGTGATGTCCTCCATGTCTCTGTCTAACTCTATGGTCTCAACCTATGGTTCTGACTCTGACCTGATTTGCTTTAGTGGGCGCACCCGTGGCCCGGTCCCAGTTTGATTAACATGATCGAACAGCCCGCCCCGCCCCCTATTTGATAAATCGCAGATTATAACTGACTGTCAATAACAATCCGGGACAATGTCTCAATGTCTTAAACAACAATTTCCAAGTTTTTCATACTTTTCTGTACTTTTTTGGCATTTTTTATTGGAGAAAAAAAGACTTTCACTCCATAGTCAAGGATTTTTGCCCGCCTTTTTCTGGCAGGGGACTTATAAACTGTACGATAAGGCGTATCATCAGTTTCACAGCTTTAAGCCAGTGTCACGAGCGATGAGGAACAAACGACCCTGTTGAATCTCAAATACGAACAGGAAAACCAGGGTTTTACTAAAACATCAAACCTCAACCACAGCCTTTGCTGCGTTTAAATGATAACCTACTCCACTCCGCGGCTTTCCTGCCGTCCTTCGTGATCTCCCAGCCGAACACGGCGTTCACCTTCTTCACCAGCTCTGAGCCCAGCTCTCTGATTCGCCGCCCCATCTCGGCGAACACCAAGTCACTCCGAAGGCCTCCTCCCTGAAACGGGAGGAGAATCGGGACGACTTATTCCTTCATTCACATCAACAAAGTCAAATCAAGGCTGCAGATTGTTGAAGGGGGAAGACAGGAATATAAAAACCCTGAATTTTCTTTGCAATCAGACATCTCTAAATAGAAGTCATGCTAGTTAGCGCGCTATCTTGTAATAAAAATCTGAAGTGAGATGCGTGAAGACGACTTTAATCCGCTTTATAGAGAGGCTTCTGCGACCGCTGCTGTCTGGACTTTTAGGATAAAAAGACCAACAGGAAGGAACTTCATAAAGAAAGTGGAGTAATCAACAGTGAGGACAGATTTTTATCTTCTCCCAGAGTGAGGTTGACCTGAGGCAGGACTCCAGGAGAGGCTTCTGACGCGCCGTGTAGATCCACGTAGCCTCCGGCCAGAGCGACGTCTCCCGTCTCCTTCACCTGCAAGAAGGAGACAGAGCTCAACCAGATGAGAAAAACTAAAGATCCTCGCTACAGCTAAAGCTAAAGAGGGAAAAATAAAAGAGAGGAGGACTCACTTTACACTGGATGTGGATCCGGTTGCCCTCCTTCCACATTTCTGTTTGCAGCGACTGACCTGGAAACACAGGCTTGGCGAAACGAACCTGAGAGAGAGAGAGAGAGAGAGAGAGAAAGAGAGCGAGAGAGAAAGAGAGGACCAAGATGGCGGCGGAGAAGATAGATCACCTCTTTGACCAAAGAAGAAACAAAACTGAACTCATAACTCAAACTTTGTTTCTTTTTTTTTTTTTTTTTTACTTTGACTGGACCATTGTAACACCTGAGCATTCTTTGAAAGTGGTGCTGCAAAAGCAAATGTGGTGGATTAGCAGTGCTTGCAGAGAGCTGATGATGTAATCCAGAGCACGTTACCGTCTGGTGGCTGATTAGTTCAGTCAGAGGCGTATTTAAAGTGGTTGCAACACTGACTGCCTGCTATCTGAGATCCTCCCTGTCCGCAGCTTCAACATTAATGGCGACTATGAAGATACTTGGAAGTTATGCGTTGCAGCTTTTAGTAAATGAAAGTATTTGTAAGTAAAAATGAATTGCGTCGGCAGCTTAATTGGAATTTTCAGGCTGGTTTTCTGCAAGGAATGTGAGGTTTTTGCATCCTCCTACAAGTTTTCCCCCAGGATAACTTTGGAGAGAAGCACTCCACAGCATGATGCTGCCACCACCTTGCATTTTTTAGTAAGATAAGGTGCACTTTTACATTTCAACCGGTTATTTGTTTCTCTTGATGTCCAGCTGGATGGTGAAACTGAACTAACGCAGGCCCACAGCATGATGCTGCCACCACCATTGAAATGGCCTGTGTACATTGTTACAGTTTCACATACAGCCTTTTTGCACAAACTCACTTATTTTTTTATTTTTTAGCACATATTCTTTATTATTCACGATGCCGTTTGAGCACCAATGTTCTCTGCTAAATCTCTAAAGCATTTAAAGAACAGAAAATTTGGCTGCACTGAATTTTTATTAGGGGTCTGAGAGCAAAGTACCCTGAATGCAGATGCACGTTTCTAGATTTTATTATGAGAAAGTGTAAAAGTTAATACTTTGTAGTATATTCAACAAGTTACAGATAATGTAACACACACAAATCTGTATATTATGAAGATCGTCGCCTCTGTGGGATTTCTCCTCCTGCTTTCTCAACATTAGCTCCTAGGATATTGGATGTATTTGTTTTGTTGCAAAAAGAACGTACATTATATCAAGTAACTTTTAAAATAATGGCAACTCCAAATATTGTCACTCTGTTCCTCCAGAAGTTTGCTAACTTCCGCTGCCGCTAGTCAGGGAGGGGCTGATAAATAAAGCTACAGGTAAATAAGCCTTGCAGGAGCAAATGTTATGTAACCCTCAAATGGGTGCCAATAAAAATTCAACGATTCCTCAAATGTCCATGAAAGAGTCAAAGCATGATGAGAAAATTGAAACCACTGTAGGTTTTGAAGCTCCAGACGATTTTTAAATAACTTTGTCTCTTTAGGAGAGGTCTTGCTCACCTTTATAGCCTTGAACTTGGTCGGGTCGTTGTTGGCGAACTCTTTGAGGACGTGTCTCGCCGCAAAGCCGAATGAACACAAGCCGTGCAGGATGGGAGCCCTGAATCCTGAGCAGAGAGCATTCTTAGAAACACGATCAAGAATGAATGAGACAAAAACACATCATCCCACTAAATAAAATACATTTGAAAAAAGCCAGAGTGCAGACTTAGCAGCATTTGAACTTGTTTCACAGTGAGATGTGAAGGCTCTCACCTCCCATGGAGGCGAAGCTGGGGTCTATGTGGAGAGGGTTCCAGTCTCCGCTCAGACGGTACAAAGCGGCCTGTAACCGCAGGGGGGGGCAGGTGCTGTTTAGATCCATATCTTATTCATAAACGCCTGAACTTCACGTGGGATGGAATTAGATTAGCATAAAGACACCTAAAATAAGACCGTCTTTGAAGTGATAAGAGACGCAGACATTTAAAAATGCTGCGGGGACATCTCCTTTACTTCGTTAGTATTATTTATTTTATTTTTCCTGCACCTTCATGCATAAATAAATCTAAACTCGTTCAACCGTCCTCCCGCCACGCACAGTCCGTCACGAACTTTGTGATTGTTTTAGAGAGGAGAGAAAGAGAACCCAACGTGTTTCTATTTTCGCAGTTTCATCATCAATCCGGCTGATTTGTTCTGCAGAGAAACCCACACAGATGCACTCACTTGGTCTCCTGTTGTGGATTCAATCACCACAGCATCTGGTGCGCGCTCGGGAGGAGGCAGGGGAGCCTGGGGGTTTTTACACAAAACAAAAACATAACTCTTTAATCTGATGGAGTGTTACGTTTTCACATACAAAAACAGACACAGTCAAATGTAAATAAAAGAGTGTGAAATCTCTATAAACAGAATTGAAATACTGATTATGTAAACTTTGATTTGATGCCAGTAACATTCTTGTAAAATGTTGTTTCTTTTTACAACAAATGAGTGGAAACAGAAGCTAAATCTTTTAAATCTTTATGATATTCATGAACGTTTGTAAATGTGAGCAGGATTTTCAGAAACGCTGCACTAAATTAAATATTTGTTACAATACCTCCATAATGTTTGCGCTCTGAATCGACTGTTCCTCTACAATTTATGCCATACAGCATATGACTCTGATAACGAGATTATTCATTCACTAATGGTTAATAAATATGAAGGCATTTACTTTCACATCCTTATTAATTGTTCATATCCCTCCTATATGTCCGATGTTTGTATTGCCAAAAATATTGACAATATTCCTTTTCTGGATAATGTTTTTGTATTCTTAGTTTTAAAATTTTATTTCTTTACATGCTGCCGTTTAAAGGATCGCCGAATGGGCTTTTAAACAGTGTCAGCCTGACTAAAACTAATTTTATGATGAATATGTTTTTCCCAATCCTCTGATTGAGCCAAATCTAATAAAACCTTAAATTAGGTTTATTTTTTGCTATTTTTTTTTTTTTAATGACACTTCAATAATTGGCATCTCTCTTCACAACACATTGCTGATGAGCCTCTTGACCTTTTCAGATCTAAACAAGCTTGGACACTTTTTTTTCCTTCTTTTTTTTTACCCCTCAGTCTCTTAAATGAGTTGTTTTACTCCGATGAGCCTTTTTAAGAAAATAAGCAAATACTTAACACCAAACTCTAACTTACTTTAGCTTTGTCTGAGCTTCTCTTTCCTCCAAATCGTCCGGCTCCGACCACGAAAACCGAAAACTGGTTGTAGCACACCAGCTCGCCGCCACTGTAGGTGTTCACTGCAAAACAGAGCAGATGTCGGGATTTTACGCGATTAAACCAACCAGTCGCTCTCCATGGTTGAAAAGTAGATATAAAAAGGTTGAACTAGGTAGCCACAGATATGAAAATCCGATATCTGATATCATTTACACAAATATTAATGTTGCATTTCTGGCTGGCAGGTTTGTGCAGTATCATGTTGTCAAATCGTTTATCATGATGCTTTTCTTGTCACGATAGGAATTGTTATTTATCATCACAATGAGGAATTAAGATAGTAATGTTTGAACACTTTTTTTCAAAAGTGACAATGAATTTAGAAAATATGATTAAAATAAATTTAGTCTGTGAAGTTTAGTGGCAAAAGACTTTCTTTTTTACTTGTGTTATAAAGAAACCCAGTTTGAATAGGTATGTTTTTACAGGAGCAGCATTTATAATTACAGATATCATTACATTTTACATTTTATTCATGTCGCCCAACCATTCGGCCCAGTTTTACTATTTAGACCGATATAGATATGTTAAAGAAATCATTGGCCGATCCATAAACTGATGTTGATCCATATATATATATATATATATATATATATATATATATATATATTGCATCTCTGGTACAACTTTTTGTTCTCATAAAAAATCTTAATTTAGTATCTTTTGGTGTGACAGAAGCAAGCAATGCAATATTTTACAACATAGAAGACACAAGAGATGAAGAAGATGCATTATGTTTGCCAAATTAAGACAAACATTTGATCCTTTTTTGGCCAATATGCAACTATTAAAACGGGAGGAAACCTTTCAGACGGTGTTCATCTTGTTACAAAACAATAATTTATATCAGAGCATTTTCAGATATTAAACTGAATTTTAGATTTCCCGGCTAACTCTCTTACAGATTAATAGTTTTCCCACTTTAGAAACAGCACAAACATAAGCAGGTCAGCAGGTATTTCAAAGTTAACATAAAAATTGCAAACTGAACCCAACACAATGTCTCTTTTCACCACGGCTATCGGCTTTAGAGGGAAATTTCCCTGAGCCAACACGCTGAAAAACCTCGGGTCCCGCGGTTTCCCAGGTTTAAGATGGATTAATTATAGATCAGAGCGGTTTTAAATAACATCCATCCCCGTGGAATCGCCACACAAAACGTATGAGCCATTCACGGTCTATCATTCTGGTCCCTGCAGACACAGACTGTAAATTAACTTTTATTAATTAAGCCTTACAGGGACATGAAAGGCTAAAAATGAAAACATAAAAATGCATTAAACTGAAGAAAACAAATGAATAGACGGGGAAAAAAATACTTTATGCTGCATGAAAGAAGCCAATCATGACTCACCGTCCAGAAGGATGACGGCTCCAGATCCTTTGTCCAGGACGTCGGCCACGGTGGTTTCAGATGTAAGAGTACCTGGAGGAGCGTTTACAACGATTTACATTCACATCTTTAGGAATCGTGACTTAATTTTGAGCAGCAAACCATAAAAATGTCCCGAGACACGTTTCGGTTTCTGCAAGGTGGCCTCATAAAAGATAAATGATTAATTACTTAATCAGAAAAAGTGACAGATCCACTTTTTTATCAAAAGGTTTTTCACATCCGTCTCGTCTCTTTGTCGATTTTACTTCATGCTCGCTAAAATGTTTTTTATTATCATTATTTAAATAAATACTGATGTCACGGCGAGCTACAGTCTTTGTTAGGTACATACAAACAGGAACCGCAGCCGATAAACGTTACGTTTTCCAGTAGCAGGATGAAAATATAAACATTTTTAGCAGTGCGAAATATCGGAAATAACTAAAATAAAGAAAAGCAGCAACAAGCTTCTAGTATCCAGACCAGCTGAAAGGATTTAAACTTTCTAAAAAAAAAAACAAGTTCCCAGTTTAAAGTGATTCAAAGAAGCTGGTTAACATCAACAATGATTAAACAGAAATAATGCAATTTTTTTTTTACCATCACAGATAGGTTGAGTAAAGTTAAGTATTAAACAAAGAAGACAGAAAGAAGGAAGAAATTCAAATCATCTCTTCGATTGATCAAAACGGGCAACGTGAGATCGCTAGCTAACAAGTTGGATGCCGTGGATGCCGTGGATTTAGCGATTTGTAAGTCCTCATCAGACTGGTATACAACACAAAGTGTCCTTAGTCTTAAGTCAAGAGGCTTGATCAGATCTGTACAAATACTGAGTGCTACAGAAAATCATGATAGGTTGTCATTCAGAAAACTAAAACATCCAATCTATAAGGAAGAGGAGGAGACGACACTCTTTACTGTGGAAGAGATTACCGACCAAACAATGTTAGCAGTTTCTTGAAATTGCAACGTTAAACAAAAAAACAACTTTGATGAAGCATAAAGGACGTAAGAAACACCTAACGGAAATAAACTACTGCTCAATGCTGCCGGATGATTCATGTGAACAGGAAAGGAGAGGAAGGCTGCTCTGGGTTAAGGACTACATTTTTTTATCGTCTTTGTGACACTTTTGTGCCTTATTAAAAATGTATAGAGAGGAAATGGACAGAGGAAATTTTTTTTATTATATGCAGCAAAGTTGTAAAATAATTAAGTACATGTAAATCTGTTGCAACTCGATAATGTGAAATTGGTACAAGAAGGGAAGTCTGTTTTTCCTGAAGTTCAATTTAAGAGGAGAATGAAGGCAGAGGAACCAAGAACAGAACCCTGAGGTTCACCTGCAAAAACTGGGGGAAGATTGAACTTAAATCATTGAGAACATGAGAGAGATAAGATCAAAAACCGATTCAAAGAGATGCCGAAAAATAAAATTGTGTTGCCTTTAAATATTAGACTTTTAACTCTGTTCTTTTCTTTATATTTTATTTTGCAATGATTAATTTTATTTTCTAATCAATCTTCACTTAATAATAGTAATAGTAATCTTATCATCCAATTCAAATTATTGCGTTAATAAAGAAATCTTTTATCTTAAATGAATGAGTAATTGGACAGCCTAACATAACTGTATTCTTTATTATCAAACTGGACAGTTGTTGTAAAAAAAAAAAAAAAATCTAAAAGACGTGAAAAGGAAAAATAAGCAATAATCTCATCTTGAACAGAAGAGAAGCTGCAGTTCTTTTTTTGTGAGTTTGTGTGGATGTTTCTGACCACTAACTTTTAAACTCAGAGTTTCAGCACATTTTTCATTACAAATGACAACTTTCCATTTTTGAGGTTTTTATATAATTGTGTTCTGGGCATTTAAGTAAAAAGCATCCTCTCTGAACCCGCTTGCACAGAAGACTGGTCTTGTGTGTAGGTTGAACGAATAATGAAAGCTTCTAAAACTGCCATTGGTAAATTTTTTACGGAGGTTTTCATCCTGGACAACATACAGATTCTTCAAACCACATGTTATACATGTTGGTACCTTAAATCCTTAAAATATAAGTTTAAAGGTTTTGGACTTTTATTCATGGACTAGTTCATCCTTTAATCCAAGCTGCTTAAAAACCAAACAGCTAACAAGATCACATTTGTATCTCATTTTCCACATGTGATTGCATTCTGTTTGGATCAAAATATCAATGAGTGAAATATTAAAATCAAGGTTTTAATTTTGAAAATGAAACCAGAAACTCGATCAGTTTTTACAGGGTTTCAGATTATATTACTTTTTGCTTTTCTCTCATATAGAAAGAACTTCTAGTCTAGCTTCTCTGCTTCTTTTCTGTGCGTCTAATCTGTATCCTCAAACCTGATGATCGAATTGTAGAGTTAGTAAAAATGACGTATTGTGTAAATCGGTGCCATGTTATCAAATCAGATTGATCTGAATTAAGGGTACGACTAAAACACATCAGGGAATTTTATTTAGCAACAATTTCTGGGTTGATGTTAAATTTTAATAGGAAATCCACACAAACGGCGTGATTTCCCTGGAGGACATCGCCGGGGGCCTCATCCTGATACCCGAACCTGCCTCATACCTGGAAGGGTCCGCTGTTATGTAACGCCATAAACAAGCGACCGAACTAAAACTGAACTCCAGCCGTGTTCGGTTTAAACCAGCACGACTTCTTCCAGCGATCTGAACCGCCGCTGCTTTCCTGTTCGACTGTCAACATCAGCAATCCGACTGTATGTTTACACTGCTGCATAAATATTTTGATTGTTAAAAACTTCCACGACCGCCACTTTACATACAGATGCGCATAAATACTGTAAAAACGGGTCACAACCAACTGCTTCTTACTCGATGTTACTGAATCCGGTGACACTGCAACCCTGAATTTACTACAGTTTACTTTTAATACCTGACGTTGGCAGCGGTTTGTAAAGCTCCAGATACTGCTCTCCATGCAGAACCTGACAGAAAAAAATAAATAGAAAATACAACAGCTGTGACATATATTCACAAGAAAGTCTTGCAGCCTCATTAGCATGAGCTCTTCACTATTTACTGCTCTAGTTTGTGCAAGACTGTGTGAAATATCCCATATGGACACAAATATGCATCATTATGTTTACAAACACATACGTGCACGTATGCAGGATGACACAGGAGAGTTGTTAGTAGGTTTTCTGACCTGTGTGAAGTCAATGCTGAGTCCAGGGACAGAGCTGAGGCCGCCACCCATCGTGGCCGCCTGTGAGGGGATGACCCCGAATGTGGGGAGGCAACTGAAGTCTTGATGGCCTTCGTACAGGAACCTACGTTAAGATGTAAAAGTGACAGTGAAGTGTGAAAAAGCGCACCAAGACAGAAATAGGCACACAGATGGCGACACGAGGCTCACGAATCAGTGTCCGTGCATGACAATGGCTTTTTTTAAAAAGAAAAAACGAAGAGATTATCATTTATTTTCACTTGGATTCACACAAGTTGCCCCGATGATACTCCCAAAGGGAAGCTGCGGCCGCCGACCGAGACTCAGAGAAAGCAATCGCACACCTGAGATTCTCCGGGTCCTTGGTGGACGCGCCGACTCCCAGGGCGTAGAGAATGCACTGGGTGGGGCTGAAGCTGAACGAGTTCGTTGGCAGTTTTTGTCCCACGGCTTCAGCCTGAAGAGCAAAAACGAGGAAAAATTAACGGGAGGAGGTGGAAAGAAATGTACTTTATTCAGTCACCTAAAGGAAAATGTTTTAATTAGAATATAAAATTATAAATGTTAAACCAGAGAATGCCAAACCTCCTTCACAGCTCAAATGCTAAACAAAATGGAAAATGGGACACAATCAACAGCTACAAAAAAGACAAATATAACATCTCATATAGTCATTGCAATATTTACCAATATTGTCAGGATAACGCTATTTTCTAATATCTTGCAGCCCTTTTCTGTCATTTCACCACAATGCGCTATATTGTGTTGGTAAATCGTATAAAACCTAACGAAAACACATAGAAACCTGTGGAAAAATACAGACGCATTCGAGGAGGATTAACATTTGCGAACACTTTTTATTTATTCTTCTAACTAACTCGATTCCGCTATGATGATTCCTTGTATCGCTTCATTTAGTTGTTTGTAGTACAAAAAATAAGAATTTCGCTACAATTTTGCCGTAAAAATTTCACTCCGAAGCTCAGTCTGATTAAGAAATTACAAATAAGTTTTTTTGTTTAATTAAACAAATATGAATTAATTTGACATGACTGCCACATGTCTCCTGTTAAAAAGAGCTAATTGAATGCTTAAATGTCTGACATATGACTGAGATTTGCAGCATGAATACCCTTGAGTGTGCTACAACCTAAAATATACTTCAGTAAGCGCGTTAAATAGAGTCTGAGAGGAACGGCAGCAGCTCGTTCACATCAATCATTATTAAACGTGAGAAGGCTACACCATTATCATACCTATGTGGCAACATTACAGTCACACCTCTGCTGCAGCGGCTGATTCGTCATATTAATGATCACAGAGCCTCAGCTTTAAACAATCCTGCTTGGCAGAGCGGTGCGATTCACTCTGCATAATATTACCTCTCTCAGTCGGTCAGAAATCAGCATAAAGCCTGGTCTCTGGAGGCTGACTTTTAATTAAATTGCTTAAAATGCAGATGTGATGAAATGGTGTGCTTTCACAAATGTTCCTAACGGTCCCATGATTTCATTTTGTGTGATTTCATGTGTTCACACGCATTAATGCCACAACCTCTTGGGAAAACGGGAGAGGAAGAAAAAAAAAATCACATACTCAAAATCAAATTTAGGCTGGTTGGTTTAATAGTTAATTCAAAATTGTGACTGATGTGATATATTAACACACTACTCAGCAAGTTCATCTCTAAAACTCTAGCTAAGCAGAAAGTGTTATATAAAGGTTGTCGTCTTTTTATTTGGATTTTTTTCTGATTTTCTATAGAATCTGAGTGTTTACCAGAAAACTGTAGCAAAATATATCACAGTGACCTATGAAATAATTAAAATCTTTTAAAATTTCAGAAATTTTGTCACACTTTAAGATAACATTTTACAAATACTCATCTTTAAACTTTAATCAGCCACTAATTCTGATTCTTTATCGTCAAATAGGAGAACAAACAGTCCTGCAAGTTGTATTTTTGGATAAAGGACAAAACAATCAACCCCCCCTAAAAAAAATACATCTATATATATATATATATATATATATATATATATATATATATATATATATATATATATATATATATAT
>JAVLVB010000702.1:2580535-2591791 GCA_032876305.1 Orestias chungarensis | reverse complement strand
GGATGATGGAGAAAAATATTGAAGGACATAAGAGACAGAAAGGTGGCCAGACGAACAGACCAATATTGGATGGTGATCAAGACTGGTGTGTGATGACCAGAAGGACGGAAAAAATAAAAGGATGGAGAGAGAACTAAATAATGGCATTGCTGGATGGATGGATGGATGAAAGGATGAATGGACAGAGTTGTAAGGACAAATGAGGACAAATAAGGGTGAACAAGTGGGTAGATCGATGAATAGACAGATGGACGGACAACCGACGTTTAAAACAAGAACAAAGGCTGGAGGCAATATCTGTGCAGACTAGTTTCTTTTGTCATGCATTTAGAGACCTGGAGGTATCAAATTTTAGAAATTTTTCAGGTAACATTTAAACCCCGTAAAACACAGCAGATATGTATTGTTAATAATGCACAAAGATGAAGGAAGCTTCAACATGGCCGTGCTCAATTAGCATGATTATCTTGATGATGAGAGTATCGATCAAGTACTTTTTACTTTTACGGGTATCCAAACCATGTTTTTATTGTTTTATTAAGTACATACCTAAGAAATCAAATCTAAACATAACATGAGGTCGATTTATATTTTTAAGAGCTAGAAAAAGTAGAATAAGCTTCAAAAATGGCAGAAGTTTCAATTAAAATTCAAACTCGTATTGAAGTTAGAAGTCTCTTTTAGTTAGCACTTTTAATTCCCCTTATAAACCATGAAATGTTTAACTTCAGGCACCATATGTGCGCTTAAAATATCCGCACCCTGGTGGCAAGAGCGGAGGCAATCTGCTTGGCTGAACCCACCTTGTTTTTGTACCAGGGTGAGTTCTGCTCTTTGTCTTTCACAAACGTCTGCGTCAGTGAGTTCGAGCATATGGAAACCAAGTCATTTACCAAGGTGAGGCCATCCTGAGACGGTTGGCACAGCGCAGCCCGACAGATGCCGCTGCAGACGAGCACGGCGTGACAACAAAACCATTCCTCTTTGTACGCCGCGTCAACAGAGCTGTAGACACGGAGCGCGTGCGTGAACTGAAGGCCGTCCGGGTCCTTATTAAAACCAGAGCAATGTCTCGTTTTCAACTCACTGACTCTCGATTTGGGGTTAAGTTTTCACAACACCCCATAAGTCGCAACTTAGTAAGACTAAAAATAATTTCAAAAACATACTCAATTAGTTTTTTATCTCAGATAGAGAATTATGAATATTGTTAATACTCATTATCTACACTCAGGAAATAAAAGGAAATACATTTAATCTTGTCAAACTACTTTTTAAAAGGACAAGGGCAACATTTTTTTAATATTAATTAAAGAATTTGTGGTTTTCCAAAGCTGTAAGCTATACCTGTCTAATATTTTTAGGAAATAACCACATGAATTTACCATTTTGTCTAAAGATATTCAATGCACGAGTTTGACTTTTTTTTTTTAGGTCAGTTACAGAAACAAATACCTTTTCAGTGTTGTATGCATTGAGAAGCTGTTCCGAGCTCTATAACAGATTTATTACTTCGGACAGCTTTCGAAAGCCATTTCTTTAACTTAAACAACACCAAAACCTTTTGTGATTGTTTGGTTAAAGAAACTCAGTCTAGAACTGTTGAACTAGATAAATAAAAGCAAATAAAAAAGATAAGAAGCACCAGATGACATTATAGCAAAGGAAGCAATTGCCAAAAGATGGACGTCAAACCTATTAAAACAATGCATCAAATCCCATAAAGGAGCATTTTATTGTCCTATTTTAAAAAATTTCGAACCCCTTCTACTTATTCTGATCGATTAAAATGCAACGGCGCTCTATGTGCGATTACCCGGCGGCATGACGGTCTCTGTGAGGCGGGACCCGGCAACCGGGGCGATGGTGTTGCAGTGGATGTTGTACTTGCGTCCCTCGATGGCCAGAGTGTTAGCCAGGCCTAGCAGGCCTAGCTTGGCAGCGCTGTAGTTGGCCTGGCCGAAGTTACCATAAATGCCGGCGGCTGACGCAGTCATGATGATTCTGCCCACAAACAAACAAGAACAAAAAGAAACACGCTTGTGTTAAAGCCGTTTGGAATGACAGTGCAGCAGAAGGAAACGGCAATGTCCCACAAGCAATCTCACAGCAGATAGCGTTTTCCGTTCCTCTTTAAGCATCTAGTCATTTCAAATAAAGAAGCCTTTCTCTTCAACGACAGTGAGAGTGTGTCCAATCCCTATTTAGGAGCTCAGGGACGTTTTATACATCAAAACCCCCTCAGGATGCCGCTTGAGCACGCCATCTCACGAACGCAGCTCAACTCAGTCGAGCAAAAGTAACAAGGTTAAGCATCGATGCCACATTAACTTCAGAAGACATCTGTAAAACCTCACTGCAAGGAACCCATAGCATACAGTATACAACAATGCATACACCAGAAGACTGACAATGAGTAGATCTTTTCTACATCACTAGTGATATGTATACAATGCATGGAGCTCAAATCCTGTGGATTTTACAGAGCAGGATGGAGAAAATGCTGCATCAGATAGCGAGTACTGCTGGGTCAGGTGACTGACATCTAATCTCTTTTTTTTTCTCCTCAATATGATTCCCACCCAACCAAGTGCATCATAAATCCTTTACTTAGGGTGAATGCACACAAAGATTGAATTTTAGGGCCGTACATGAGAAATGGAAAACATACAGGCAAACAAAAGAGATTATAAAATGATTTCTGTCTCTATTAAGGAGAAAAAACAAACAAACTATGCATTAGTCAAGGTATTGATTTGAAACTCGCAGTGTTATTTTCGACACTGTCAACTGCGGCAGTTGCAGTGCCTAGAAAGTTTCAGCAAATTAAAAGTAAAAATGAAGTTAACTTTGTGTTTTTATGTACCATATATCTTATTCGAAAGAGAGCAGCTCCTGTGCACTTATGGAAGGCAGCTGCCACAGACTTCAGGCTAACAAACTTCCTCTGCTAATTATAAACCTTAATAGCCTTATAAAAAAAAATAGACCTGTCACTGCTAGATCTGCTAAATGAATTTCTTTACATCGGTGCAGGTGTAATTAAAAGCATTTCTTACCGTTCACTGGCCAAGAAAAAAAAAAGACAGACATCTAACCAAGATGTCTTTATAGGGAAAATGTGTGTAAAAAAATAAAATAAATAAATTTAAGGTAATTTTTTATAGTACATAATACATATAAAATAAGCCTTCTTTGTGGTGGAAGCATGTTGAAATAGATTTGGTAAAATAATTCAAATATTCTTTTTTAGTTTTTTGGATTGGGGTTGAAGGTCAAGCCTGCCTCTCGACCCACCACCCAAAACCCTTACAAGGATATGCGGGTTCAGATAATGGATAGATTGGACGATAATTTCCTCTTGTTTTAGATGCGGAGCAGTTGTAAGGATATTTATTTTTTTCTTTATGATTCAGCACAGATGTTTTGATGCATAAATGTGACAACCAGCTATTGTTTTTACAACGGGGAGCAGCTGATTAGCATCTCAAAACCTCAAATGGTATCTGAACTATGACTCCAAATTCATGGGTTTAAAAGGAGCTGGAGGCCAAGACGCACGGAGAAACATAGGGATGCACTAATATGAAAATTTGGCCTCATACCAACATCTAATATTAAAGTTAATCAATGTTCAACGATGTTGCATGCATTTAAATTTTCCATGTGAAACTTGACTGACCACACTGCTGCCGATAGAAATATCACAAAACCGCCAATAAATACAAATAGAAAATAAGCCATGGACTAGTTTAGACTGAATCAATCAGGATACATCAAGTGTAATTTTGTTAGATCTTGATGAACAAATAAAAAGGAAGTAGAACTAGAAGTGTGCAACCAGAACTTAATTAAAAAAATAGTTCCATCCTAACTTTTTTTGGAGAGATAAAAAATTACCTCTAGCGAGCGTAAAAGAAACTTTTTTGGAATACTGAGTATGTTATAGTGAATATTGTCATACCAATCCTTCATAATGATATACGTCAAAAATGAGCATGTATTATAAAAATGCAAATGGAACAGAGCTAAAACAGATTTTCTGGGATTTATAGCTTCACCATCACATGACCAAATAAATACCAGTTGGTAATATCTCTTACAGAAATACTTATCGTTCCAATACCGATATACTAATCGGAGACCTTCATATCTCCTCCTCTAACATCTATCTGCCAGGAGTTTATGTGCAAGCACGTGCATTACATTTTACGTTTGGGAAATTAACTCAGTTGTTTATTTCATTTGATGCAAGCTTTTATTATTATTAACTCTGCAATATTATTTTTCTTTAAATGTAGACTCACTGTACAGTCCATTCTTCTTCTTATTGTTATATTACCGGTTTGGATATATGCATGCTCACATATGTTTTCATTCCAATCAATCTTCCAATAACATGCTTCAGTACAATAATCTGACCATCCAACCTTTTTAGCAATGACCTTTTGTCAATAATCCAACAGATTAAATGTAAATATGAATCACTTTTTATTATACTCAATATAATACACTGATACTGTGAGAAATTAAATTTGGGATGTATGTTAGTTGGAAGCTAAAATCACGTACATTTACAGATATTGACACTCATAATGTTCTACATATAAAGAGATTATATTTTTCAATTGAATCAGTGCAAAAAACCTTATGTTTCAATGATAATGTAATTAATTAGGATGCATCTGTAGGGTATTTTGTTACAGCTTTTTCAGTCAGAACTGTAACTCCGGTGAGGATAAATGTTTATAAGTGGATGCTGCTCGCTTTGATCCTGACCTGCCAAATTTCTGATCCTTCATGTGGTTCCAAGCAGCTCGAGTTACCAAGAATGACCCTCTCAGGTGAATTCTATGAATAAGGTCTGAAATGACAAGCATAGAAAAAAAATGTCTCATCTGTTACCATGTGACTATAACCATGACCTGCACAAGTTACTGACAGAAAATACATATAAAATAAATATAAGAACACTTTTAAAAAGAAGCAGTTTACCCCAGTCCAAATCACTGGTCCTGGCAAATGAACGGTCACGAAGTATTCTGGGGATACAAATTAGCAGTCAAAGAGCAAACATTTGTAATTCACATCATCATAGATCGTCCACATTTTAATCATTGTAATAATGCCTTTTAAGACCTTACCCAGCATTGTTTACAACAATATCTGAAAAAAAACCAAGGATATTAACAAAATAAGTTCTAATGAAACCATCACAATCTGTCTAACAGTTTAACGTTTATAGCTTTTCCAAATTTAATACGAACCAATTCTTCCAAAGGCATCAAGGGCGCTTTGGATCAGCTTCTCTCCATCTTCAACAGAATCTACATAAAAAAAAGAGAGGAATGAAAAACCCGGTTTCTTCAGTTTAGATAGAAATCCTGGTCGCTTGCATTTTTAGATATACAAAAACTAGCAGAAGATGTTGTTCTTTAATCTATTGTCTCCTAAAAAAACATTGTTGTGGCTGCAGAGTCTAGCTAGATCAAACTTGATATCTTAAAAAACAAAACAAAAAAAAACTAAACTAAAAACTGAATTCCTTTTTTTTTTAAAGCATCCATCTTTTCCATATAGAGGAAGCATGAAGACAAGACAAGGCGTTTTATTGCCTAAAAAATCATAATTTACAAGGACAAACCAGAAAAACCTTTACTACACACTACGATTAATAGAGGGAAGTTCATGTTTCTCACCGTAGTTTGCCACAGCCTTGCCCCCCTTTGCTCTTATCTCCTTCACTACCTCATCAGCAGCTACAGAACTTCTTCCACCGCCTTTTGTGTCTACCCCAAGGTCATTCACTTTATTGCGGCGAAAAAAGAAGAAGACAAAGATTAGCAATACGGCGCAAAATTGTGCAGTTCTCCAAAAGAGATAACCCTAAAGGAAAACTGAACTAAAAGGAGATTCTTGGTCATACATGAGACCAGCATTCAGAATTAAAATTAAAGGGCAGCGTTTATTTTTGCAGACAATCTCAAAAAAGTTATTAGACAATGCAATCACTGCTGCTATTCAGCTTGTCTGAATAAAAGCACCTCCATGTCTAAATTCTCCAGACTTAAACGTGTGAAACAGAGTATCGCAGTTTTATGACTGAGTGAGAATAAGGGTGTCCAATGTGACTTACAACAAACAATACTAGTGATCAAATATTTTTAAAAGCCTCTATTAAGAAGGGAAGAAACCACAAAATCCCAACAGGGGTCCTTCATATTTTCATGTAGACATTTCCAGCTTACTCAGACTTAGGGTTTGGAGTCAATTATATGGTTTTATAAATAATAAATACTAAACTTCACAAGTAATCAATTGCTGATACATGTAGCGTGGACAGGTCTCTAATAAACAGGTCTCTGCAAAAAACACGAGGCTGGAGGGAAGGACTCAATTAGTTGAACGTCTTGAAGACAATGGAGGAAGAAAGGAGAGTATACGCAACGGCACAAAGGATAGAAAAGGACAAGCAAATAATTCAGAAGAAATTACATAAATCAAAATAGAAAGGACAGAAAGAAAGGAAAATGAGCACAACATTAGAAAAGATTTATATTAAGGACATAAATAAGTAAGAGCACAAAGAAAACTGAAATAAAATGATAATAAGGGAGACAGTAAAGAAAGGAAGGAAGTAAGCAAAGAAATACATAAAACACAGGAAGGAGGATACAAAAACAACAAAATAAAGAATAAGAGTGAACATCAAAAGGAAGGCCATAGGGAATGAAGAAAGACAGAAGAAGAGAAATGAAAAAGGGCACGAGGAAGGAAAGAAGCTACAAAGATTTTGGACAGAAAAAAAGTGAAAAAAAAGGTAAAAAAAATAGAATAGACAGACAAGAAGAGAAATAGATTGATGCGCAAGGAAAATAAGACTCAAAACTGTCATGAGGGAGGTAAGAAGGAAGGGAATTGACAAAGGATGCAAGGAACGAAGGGAGTGAACAAGAATATATCTTTCAGATTGGGTAGTTTGAGTTTTTCCTTGTGATTTTTATCTGCTCGTCTGAAAATGATACTAATTCAGTGTGGGATATTTTGACTGAAGCTGGATGGCGATTTAGGTGGTTTTGTCACTTTTACAGTTTTGACAGTGTAGAGAAACATATTTAAAATTGGCATTAACACATGACATTGATAAACACCTAAACAGTAACCGAACTATATTGGTACCTAGATATCCGCCCAGATTTTTTAATTCGGCACCATTTTTCCATGCATTCCAGCACACTAGCACAAAGCTTGCAGGACCTTATCTCCGAAGCTCTACTTAAAACTTTACATTTTGTTATTCATTTACCAACTACAGAGGCTCCTCTTGAAGAGAAAGCCAGGGCATATTCTTTACCAAGACCTGCAACACAGAAACAAACGAAGTTACACACAAATCCTTCAAATCCAGCAGCATATGCTGCTTCAGGCCCTTCTTACACTTTCACACACTTGCAGTAGGGTAATAATGGGTTATCGTTGCGTTATTTGCCCTTTGCTCTCCCTGCTTGCAAAGGAATAAAGTCTCAACATTGTGTCATATTTAATCATAACCGTTTTCTATAATTGTCTATGAATTTGCTTTATGCAGCTTCATTGATACTGTATTTACACCTAGTCATTTATTATATGGATAAATGAAAGTGTGGTGCAGAAGGTGATGTCGTAACTTTCTTTCTCCAAGAGTTGGCCAAACAGAACTTAGCCACATTTAGCATGTAAGCGTCGGCAGCTGCAGCTCTAAATGCTAACTAAAATGTCGCTTTTACCTCCTCCAGCGCCAGTGACCAACACCACTCTTCCTTGGAAAGACAAGGACATTTCCGTGAGTTTTCTGTTGCAGGAGACGAAACAACGGAGCCGATACACACTGCCTGGTGTAAATGCTACGAACTGACAGCAGCGACGCTGGACTACAACTTCCGCATCGGGTGGGCGGGGACCATCTCAGTTCTGGCCAATCAGAGTTCGGTGTTTCTGCTGACGCTGCGTTCAGAGACGCCTGGGTGCGCCTGAAATCTAAAGCTTTTGTTTTTAAGTCCTTCATGTACTTCTAATGCTTTAAAATAATGTTTAAACCAGTTTTATTTATTTTCACAACAAACCAGATTGTTTTTTTATTGTTTTAATATTTATATGAAAGCCCATTCCCTCCACCCTAAATAAAAAACAATCTGCATCTCATAGTAATCCCATATTTTATTGTTATATAGTTAAGTAAAAATAAGATAAATAAGAAAAAAACATATTTATAATTAGACTTGAAATATACCTTTTTTTATCTAAGTTTGTACTGGACATACTCTAAATATTACTTAAATATAACTCTTTAAGGATACTTTAAATTTTGAATAAAACTGGCTTCACAATGCAAAGTACTTACCTTATCAAAATCAGAATCACTTTTTTTTGCCAAGTATATTAAATATACAAGGAATTTTGCTTGGTGTGAGCGACACATGTACCACATGTAACAATAATGTCCTATATTGTGCACCCAAGCAATCACACATTGTAGAGAGGATTACATTGTGTTGGTTTTGTTTGTTTTGGGATTTTTTTAATCTGAAGTATGATCCTTAACTAGTTTGCATGGATAGCACTCACTTTGTTGCTTAAGACCAGCCATCATTAACATCATCCATAATATTATTCAAGTAACATTGTTTATTAGAATCAAGATCAATTATTTCACATAATTTGGATGCCACTTTCTTCAAAATTCATGGATTACGCCACCCAGGATGATCAAAATAAATCTATTTTCTGTGGGTGGTAGATTTAGCCACAAAATGTATTAAAAAATTAGTTGTTACTTCCCACAGTTGAAGATTGCATATTTAGGGATTCTGACAAAGTCGGCTGGGCTTCATTAGATTCATAAAATTTCCTCATCCGGTATTAAATTATGTGACAAGGGTCTGCAGAGTGGATTTATTGGTAACACTATTGGTGCACAGTGGAAAGGTCCTGGGTTCGATTAATTGTTTATTCATACAATTTACATTTTCCCCCTGAGCATGCATTGGCTTCCTACTGCAGTCCAAAAGCATATCTGATCGATTAGTCTCAATGAATTATCCTTACCTATGCTATTCTATGTGTTGCCCTGCGATACAGTGCCAACATGTTTAGTCTGTGCACTACCTCTTGCCTAATAATTGTTACAAATTGGCTAATGCTGCGAGGTTAACAGGTTACAGACAATGGACAATATGATCAGTCCGGATTCCTCTGTATTGTATTTTAATTACGTTTAAATGTCAGTGTTTCCAACTCAATATCAATTTATGATTGTATTGTAATCATTTTTTTCTTCTCATAAAGCTCTGAATTTGTGTATCAAATGTAAATTAAATTACTTAAATACATATAAAGATATATATACGTTGGGTATGTTATCTGATCAAGTTGGTAATTTACATATTATATTCCACTACACAAAACATCACAACTCGAAAAAGAATGGAATAACTTGTTTTTCAAGTTTCAAGAAGACTGGCTTAAAATGCGTGTGTCTGTTTTTCAGATACATATTTTTATGCCTCTCACAGCTCTTCTTCCCTTGTTCTCTCGCTACGGTACAATCCTCCAAGTTCTTGTCCTGTTTTAGTTTGAGCTTATCAAAATAAACTTGTCAACCTTCTCTTGAAGGTGGATCAAGCAGGGACTCCCAGCAGTGAATCGGTGTAAACATACAGAAAATAATAAGACAGCACATAAATAGCTCTAAGGGCTTGGTTTTTAAGTCTACTTTACGATATGCTTGCACATTGTATATTAAAACTATAATTGCCCTTCATAACTGCTCATTATTTTGGATATTATTGTAATCTCTAAATGTTAAAAATATTTTCTGGTTGTAAGAGATCCACTGCAAATATTTAGAACCACTCAGTGTCTTTGTCCTCGACTTCAAATGATCCGCATTGTAATTGCTTAAAACTGTGTCTCTTTCTGTCATTGGGCGTTTTAAGTTTATTTTATTCAGTTTAAACTGAGGTCTCACTAGATTAAGTAGTGTGTCTAAAATAAATAAAAGTGGACAAGTGGAGACCAACTAAAATAAATTCTTGCTTGAAACTTTCTGTAATAGTTGAACAGTGTCTCAAAGTCAAATATGCAATATGAAAATAAATAATTAATAAATAATTCTGAAATCGAATATGGAAATAAAATCCTGCAAAGACCCAAGATAGGAGCTGGCAGTAAAATTATCTTTCTTAATCTGCTCAGCAAATAGCTGCTTGCAATAATATCCACCTTTAATATTCTATCAAATAGAGGTTAATATCAGTAGACTTTATAAATGCTCCACTGATCCAGGTTAGAAGTTTTTCCTTGACTTGTGCCTTTGCCTCCCACCCCTTTCATGCAACCCTGGGTGAATGCCAATATGGTCACAACATAAACACAGCCAAAACAAATAGAGAGAAAAGAAGAGGTAATGTTTTCTGTGCGTACTAAACAACCACATGTTAGTGCCCATTTTAGAGATGGTGCCTACCTATGCTGTGAGGGAGGGTTCAATCCTGGAAAGGTGACAAGTTTGTATTTCTACCTGTATAAGGGCTTTGTTTTGACCTCCATTGAGTTTTTATGCATAACCTAAACATTTACTCTAAAGTTACCCATTAGTATATTCCCAACCATAACCTAACCAAAGTTTCATTCACACTTCTAAACCCAAGACTTAACTCTAAAAGAGGGGGTCCAACACACCAGTCTTTAGAATATTATTGGATCTGCTGGAGAAAGTGCAAGGAGACTGTGGGAGGAACCCAGAAAAGAACATGCAACCTCCACAAAGAAAGACTCCATGGTGGGAACTGAACCTAGACTGTGAAGTGGATTACAAAATTAAAAGACGACTGACTCTTAAGTTTGTTTATATAATGCATGTGTCATTGTTTTTAAAAATATGACTTACACAAATGATAACTGACTGACCATGGGTTACAAGTTAGTAGCGTTGAAAGTAAGGTGTATAGTCAAAACTAACACATTTGAAATGATGGAGGAATACGAATAAAGTAGGAGGGTTTTAGAGCAAAAGAAAGATAGAATGGGAGAGAATGGGAGAGAGAGAGAGAGCAAAAGAAGGAGAAAAAGAAAGAGGGAGAATGAGAGGATAAGAAAATGATTAATGCCAGAGAAGGAGAGATAGAGTGAACGAGAGAGGAAAATAATCAGAAAAAGAGAGAAAAAAACAAGAGATAGAGAGAGAGAGAGGAAGAAAGAGAGAGAGAGAGAGAGAGG
>JAVLVB010000702.1:2552473-2580435 GCA_032876305.1 Orestias chungarensis | reverse complement strand
GAGAGAGAGAGAGAGAGAGAGAGAGAGAGAGAGAGAGAGAGAGAGAGAGAGAGAGAGAGACAGAGAGAGATCGGTTTCTCGTCACTCTCTCGGAGGCAGACGTGGAGACAGGATGCAATTATCGGAGGGATGTCTGACTGTAATCTGTGGCTTTGCTGCTCGCTGGCATCAGAACCAGAACCGAGTACTTTGGTCGAGAAGGACTTCCAATGTTTTTGTGCTCAATTGAAGATTATGGACTCCGGCTCTAACGGCTGTTTTCTCGTCCTCTCCCGAGCTTAGTCGACGTGTTCTCCATAATTATCACTCACACTCGCTCTGTAGAAATGTTAGCATAGGCTTTCGTCTCCGCGCTGAGGATGTTTTTGTGCCGCCGCGCCTCTCCTCCGTCGGACCCGGGCGCGTTTAAGCTCCACCAACCCGCGGCCGCCGCCGCTCCTCCGCGGCTCCTCTCGGCCGGCTGTTATTTCTGGCTGCGTTCCGCTCCACTGCGCATGCTCCGCGTGAGCCTCCAGAATGCTGCTGCTGCCCGGACGCCGCTCCGCTTCGTCCTGGCCGCGATGTAGCAGCCGAGGAGGAGGAGAGAGGAGAGGAGCGCAAAAGTGGCTACACCAGAGGATCTGACCAGAAACAGACAACAGCATGTCAGGGTCACCACATGCAGAGGCTGAAGGAGTCTCCAAAGTAAAAGTAAAGAAGGAGATCAAGACCATTGTGGAGAATCTGGAAACCATCCTGGGAGACCTTAAGGATGTGGCGAAGGAGCTCAAAGAGGTACAGTTAATATTGTTATTACTATTATTGTTGTCGCTTTCCTGTTTCAGAATGTCTGACACACAAAAAAAATCAAAAGATGAGAGATGATGTCCACCTGACTATGGCTTGGATTGTGCTCCTCTTCCTCCTCCTCTTCCTCCTCCTCCTCCTCCCACCAATGCATGTGATGATTATGTCCAACATGAAAGACATTTGGCACAGGAGGGATGCCAAAACGACAGGACAGCTCCACGTCTTCAATCTGACTCACAGAGCCATGAATAAAGTGGGAAAATGTAATCACAATTAATATTTAATGGACAACTTGGTCCAATCGCAGAGGCACTTTTTGCATTGCGTTTCATCATCTTAATGCCGGCTGTTGTTCACTGGGAATTGTTGTCTCCTGCTCGATGATAGGAATGTGTTTTCATCTCTGAAGGTGTCTTAGTCTGTCTTTTTGTTTGTTTTGCCTATTAAGAACTGCTCCTAGAGGTCAAGGGTGCCTCCAGAAAGTCAAAAAACAATCCTTGTAGGACACAGTACACTAAAGTTTGATTGACGTGCTTTAATCATTTTATTCATTTGATTTAGGTGTCTTAAATCAAATATTATGGGTTTTTTTTGTGTGCATATATATCAATATTTTTTTAACTTTATCAGTGGAGTTTTGGTTTGTCTGAGAAAAAGTTGTCACTACAAACTGGGCAGCCAAGAACCTTCAGTTTGTTTATTCGTTGATCAGATATAACCAGATGTGAATCCAGGAATCAGATGTCGTGTTCTAAACAAATAGTTCAGGTAAATGTATATGAATAGGATCCTGAATTGTTTGTGAGAACACGCATCGTTTACTCGACCGCATCTCCCACAATGCATAGCCGTTTTGTTTTTGTTTGCTCAGGTTAGCAGCGGACACCTGGTAGCCGCGTCGTGTCCAGGTTGGTTAAAATTCAAACCAGAAACAAACCTGCGCCTCTGGGGTGCGATGGCTGTGTTAGATTCTAACAGGTTTGTTTGACACAGAAACATATAAGTTGTGAAAACAAACTAAAAGTTGCACGATTGAAGCGTAAGCATCTTGTTGTAGTTCCTTCTGTTGGATTCAAAACTTTCCCCTTTTTTTAACTGCTTGTCTCTTTTTCTCAAGAATGGTCAGAGGTCAAAGAAAACTTGTAATTGATATCCTTGAGGTATTGCCTTATTTTCGCAACTTTAACAAGAATAAATGAAAGATATAGATGGAGTATATACATACAGATGGATGGATAGATGGATGCATTTAACTTGTATTCAATTCTGTTTATTTATATATTGCTAATGCACAATACATATCTTCTGAAGGCACTTACTTTAATCATGTAAAATATTTAAATTAGTCAAAACCTTTCATTTTATCATTCAGATTAGCTTTTAATCTAAGGAAAACCTGCAAGCTGAATCAAGTCATTGACTTGCATCATTCTCTCCTCCTGGAAGCCGCAATAGATAAGTATTTGTGTTGTGTCAGTGACTTTACAGCGATCACTCATACTGAGCATGCATGTAGCGACAGTGGAGTGGAAAAAAAGCCCTTTAAGGGGAAGAAACATCCAGCAGAACCGGGCTCAGTACGAGCAGCCATCTGCCGGGACCGACGGGGGGTTTAAAGAGACAGAAAATACAAAAAGAAGCAGAAGAACTGATGCAGGAGTACTTTGTTAAACCAAAAAATTAAATTAGAAGCAGGAGAAGGAAAAGGTTGAGCTGCTGGCTGCACAATCTTAGCCTATGAAGAGATATCACAGCTAACAGAACACAAGGCCAGGTGTAGCTTCTGTATAGAGAGAAACACAATTTGAGAGAACAAAGTAGATAGTCAAAATAACAGCAAACAATGTAAACTGGATAGACAAAGAAAGTAGCAAAGTGGGAAAAAATTGTCCTACAGCAGCCTGAGCCTATAACAGTTTAACTATAAAATGGCAGAGAAGAACCGTTTTTTAGACTCAGTAGTTCATACAGATTAGGCCCTGTTCAGGATGTCTTCTCTACCTCTTCCTAACTATCATCTTTATCAAACAGGAACGTTTTAAGCCTAGCTTTGAAACTAGACAGGGTGTCTGCCTCACAGACTAAAGCTTAAGGCTGGTTCCACAGGAGAGGAGCCCGATAACTAAAAGATCTGCCCCCCATTCTACTTTTAGAGATTCTAATAAGGAGTAATCAGATCTCTGATGGATAATGGAGAATCTGAAAATCTATTTTGGATTTGACAGGGAGCCAATGAAGGGGAGTTAAAATAGTCGAGCTTTTTGAGATAATGGGTGAGAAATCACCCTTGAAACTCAGAAATCCCTTCTTTTTCTGATCAGGAGTAACAGTAGCTACATTCCGATCCAATTATCATTGCAATACTAAGCAAAGCTTGAAAATGTCGCAAAGTAAGCACATTTCCATGTACCGGTTTGTCAAAAATCAACCAAACTACACTGAGTGCACCTTCGTCACATGTTGGTGTTATGAACATCGAGTAACAAAATAACTTCACCACATCAGAACCTTTTTGGAAGATGTGTTTCTATCTCCCTCTTTAGCACAGTAACTCTTTTTTTGAACAGTGAAAAAGCTTTTTTGCAAAACTGAGAAAGATATTTTTAAATTTAGCATCAATCTTTTCAAAATGTAACACTACAAAATGCTAAATAAATAAAACATATGGCTTATAACACTTTTCAGTGTGGAAGCTGTTACTGTGGGAGGAAGACTCAAAGTTAGCTATTTACTGTATTTTTGATTTGAATCAAAATTAGGTTATATAAATCTCAAAGATATCAGAGGGTTTAAAAACATTCAAAAGGTTAGAATGTGACTTTATGTCCCTAACATTATACATTAGTTTAAATTTTTTTTTTTACTATTTTGAATTTTTGCTGTTTTGCTTGTTTCCTTCCCAACATTTATGAGAGTAAAAAGTAGCCAAGATGTAAACTTGCACCCATTTTGAGAATATTTCAGCAAATACGCAACCTGAAATCAACTGAACTTTTTTCTTGTTTACTTTTAATGCTTTTCTTTTTCTTCGTTATTTTGAGTTATTAATCTTTGATGTGACATTCTGGATTTGGAATTGCTGTCAGCCTTTTGGAAATCTCAGTGAGGATCTTGATTTTGTAGAAAACGGGTCAGGATTGCTAACTAACTATGCTAATATGAGTTGCTGAAACAACTTTAAATTGTAAACGTGTAATAACAATATCCAATATATAAAAATAAAAACATTGGAAAAAATACATATTATAACTGCAGAAGAGAACTTATGAGAACAGTACTTAAGAAGAGATCCAAAAAACTCTGAATGCAACATAAAAAATTAACAATGTAACCCACTAAAACATGGAGTCTCCTTTTTAACTTCATAGAAGGCATTAGAAACTATGCATTAGAAACTAGGATAATGAGAATGAGGTGCTAATATGGGGACTCACATATATGGCTCTGGGTTTGTTCTTTATATTTAATCACAGTTTTAAATATTCATATTCAACGCTATTCTCACCAAGGCCCCCTGACTTGTTTTCTTGAGTCAAATCAGTTCTCCTTCTGATTCCAGTCACTGAATTGCGGGCTGCCACCTCGGCTGTAATCAACCTGCAGTCTTAGTTGTTTTTAGGCTTGTGTTCCTGCACTGGTCTATACACCAGGCATCTGTCCCAAACCTTTCACCTTAACATGACAAGCTGTCATTCTAATAAAATCTTATTGCATACAGCTTCTGCTTCCTGCATTATGGATGGCTAGTCCACAGCATCTCCCTCTCTGCTTCCCTTTCTCCTTCTCTTCGTTTCTATTTTTTATTTTTTTTCTCGCAGTTTGAGATTAATAAAACTTCTTGTGTCCTTTTTAGCAGTTTATAATCTATCACAGCAGGCATTAGAGTTAAATGACAACAAGAGGGTATCAACAAGAGGGTATAATAATCGCTGATGTGCCCTTTTCCATTTATTTTCCCTTTCTTGTTCCTTTTATTATTAGTTCGGGTTTTTTTCTGTTCCTTGCAGGAGATTGTTCAGAGGATCAGTTATTCTGACACTGCTCACACATTAAACACAGGGCTCGAGGGGATGTTACTATCAAAGCCGGTGTTTGGGGACATAATCCGTTTGAAATACGGTTATCTGCTTGAAGTCGAGGACGGAGGCTGGAGCTAAGTCCTGCTCTGAGGAAGGACGGCGCTTCGATGCCTGGCACAGCCGCCCAGGCTGGTTGGCCTACAGCAGGTGCTGCACACTGGGTACTGGTATTACCTCTTGTGTGTGTCCCAACAAATTATCCACTTAAAGACTGCATGGAGAGTTAAGCTCTTTGGCTCTCTCTCCATTCTTTCTCTTACTTTCATTTCCCTACTTTGTCATTTGTGCATCTATTTCTCTTTTTGCCACTATTAGAAACCCTGTAGTTATTAGTTTTTTTTATTATTTCTTTAACTGGAAACGTCATTACTAAGTAAGAGTAAATTGCAAGGAAGTTAAAACATTGCACAATTTTAAATAATGACTTGTTAGTTTTTAAAACCAGAGGACTGTGTGTCTAGCCAGGTGATAAGCAGCACAGGAGCACCACAGGGGACTGTACTCTCACTATTTCCTTTCAGTTTGTACACTTCAGACTTTCAGTACAACTCGCACTCATGTCATCTACAGAAAGGCTGAGCAGTTGTCAGGTGTATCGGAGATGGACAAGAAGCTGAGTACAGAGGGTTGGTGGAGCGCTTTGTGGCATGGTGTGGGAACAGTCATCTCATCTTGAATGTGAACAAAACACAGGAGATGATTGAAGATTTCAGGAGAACCAATCATGGGAGAAGAAGTAGAGATGGTTGAGGAATATAAAAACCTCTGTGTTCATCTGGACTTCCAACTGGACCTTGAGACGCAGTGAAGCCGTTTACAAAAAGGGACAGAGCAGACTGTACTTCTCGAGGAAGCTAAAATCCTTTAGCAAGATGTTGGAGATGTTCTAAAAGTCTGTTGTTGAGAGTGTCATCTCCTCTGCTGTCATATGTTGGGGCAGCAAGGAAGAAGAAGGAACCTAAAAAGGCTCAATAACCTGATAAAGAAGGCTGGGTAAGGCTGAGTAATCTCTGAAGATGATGCTGCAAAGAGGGATTTTACATAAAATCACAAAAATCATAGACAACCCAGAACATCATCTTCATGACACTCTTATTGGAAAACAGAATCTCTTCAGTCAAAGGCTTCATCAGCTTAGTTGCAAAACGGACTGCTACAGAAGTTCCTGCCCACAGCCATCACAATCTAGAATTACTCCTTAGTTAAAAGGGTTACTTCAACAAGTGAATTTCCCTTTAGGATAAATGAAGTACTTTTGATTGATTGATTGATTGATGAAAACCCCAATAAAGTGTAAAAAAAATTGAGCTTACATGACCCTAAATAAAAGTCAGTGCAACCAGATTGTTTCTAAGTGTTGGTTTTCTGCTGTAGGTGGACCTCTGGGTCATTCTCCAGCCTCTTCCAGGTTTGCCATATAGTTAGCTTCAAAAATCCTTCTATCAACTTTGGCCAACACTCCTGATCCTGCTGAAGAAGGAAGGATGCTGCAACTGCTGCCATGTTCCATCATGAAAATGTTATTATCAAGTCAAATCAATGCAGTTCAAATTGCTCTACATGATAAAAACATGATGCAGAGGCATTACGTTCTGTCATAAACATCATCGAGAAAAATCAGCCCTCAATTTTACTAATCACTGATCTTGTTATTAATCAAAGGCAAACTTGACCCAATTAGGTTTTTAGCCATGATTTGAAACAACATGGTGATTCAGCTGATATTCAAGGTGATGTCCAGTGAGGCTTCTGCTTTTATAGAACAGTTTTATTTATACAGATATAAGCATTGCTCATTGCGGCAGCATGTTTCAGTGGCTTTGCTATGTTTATTATGTTTTGAAAACTTTTTCTTACACTTGTTGTTTGAGGCATGTTTGAACAATCGATCCCTCTGGTTTTAGATAGCGTTTGCAGATGGAAACATTTCTTATGCAACAACACAGGAACTACAACCCATTTCTATAAACTGAAAAAAGTTAAAACCATCTTTGTCCAGCAAGCATAACAAAGAAGAATAACATCCCCTACTCCAGCATCGTCCAGCCTGGCTTTTTTTTTTACCATACGGCCAAAGAGACTTAAAGAGGAGCAGCAAAAGCAAATTAGGTGGATTAGCAGTGGTTGTCAACGACTGATGGTTTCATCTAGGATATATTACTGCAGAAAATCGTCTCTGCAACCCGGATATTTACCTTTTAGCAAGTCATTTACTCTCCCTTTGGGATGAAAAAGAATTAAACAGAATAATAATTAAATGACTTCTGAATGAAACCAGTTGCAGTATGTTTTATTCATAATAGAAGAGGCTAAATATAAATGCAGGCTAAACTTTGCAGATTTATTTGGTAAAGAAAGCTGTGGATTCTTAACCTTTCCCTTTACAAGTTTGTGCTAGTATGTTTTGGTGTTTATAATTTTATAAATGTCAACGGAGTATGAATTCAGTTAAAAAGGCTCTGTAGATATTTTCTAGTGAAGTTTTCTTTCAATTTCTTCCAAAGTCAGACAATAATTACCTAAATGCTCTGCAGTTCAGTTATCCTTATCAAGGCAGAACGAACAGAAAAGAAAGAAATTACTCATCCAAAATGAAACGTTTTGAGCAGACTTTCAAAAATGGCTATGAAACAAAAAAAAAATCTAATAATCAGAGGAGACAGACCACAAATATTAATTGCTATCAATTTTGGATGGACAGCATTTGTTATAGTAAACATACGTTGTGCTAGTCAAACATATTGGAACGCTATAAAACAACCAACAATTCATATTCTTTGTGGTATCATAACATCACACAAAAAGGTTTACAATTTGTAATATATTGCTTTTTAAAAACAAAGACAAAAGTATTTGTACTCCTGCTGTTAATAGTTTGTGCAACCTATTGTTTTTTTCCAGTAGGACAATACGTTTACGGAATAAATGTACTTAAATTAAAGAGCTCCAAGGCAAAGCTTTGGGTAAATAGGCAGAGCATTGCATAGTAAAGAGTTTATGCTCCCCTGAATGGATGCCATGGAAGATTTAGGGCACACCTTACTTAAACGTACATGAAATCGAAGCAACACTCCGGGTAGGGTTTTGTTGAAGTAATTACATTTTAACCTAATTCGAAGCTCAAAATTTTTTATTTTGCATGATGTGTTGCCTTAAAAGGATGAATTTTTCTAAAATCTCAGTTGCAATATTAAGTTACCTCACTGCTGGCGAATTAAGGGGGGTTTGAGACATTTCTGCCACTAACTTCAAACAGGCACTGTATATGCAATTTAAAAACGTGGAATAGTATGAGGTTGTTACAGGAAAAACAAGATTAAATCAGCCTTTAGTTTGGTTTTGTGGAGGTCGGATAATACTATCAGCTTTCTTTAAAAGCTCACATCCTCTTTGACACTTAAATAGAAAAAGCCAGTAAAGGATGGAAATGTAAACAGATAAATAGTCTGTATGTTTTGTACAGAATGATAAAGATGTACAGTGTTGTCCCTGCTATAATATAAAAAGATTCTCAATATTTACTCCCAGTTTAGTCTATTTAACCCAACAAAACAACATTTTCTGTAAGCCACGAGAACAAATAAAGCCATCTGTCCTCAGTATTATATATATTTCATCTTTCCAAAGATTTCCGATAAAATCTGCTGCAAATTTCTGCTGCGCTTTTCAACCAATTTGCCACTTCTCCTAATTATACACTTGCATTCATTGCCTCTCCTCCTAATTGTTTGCCGCAGTGTTCTGTATTCATAAATTATATAACATTATAGAGACAACAGATTCATTCGGTTACTTAAGCAGTTCTTCACTGTGCCGACTTTGCAACAGACTGTTGGTCTATTGATTTTTCATATCTTTTCCCATGCCCTCTGTTTCCTTCCACAGCTCTCTTATATAAGTTATCGCTTTTTCGTGGCTTTTCCTTTTGCATTGGAATTTATGGTCTATATTACTGAAGCCACAGCTCAGGAAGTTAGTGGATTTGTCTATAAATTATATGCATATTTAATGTATCTGGTGTAACTTTGAAGTTTAGTCTTAGCTCATGATGTTTTTGTTTAAGGGTGTTTAAGAGTGTTTTTAACTTCTTCCCATTTTCATTGCAATGCCAGTATATATATATATATATATATTTATATATAATGTTTCATTTTCTGTTTGTTGAGCATCTTAACTCTGACATATGAGTCATTCAGGCATAAAAAGGTTCCTTAAATTCAATGGATGAACTGATGCTCTGCACATAACAGTCCACTGTGTAAAGCGTCTATTTTATGTTAGATCAACACGAAAGCTTGTTACAAGACATGTTGCCTTTGTTGTAGCTGAATTTGTAAGAATAGCTGTGAAGACATAACGTGGTATTTTAGTGCCATCAGGGTTATTTCAAGGCAGCTTTTAGCTAAACAGCTTGGCATACAATGGGTGATCTGGAGTATGATGTATCTCTCAGGTCCTATGTTGGGTCTTTGCTGGAATCTGTTTTGTCTCTTAAGGACATGACTTTTAGAAACTGTCCATTTCCTATAGATACTTTTTGGGACATATGGTTCCTTTGTCCTCAGCTTGTCCTCTTCCTTTAAAAATTCCTATCTGAATATATATTAAGGAAAAAAATCCCTCCTGTCTTAACTTTATTTTGTTGTAGGTTATATTCAGTCTAGGCTACATTTTCACACCAAATAAAAGTACTTACAGTATACCAATGTTTTTACATTACAACTGTATTTTCCATACTTAACCATATAAAAGTTGTGCATAGTAGTAAAGTTGAGGGAAAAACACACGATTACTGATAGGTCTAGCAGTTCTGTGGATGTTTCTTGGGTTTCTTAGAGGTTATAAAACAATATACCAACACTTATTAGAGCTCTCATCCGCTTACAGAAAATTCCCACAAATTTCATATGTGTGAAAATCACAGTAACATGTGATGTTCACGAGAATATGTGCAACCTGTGTGGAAAAAAGGGAATTCTGTCCTTTGTGTTTGTTTTTATAATTGTGTTTAAAAGCCACATGTAAACGTTTCGCATTGGGTGTGAATCTCATCAATTCAGATATGGTAAAAAAAATTTCACTTGTGATTTTTTTGCATTTGAAATTATTTGAACCAATCCATCATATGAAACTGACACAGCCCTCCACCGAAACTGAGAAGACAGAAGAGTTAATTCATTTGAGAAGCCTCCAAGAGATCGATGGTTGAGGACAAGAAACGTTGCCTCATACATTAATTGAATTTAGTTCATTTATATAGTGCCAATTTAAAACATATAATCTCGAAGAACTTTTCAAGAAGGTAATTTGGTTCCAATCATTCAAATTCAAAGTAAATGTTAAACAAATCAGTTTGAAAAAGTTGCCAATCTAAGGAAACGCAACAGATTGCCTCGAGTCATTGACTTGCAGAATTCACTCCTCTGGAATCAGCACACCGAAACAATCGCTTGTGTTGTCGTTGACTTTACAGCAATCCCTCATACTGAGAATGCATGTAGGTTCTTAATTTTTCGTTGATAAAAACTTTCGAACACATCATTATTTTTAAGATCCTTTTTTGAGGTCAAAAGCTTACTGCAATGCTCACGAACCTAACAAGGATTTCAGAGCTGGCAGTGTGAGGAAAAATACACATGATTACTGATAGGTCTAGCAGTTCTGTGGATGTTTCTTGGGTTTCTTAGATGTTATAAAACGATATAATAACACTTATTAGAGCTCTCATCCGCTTACAGAAAATTCCCACAAATTTCATATGTGTGAAAATCACAGTAACATGTGGGGATCTAAAGCTGTTCAACAAGGGATTGTGCAATGAGATACTGCTCACATCCGTAATTGATAAGAACTGAGAGTTTGTACTGGTTTTGTGTGATTGTGGCAGGAAGGAGAAGACAAGGCTGACTCGATGGGTTGGTCTGGCCCGTCTGTGGCCTCGCGTTCACAGACGGACCCTCTCTGGGAGCTTCCTGAGAGAGGGGCACTTAGCGATGAAGTGCCCCGGAGTGCCACAGTAAAGGCACCCCTTAGACTGCATCCTCCTCTGCCGTTACTCTGGGGTGAGCCTGGTTCGTCCGACCTGCATGGGTTCCTGTCATGGGGGTGACGATGTTGAAGGCTCTGTGGATGTTCTGGATACAGAAGAGGCAGTTAGGGGAGGCGAACAAACAACAAAGCCTGACCAACAGATGCCCTATGGCGTACCCTCAACCGGTCTCTTTCCTTCAGACGACCTTCTGTTCGGGCAGCTAGGGATATAAGTCCCTCTAGAGAGCGTGGCTCATCAAAAAGGGCTAATTCATCCTGCAGGGCTTCGTTTAGTGCTTCAAAGAACACGTTCTTCAGGGAACCTAAGTCCCAGTTTAGGCGAGCAGCCAAAGTTCTGAATTCGATAGCAAACTCAGATACTTTCTTAGAACCTTGTTTTAGTTTACGTATCCTTTGGCCAAAAGAAACGTTGTCATTTTATTTACCAAAAACCTCCCATAATCCATCCTGAAATTGGTGATAAGACAAACCAAACTCAGGAAATTTATGAAAACGAGATTCCGCCCACTTCTGCGCTTTACCATACATCTGACCGATCATGAACGCTATTTTGGCATCATCACTGGGAAAAGACTGCGGTGAATAAGTAAAAACCAAAGAACACTGCAGGGAGGGGTGAGTTGAGAGACTTTCCAGCACAGTCCAGGTGGTTTTTGTCCAGAGGGGCATACGGCGGATGGTGAATGGCTAGAGCGGGCAGATTGAGCTGAGCACCTAGAGCAAGAACCAGAGTGGGTATGAGCACAAGTGAGATGACCTGAAGAGGTGAGCATAAAAAAGGGTTTAACTGGTGGCATGGGTGAAGCAAAGAAACAAAACAATAAACTACTAGAAACACTAAAGACTAGAGACTGGCGCTGAGAACAGGTAACGTTTACCAGGAGTAACAAACACTCAGGCGAAGAGTAGTTGGATCCCTGCTCCTTATCAGCAGCTTAGCCCAATCAGCCCAAACACAGATACCTGGACAGGAGCCCAGGTGGGGAACTGCTCCAGCTGCATGGTGTTCTGGCGCCCTCCGTGGACAACCTGTGAAAGGGCTAGAAAGTCCCACTATGACACAATGTAGGTTTGAGTCAATTTGGGTATGTCAAAATCATTTCACACACAAACGGGGCGAAAGAAAATCCCGCCAGGAGGGGTAAAGGCAATCGGGTCAGCCGGCCCGCAGATGAGTCCTCTTTTTCAGGATGCTCGACAAACGTGGTAGGACCTTTCTTTGAGGAGAAAGTCTCCATTGCTGTCCGCTGACCTCCACTACTTTAATAAATTGTGTGCACAGATTGCAAAACTGAGAGCACAGTTTAATAAACTGTGCAAAGATTTCTGCATATTTTGTTTAAATTATTCCTCATTATCTATTCTGTTCATTTCATTGCTATCTTCTTGGTTTTGTTGCTGGAGTAGCCTGCTTCCAGTGTTGTGTATGTATTTTATTGCTTTCATACAATCAGATTACACCTTTTATGTGCTGCCAGGTTCCAAGAAATCTTCCTCAAGGCCTTCAGAATTAAAAGTGAGGATGCCTGTAAACCTGCATGAATTGAAACGCACAGTTTTGATAAACTATTAGATTTTGAGTTTGCAACATTTGGGCCAGCTATCATGCGTCACGTTGAAAGTCACACGTTTGTCTCCTGATTGGTTGGTCTAGTGAGAGGCAGCGCTAGGCAAGGTAACAGTCCAAACGGAGGCTGTTGTCCCGTTGGTGACTTGAACGAGCTAAAAAGTTAATTTTTGTTGATCTCGCTGGGTTTATTTTTCAACCCGCAATGGCAGAAGGAGGAGAAGAGATTTATCTGGTCACTTACATAATTACAACGCCATTTTAAAAACTGGATATTGTGAGGATAGGTTTATTATTAGCTAACCCTATCAGCATTAGCCTCCATGTAGAAAAGGAATTATTTGGTGAAACGTTTTGAAGTCATTGAAGTATTCTTGATGAAAGAAAGAACGATGGATGTTGTGTTTAAAGCATTTTTTGCTATATTTGTGTGATTTTATTTCGTTAGGATTAAATCAATGTTAACGAAATAAAATGACAATTATATAAAAAAATGAATGCATGATAGTTCTGCAAGATATAATGTGGACACTGTGACTTCAGTGAAGGGAGTGAATTGTTTCTGCTTTAATCTATATTAATTCAAGAACCATGGCGTCATAATGATGTTATTAAAAGGTGGATTTTCTCAGTTGGAACTGTGTAGGACATCACTAAAGGCCTAGGCGTGAAATGCACTGCTTGCCACTGGTTTTAACAGTGCGAAAAAGTTCTAGGAGATTAAAATAATTTTTTTAAGCTCTCCATCTGTGACCAAACTGACTTATAAACCTGGTCGTTGTCCCCAGGTCGTTCATGACATCGACACCCTGACTGGGGACCTGCAGCTTGAGGAGGACGGATTGACCGACAGCTCCAAAACCGACACGCTCAACTCCAACTCCAGTTCCACCACCACCACAACTACAGCGTCCAGCCTGGAGAAGATGAAGCTCTTCCCAGAGGACTGCATCTTCAAGACGCAGGTGCCCATGAGTCCAGTTTCGATCCATCAACCCGCAGTCTTGACGGTGCTCAAGAAACCCCACCCGCCCCTGCCGCCGCCGAGATACACCGTGCTGAGAACCGAGGAACATAACGTTAAGAACCTGCCTCATCCGACTCTTTTGTTATCGGGAAACATATCCAAAGCTAACGGGCCGCTGTTGAGGAACGGCGGGGTTTTCCCACTGAAGCCACATAAGGACTTGTTATCATCCAATCCGTGCTTCATTACAGGAGAGAGCGACATGCAGGAGTCGGGTCTGGTCCCCACGCTGCCCAGACCGATGCCACTCCTCCGGCACGAGAAAAAAAAATGCCCCAAGGCGCCAGGCAGGGAGCACCGCGAGAGAGAGCGAGTCCGCTTTAGCGAGAAGGTTCAGTACCACGGCTACTGCCCGGACTGCGATCTCCAGTACAACGTTGACGACGCTGAGCTCCAACTGCAGGCCGAGCTCAACGACCTGCGGCTCAGCCCGGTGCACTGCTGCTCTTCCTCTCCTCCTCCGTCTCACGCACTCCCTCATCCGCTGATGCTGGAAAATGGAGGCCTCCGAGTCAGCCACAGTTTTCCCCCAATGACGCACACTCCGCCGCCATGTTTGCCTCCTCACACACCTTCCTTGAAGCCCCATAAAACTATCCTACGCAAAACAACCACCACCACGGTTTGACCCACTGTTAGGTCTCAACTGAAACACTGATTTAAAAAAAAAAAAGATTCCTAGTCTTTTTTACTACAGCTGAACCTTGTTTTATCCAAATAAAGAAAGGAGGAGGAGGGACTGTTTGGAAGCCGAAAAAAAAAAGGTGGATAAAGTAAAAAAGCAACGGCGTAAAGGACATCGACACAGGCACCGAGACGTAACACAGCAAGTTCAGTGAAAAGCGGTGAGTGTGTTTGCATGTGCGATTGCTTTTGGCAGGAAGACGGGGGGAAGAGCAAAAGTATGTGTGCATCGATGCATAGCTGGGAGTTTTATTCATGTATTTGCGGGTACATGCAAAAAAAAAAAAGCATCAGATTATGCTGAAACACCACCCAAAACAGTGAAACTGCATCTGCGTCTCTCAAGAGAATCTCGTTACTTCCAGGTCTCAAAGTCATGGAGTCATTTCTTCGACAGGGCTTTGATTAATTTATGTCTTTCTGGATGAAACAAGGACACCTGCTTCTCTTATAGTCAATCAAACAACATTTCCCATTTCAGATACCCAAGCAAAGTGCCAGTCAAAGGTTTGCATACACTCAGCCTCAGCATGGATCCTGTCAAGATTTTGGCCTTTTGATTAATTGTCTTAGATGCTTCATTTTTTAGGAGGGAATAATATGACAACATAAAACACTGAACAAATTTTAAAAACACATAAATCATGAAATAATATGAAAATATGCTTTCTACCTTACAGATATCTTCTCCTATTGCTTTTTTAGCACTACACTTAAATGATTCAGATTTTAATATTGAGAAAAGAGTTCAAATAGTGATTTCTTTTATTAAAAAGAAAAAAGCTATTCAAAGCATCCTGGACCTATGTGGTGAAATTAATTGCCCCTTTGATGAGAATTGGATTAGCTTAAATCAGAAAGATAACAGCAACAAACAATGAAAATCCATCAGCTTAGGTAAAGTTGGGGTTGACAAAGAAAGCCAGAAGGACTAATCAGAGGTGAATGAGAAACAGCTGAGGCAGAGGAACAAAAGGTGCGTAATAAACACTGGAGAAGAACTGAGAATAAAGGAAACTTCAAATCATTAGGGGAGAAACATAAACCTAATCTAGCAACAAAATCAAAATGCACAGAGAATAAAGTGCAAGAATGTACTTAAAAATAAATAAAAAGGAATGTACTAATATTAATATAACTTTCTAAACAACAATAAATACAAGAAAATGACAAGCATATGGTAAAATTTAAAAACCTATACTAAGCAAAAAGGAAATAATGTAAATGCAGACACTATGGAAAAAGGGATTGGGACATATTCATTACAACTGGTTGTGTCACTTAGAGGGAACAGCAGCCATCTTTGACATTGTTATGTAGGAGCTTTGGGGAACTCTTTAATTCAACCATTTTAAAAAGTGTTTGAGCATGTGTGACCAGTTTAAGGTGTGTCCTCAGATTCTCAATCAGATTGAAGTCATGGTTTTTACCGTGTAAAATCGTACTTTTCAATGTTTTTGGGCCTAGAGCAGTAAAGTTGCTGATGTGCTTTAGATCAATGCTGCACAATCATGTAAAAAAAGTTTGCTGAAGCTTATGCTTGGCTGCAGAATCATATGTTAGTCTCCTTTATCCATTACAAACGTTTTTGGTGTTTCCAAGATGCTCTTACACTTGCTTCACTGTGAACAGTTTAATGGATCATCCTAATCAATTTCTTACTATGTGACAATTGTAACAGTTGATTGAAAAGCTGAAAGCACAATTGGCTCCTCCAACATGTCAATGATCGCAAAACAAACATGGAAACTGGTTCTAGAACCGATAAATCCGTTAAATATAACTAATCAGGCAGAAATCCCAATTAGTTATATTAACTTTAACATTTGTGATAAGAAAAGTGGTCAAATATCCAGCCAGAAATATACAAAGGTGTTGCTGTTGTTGTCAACGTCTGTTGTTTCTCTGCACTGAACATATATGTGTGGTTTAAGGGTTCATTTAAACCTTTTAGAATATTTTGGACCTTGTTTGGAATAGAGGACGTCTGTAATAAAACTGGAAAAGAGTTTAGAGTGTTATCAATCCACCCTGACAAAAATAAACTAAATATTTAATTGCGTCAATAAAATCTAAGATTATGTTGAAACTCCTGCCAACAAGGGCACGCAGGCTTCTGACCAGCATGGTTGACATAGTTCATTACTCTGCCTCAATACTGTGTTGTAACTTTGCACTGATCTGCTATATTAAGATCATTCCTACTTCCCCCCTGCACTACTTACCAGTCCGAGTGGTGTTTGTCTGATTTTATCAGACTGTCGGATCGAAAGAAGCAAGAGATAATGAGGGCAGAGTTGTTGGACTGCTGTGAAAGAGAGAGGTAGAGAGACACCTTTGATTTGTGAGTGGAAAAATCTGCCTTCGACCTCCACTCAAATACACGACCACCTACTGTCCTGTTCCTTTATCAGTGAGCCTAAATCGGCTGTAAGCTCATCAGTTCTGCTATTAAACGCCTATAATCTATCCGGCAGAAGAAAACCCTGTGCTAGTATAATACCATCTCAGCCCTAATATGGAATACGCATTATCCATTTCAGCTTCTATTAGAACATATATTTAATAAAGCCTGGGACGGCCGTCTGTGTGAGGCTGCAAAAAATTGTTGCAGCACGTGCGTGTTCAGTCTTCCTACTTGCGTGTGTGTGTATTAATAAAAAGGCTGCGTCAGCTTGGCAGACTTGGGGAGACAGCATACCCTTGAGTTAGATGAGAATAGTAGCACCTTCCTCCCAGCGATGCCCTTAATTAGCCGCATTAGACAACAGAAGATAACAGTGCTGCCTCAGACAGCCTTTGTACCAACCTTTGTTCCCAGCTTCGCCTCAACAAAGCCCAGAGCCGCCGCAGCACATATTATTCGCGATAAACAGAGAGGAGGAGCGGCAGTTGGATGGTGGGGATACATTGAGCAAGGAATCAGCAAAAGGCACTGCAAGTTCAAGATGTAGTTGAGCTTATTTTATGAAAGAAAAAATAATTATTGTTTTCTGCAACTGAAGGGTTGGGAAGATGAGAAAATCGAGGGTATGAAAAGACACTACAGTAGGTGATGACTAAATCTGATCCGTGAACTCTCCGGCTTTACGATCTAAAATCAACATCTGGATTAGGGATCAGCAGACACGCAGCAACACAAAGAGGCAGAGCTGGAGCGTAGAGTCAGAAAGGAGGCCAGGATGGAAAGTGTGGAAGTGAGAGAAGAAGAGATGAGTGCGTATGATGTTTGTTGCTCAGCTTTGTTTGTTTTGTTTTTTTTTCTTCTTCATTTTGGTCTTCTTGATGACTGCTCAGCGTGAAACATTCTCTCTATTTATCTTGGATCTGTGAGTCCTAATGAGTCTTGCAGCGGCATGCAGACACGTGGATTCACATTAGTGCTGAAAGTAGTTGGCCAGAATCATCAGTGAACGCAGCGCGGTGCATCGTCGCTAGCTGGACCATGGTTTACAGAAAGCAGAAGGCGCTGAAACAGTTTGGGCTGAAATTACTTTAATAATTGCCTTTTATCTGCTTTAATATAAACTCTGTATTAAATGCAGGAAAATAAATAAATTAACTGCATTTGGAAAGTTACACTTCGCTGTTGCACCCAGGTTTAAACTACTGATAACACAAGGTTGCTTGAAAACTTTGGACAAGATTATTGATGATCTCTGTAGAGATCACTTTTGTTGTTATTTTTTTTAATCAAAGAATGATTCCTCCATATCTGGCAGAAAATGACTTTTTTTAAAAACACATTCTCTCTGTTGTCGGATGCTGCCCAGCTTGAAGGATTTTTTTAATTTCATGATTTTGTGAATTTTTGTAACGCATAACCATAGCAACAAGGCTGTTTACAACTGGGAGCATCTGAGTAATGTCACAAATGATCTTTTAACACCTTAACTGCTGCTACAAGTGCAGTTGAAAATGAGGCATCGTGAAATACAGAAGAAAGCAGGATGCTTATGGAGTAAGATAGCTGTCAAAAAGATGTGTGCACAACTCCAACATTCATATAAGTATTTATATGTCAATAAAGTTGTATCCAAAGCTCGGCTAAAATATTCGTGAGTCACAGAAATTGTGCAAATTAGAAGAAAAAAATGTATGCAAGTATGAATCTAAAAGCAGTTTAAAGTTTACTATGAGTCTACAAATCCATGCGAGACTGTTTAAATTTTGAACAATGATTAAAACACTGTTTCGTTTATATTTAACTCAACAGTCAGATTTTTATAACACTGACTTTGTTACCTTTTACTGTCGATAATAGTCGACCCAAATTTAACTTAACTTGAGTTGAAAGTTCCAACTATGCTAATTTAAAACCACCACACGATTGAGGTTTAAGGTACACAAAATATTGTTGCGAACAATCATAAAAAGTACAATGGCAGACTGCTAGTGGTTGATGCAACATTAAACCCATAGTTAAAACAGGAAATATTTGGATGTTTATTGTGTTCAAGCAAAACAGAAAAGTCTTTGTATCCATAAGACATTATTAAATACATCCATGTCTCATAATGACGTTTGCTCATGTTGAGCCAAATATCATTGCTCCTGATCACTTCTATTGGAGGGTTTTGCTTTTTCCCCCTTCTTCTATTAAAGGATATCTGTGCTCCAGAGCTGTAGGCTCCAGGATAAAGTTGTAATGGGCAGGAAGGAGGTGGATCTCCACCGCCTCCATCATGAGTCAGGCCTGACTCAACGGTACTGACCCACTCCCTACAGCTCACCGCTCTAATTCGTACCCCAGCTCCCTTTTTTTCTCCTCTTTCTCTCTGTATCTAAGTCTCCATCCCTCTCTCTCTCTCTCTCTCTCTCTCTCTCTTGCACAGTTTATTTATTTTGTTCTTTCCTTTCCCCTTGGCTGATGCTCCACTCCCACTCAGCAGCATCTGTATGCGCAGCAATCTCTCTGCGTGCATGCATCTCCGTGCATGTGGCCGAGGTTGCTATCATCACAGAAGTTAGTTCTAGTGTGTACGGCGCCCATATAAAGTAATAGTTATTTTTCTTTACAAAAAACAAGCAAAGCATGATGTCAATCTGAAAAAGTATCTTGACCATCACAATGTCTGCTATGTTAAATCAACTTAACGTAATATTGCAAAAATTAAATTTAAATTGAATAAATTAAATTGATGAATTCAAACTGCTCACAGAATTCTGACTTTATTCTCAGAATTCTGAGATTAAAGTCAGAATTATTATTATTTTTTCCCCAGTGGCCCTTATTCTTTTCCGTATATTTCTACAAAATAATGGGAAATAAACAAAATTATCTAATGTAAAATAAGTGATTTTACAAGTATTCACCCTCCTTGAGTTACTATTTAGGAGATGCATGAAGTCTGTGTGGCTTGGTCTCAGTCAGGTTGGCACTTGTGGAAACCTTTCCTCTATTCCTCCTACTAAACTGTTCAAACTCTCTAAAGTTACTCGGGAATCTGCAATAAATATCTCTTTTCTTGTCCCGCCACTGATTTTTTGATTGGGATTGATGTCTAGGCTTTGACTAGATTGATCCGGAACTTTAACATTTTTGTCTTTTAACTATTATTATATATGAAACATGAGTTTCATTTACTCCAACTCAGTATCATTATCCCAAAGTTTATTTAAATAAAAATAAAAACAAATAAATCAGCTAGCTGTATTATAAATACAAAAGCATGGAGAGAAAGGATTCCACGTTTAGCCTGCTACGTCTGTCCAGGTTCAAAAATGATTTACTCTGAACAGCAGATTTAAAGTCTAAATATTTAACTTAATCTAAAAACGTTCTGTAAAGTTTAAAGATTTTTGTTTTGAAGTTTCTCCCTCCTACAAATTCACGCAGAAATCCTAAATCAAATAATTTTGTTCTGCTGAGAAACGTACCAACACCATGATGCTGCCACCACCATGCCTCACAGTAGCGATGATGTGTTTGAGGTGATGTGAAGTTGTTGTTGTCCACCAAACCTAGTCATGACTGATGATCCAAAAAGCTCACTTTTTGTCTCAAAAAATGTTCTTCCTGTCGACCGTAAAGTCTCCACAAACTGCAGTCAAGCCTTTTCATTAACTTTTCTTCAACAGTGGCTTTCTCCTTGCTGCTTCCAAAAAAAGCTGTGACTGGTGAGGAACCAAGGAAACAGTTGTTCTCTGCAGAGTTTCTCGCATCTGATTCACACATGGATGTTCAGAGTCTCAGGGAGATTTTCTTTTGCATCCATCCCCTGACTTATACTTTTTAATAACATTGCTTTGTATTTGTGTTGCAACGGTTGCCAGGAAAAATAATCAACTATTGATAAAAGAACTCTCGGACACTTTATAATACAATCACTCCAGATTCATTGTGAGACTTCTAGCGCCATCTGGCTGGACCTGTGTTGAATTAGGTTTGTCCCTTTAAAGGCAGTGAATATTTATGCAAGCATTTGTTTCATGCTACATAATTTTATTTACTTGTTATTAATATTATGTGGAAATCAGTTTTTCACTTTGAGATTAAATTAGTTTTTGTTAGTAACTTTGTTTTCTTGAGCCTAACTGATTTGTTAAAGCAATAAAAAAAAGGAGATGAAGAGTTTTTATAACATAACTATGACATAAGACTGATTCTGTATCGCAGACCTGCTCCCTCCAGTTTATTTCTGTCCAACTAAAGTCACATGTGTGGTTATTATCCTCTTACTTCTGCTGTTGTCTTATCTGGTTTTCCAACCTGGCAAGCAGGCAGCAAGTAATAAAACTCAACTGTCAGAGAGAGACCTACACTTTGCCATTGAATATTAATTAGCAGTTGTTTCTCCGTCTGACTGCTGCTGGTGATAGTCCCGTGAAGAAACACGGTTGTCTGTTTGCTCGTCCTCGTTCTGCATGCATCATTTACTTTGATTTCTGTTTCCCTCAATGAGCTACATTTCAATATAATCACGGAAAATGAAAACGATACGAGGAAGCGTGAAACAAAATTAAACAAGCAATTATGCGTCGGCATGCCAGAGGCCCTGTGTCTGCAAAGACGATCCTGTATTTAAGGCTTGTTTCAACACACACACAAAAATTAAGGTTCCCACGCTGTACTCAGGGTTCAGGAGTTTACGTGTTTGGATATAAACGGCTTAAAGTTGAACTTGTTTAAACTGTAAATCTTTCTACAAATTAATCTGTCGGTCTGTCCATCCATCCATCTATCAACAGTTGCCTGTCAGTTCATTCAGCCATTTATTCATCTGCCCGATTATTCATTTATTCTATATTCATCCATCTGTTTATCCAAAATTCATGTTAGTTCATTCATTCATCTGTTCTGTCTGTCCATCCAAATCTAACTCTGTCTAACCTTTATTTATCCATTATCCAACTTTTTGCCCAATAATCCCCACTAAAACCGTTCATCCATCCATCCACCCATCCATTTATCCATTCATGTATCCGCCCACCAGTCCATTTCTCCCTCCATTTGCCTCTTAATCTAATAATTCCAATTCTCCATCCGTCCATCCATCCATCCATCCATCCATCCATCCATCCATCCAGCCATCCATCCATCCATCCATCCATCCATCCATCCATCCATCTATTCATACATCCAACCTTCCATTTATTCATTCATCTATTCATCCATCCAACCATTCATGTGCTTTCTAATCTATGATTTACAACTATCTTCTATCCATCCATCCATCCAACCATCTATTCATTCATCCAACCTTCCAATTATTAATTCATCTATTCATCCATCCAACCATTTATCCGTACATATATTCATCCATCCATCCATTCATTTTCCTTTTAATCTATGATTTACAACTATCTTCTATTTAGCTATCCATCCATCCTTCCATTTATCCATTCGTCTATTCATCCAACCATCCATTCTTCCGTTCATCTATCCATCCATCCATCTGTCTCTTAATCTAATAATTCCAACCAACCATTTATTCATTTAGTTATCCTTTCATCTATCCATCCATTTTTTCTGTTCATCTATTCATTCATGCATTATTGGCTTCTTAAAATAATAATAATTCTTAAAATAATAATAATTCATCTATTCATTATTCACATCTTAATCTATAAAATTGTGCGGATTCCTTGTATAAAATATAATATGAATAATCAATGATCAGCTGGCACCAAAAAATAAACTTACTAATATCTTTCTTAGTTAAACCATTCGCAGGTGGATGATTGGCAAAAAACAGAGATTGGAAAATTGCTGCATTAAATCTGATCGGTATGTATCTGTGAGTGTTGTATTGATGCCTAATACATGCAAACAGAAGTTCAACCTCTGCATTGTAACAGGAAAAAACAAATAATTGTGACCTACATTTCAAAACAACACAGTGCGATGTAAACATGGTGCATGTGAGGATAACGTTCTGGCAGTTCTGCGTTTCCTCTGTGTGCCAATGAGTCAAAGCAAGCTATGATGTGGTAAAGCGATGCGGATTGTTTGCATAAATGATGACATTAAAGGGATACATATGAGGGATACATCAAAGCACAGGAGTACACAGAGAGACCACTAATGGGCAGTCATGCAGCCGTGCGTGAAAGAAAGAGTCAAAGGCCATGACGGTCCAGTGCAACCTACAGAGATTCGGTGACGAGGCTTTGCCTAATTTGATGCTTTCACGCCCCTTTGAAGTTGGTTTAAAACACACAGAGGCCTCCGTTAGCTAGGAGAGAGAAACAGCCTCTCTACGACTGGATCGGCTGCGCTAGAGTGTCAGCGGCCCAGAAGGCGCTCTGTCCTCGGTAACCTCCTGCTCCAGACTTAACTAAAGAAGACAGCTCTCTAAGAAGCGACTCAAAACGATTGTAATCCACAAAGGAAAAACGTGTGAAACGATTCCCAGTCCCTTTTTGATAACCTGCGAATGCGTCGGCGGGTCCTTGTGACCTGACGCCGATACCGTTTCGCTTGGTTCTATAAAAAGCAATTGTTGTGGCTCCCGACTGTCAAGTGCCTCTCCTCTGTGCAGTCAGGTATTCACATTAACGTGTATGTCTGTTTTTTTGTTGTTGTTTTTTTTTTCTGCAGGGCGCATCGAGATCCTTGTGGTCTGACAGGAGTGGATGCTGGATTCACACGCTAATCGACCCGGGTTGATCGGGGAGGAAGGAGCCAGCGTTGAGCCCCCGAACGTCAACCTTCTAGTGCTTGAAAGTGCTAATGGCTCTGAACTGACAGGAGACAATATCCTCTTTTGAGCATGAAACAGCCTCCAGGCGACACAAAAAAAACCACAAAAAAAAACGTTACTATCAAAAGCAAAGCAAATGCAAGAGAGCTGGCTGCTCTTGGACGATATGTTGGTACATTAAAAAGACTAAATTAAAGGCCCAAAACCCATCTGACAAAAGTAATTTGGATGAATTTGGTTGAAGCCGTACAAGATCTGGGCTGAAATGCTGTCGGTCAGTGATTGATGCCTATACAGACTTTTGCTCCGTGTACAATCGGATGAAAATCGATAGCTCCACTCAACCGGAGGAATTTGCCTTTTAAGAATCGCAATTTGCGCACGGATCAGCCGACAGGCCCGCCTTGTGAGACAATAAATAAGAACAGAAAACAAAACAAAAAAGTGGCTCCGCTGGACTGCAGATAAGAGGAAAATAGTATTGGTGCCACATCCCGTGTGGACTGTTTCTGTCACGACTAGTGTTTGGAAATGAACATCGATTTGGTGGTCCTGGTATGCGTTCAGCCGCCGGCGTTCATGTTTTTGTGTGTTTGTCCGGACTGGCGCCACGCATCCGTGTATTCTCCATAGTTAACGAGCAGAGAGATTCAGTCCAGTGTGGCAAATCGCAGCTTTAAAGACTCGTCGTGGTGAAAATGTACATCAAATTTCTTATTTGTGTACGATTGTACATGAACATGTTTGATATCTATATATTTCAGACATTATTTTCTACAGAGACCTTTAACATTTAAAAAAAGATGATATTTTTGATATTACGTTGGACAGCAGAGGTTTATAAACAAACTATGACATTCCTTCATGTTGTACTTTTTTCCCCAGAAGGGTAGAAGAACATGTAAGATTGTGTTTGTATGGAGAATAGAAATTATTTAAAAACAAACAAGAAAATATAATAGAGAAGTAAAGTTAAATATACCAAATATTTGTGCTTCATCAGAAGAGAGATTAGGTCGGGGTGAATAAATGGATGCATAACTGACCCTTTGTCCTGCCAACACTGTATTTTTCTATGCATTTCTATGGAGAGGATGTCTGTAGATGTTTCTGCTCTCCGCAATATTTAAGAGCTATTCTTCTTCATTTCCTCTAAACTTGTTAATCAGATTCATTCCCTGGCCTCCAAAATACAAATCTGACCATATTTTATTCAGCCTTTGCTGGTGAGTCACTGGAAATAACAGAAGTAGTCACGGTTCCCTTTTCATGTTTCGTCACATCGCCGCAAACCTGGATATGCTTTACATGGGATTTTATATTGTAGACCAACAAAAAAGCGAGACATGGTTATTGCACGTGAATGTAAAAATGTAGGTTAGTTTAGGGATTTCTCTACAGGTTAAAATCTAAATAGTGACGTGAGTTAGTATGCAACCCCCCTGAGGCAAAATAGCAGAAGGATATATGCTACCAGCTTTGTTCATCTGCACACCGATCTTAAAGCCCATTATTCTTTCAGTGTCCCTGAAGGAAACTGAATTCATGCAGGTGTGACGAATCGCTTACAAACAAATAGGATATCTGAATGGTAAATGTTTATACTTCACATCCAACCACATTCAAATTTGCTCGGATGGCGCGATTTATCTTTTTTTTTTTTACAAGAAAAGCGTAATAAAACAAGCCGAAATGAAATAAAGTAAAGTATAGATACTCAAAATTTCGACTTAAGTAAGGTGACAAAGTATTTGTACTTCGTCACTTGACACTTCAGGTTATTAATACCATTCTTCTGGCCATATTCATATGCTGAGGCCGTTGGTGGTTCAATTCTTGAGCCATTGGCTTTTACTGCATCTGTTTCCCGCTTTTTTTTTCTTCTTTTTTTTTTTGTTGGCCCTTCTCCTGTCCAAACACTACAAATAAAAGCCACTGGTGCAAAAAAAAAAGAAGTTTTTTTTCGACTTTTGTCTGTTAGATAAAATAAAATCCTCAAATAATACATTAGAGTTTGGGGTTTTAACATGACAAAATGTGGTAAGGTGTAATGGACGTGGATACTTTTGCGAGGCACTTTGTGGTAAAAATAGTCTTTGCTGTTCAAAACATGGCTGAAATTGAAGGTCCCATTAGAGAGTCGCAGTATGAATATGAACAAAGTGGTAATCTAGATTAAACTCTGCCTCTTTCTTCTGATCGGACACAGAGAACGAGTTCATGTCGAGTCCAAGAGGAAGCTTTAAGTGACATTCGTGTCGATGTGTGTTCAAAAAGGTATTCAAAACTAACTTGTGAGAAGTAAAAACATGTTGCACTCATTGATGGTGTGTGTGTCTGTACTTTATTTCCCCTCTGCTGTCTGTATTCGGTTTTTGAAACTGTGCTCTGGTAGACTAATCTCTTACGATTTCGTGACTTTTTGAACCGAGTGCCAAAAAGAGGAAATTAAACTGACTGCAAAGAGCATTGCACTTAATCAAAATCGCTTACAGAAAAAAAAAAAATATATATATATATATAAATAAATAAAAATATCTAGTCAATGGAATCATCGGCTGCATCTGATAGCTGGAGATTAGCGTGGTGAGATGGAAGCTGGCGATGCTCCGGGGTGCTGAGAACCGTCTGCAACGAGACGTTTCGGCAAAACGAATGGCGGCTTGTCACGTTCGCAGGGGCCACAGCGGTCTGGACGCCATATTAACGAAGGTCGGGGTCACAGAGGAGCGCCTGAAGGACAGAGAGGCAGTCTACGAGAGGGCACTCAAAAGTCTTCAAACGCCGAACTGAAAACTGAAAACAGGGACTGTAACATTTGCATTGGAGACAAAAAGAAACAACAAATAAATACATGTTTGACTTAATGCCTTGATGCCCTTGAGCAATTCAAACAAAGAGGAATGTGTGTGCTTGCAGCTGACTTGCATTGACGAATTAATTAAAAAACAAAACATTATTTAGGAGCGCTGTATAGTTATTTATGCAAATATGCAATTATGTTTAAGAAGCGTGAATGGCTGCATAATTTGATGCCTTAACGCCAAGTAAGTCTCAACAATTCATGTCTGTACGGTTAAGGATACAAGTATACAGGCGTGATTTTGTTTTGCATCGTTATATTATTTTAGGTTAGATAAAGAAAATAATCACAATCTTTAGCCGCTCTGTTGCTCCCGTTTTGTCAGTTTTGAATCCTCCACGTTCGATAACAGGCATCGTTTTTATTTGTCTGCCTTCAGACGTGAACCTTCAACCTGTCGCTTTTGAATAAGATGCGAGTCGGAAAGTCGAGTTTTTGTCAAAAATAAATGTGCACGAAAAATAATAGAATAAAACCAAAGTAGGGCCAAATGAATGTCGCCAAGGCAAGATTTTACAGAACAATTTGTGTCTACTTAATTTATTATATGCTTTATTCATGCGTTTTTTCCTCCACTGTTTCCTAGTTTATCCCTTTATGTTTCATTTATTTATTTTTTCCCCAATTGATTTTTGCTCTTCTCATATCAGCTTGTTTTCAAACAACAGTTAATCCACCTCCTGGACACGATTCATATAAGCTATGTGGGTAAATATTTAATATTTTATCTGAACAGTCTGAATCTATTTTTGTACACAATTTCTATAAAAATAATAAGAAGACGAAAACTTTGGGGTTACCAGAAACAATCTATGTTTTGAGTCAGTCTTCAGATATTCTCTTTTCTCTTCTGCTCTAATAGGATTCCTGTTGCCAGATGCAAGGAAGCATCTCCACAGCATAATACTTCCATCCCCGTAGTTTACTGCGCGTTATATATACAGTAGAAATCTCCCTTCTTTTTACTTCGGCAACTAAAAGTTCTAGTTTTGTCTCATCTGAACAAAAGGATATTTGTTAAGTTGAAGTTGGCATGCTCTTTCTGTTTAACTTGGAGGTTTCATTTCTTGCGTAGGGTTCACTACTCTTCAGAGCTCTACTTCTTTATGTTGTCAATTTATTTTTCAAGCATGAGCTGCATAAAAGTATTTCACAAACAGCAGAACAAGCAATAATAAAGTAGATAGAAATGACGTTAGCCCATAAAACGATAAAAAATTATAATAATTCACAATCTCAAGGTTAACTTTACTCAAAGAGTGAAAATTAGGCTTTAGAAGTACCTTAAATACTATTATTTTGTGTGTTAAAGTAGTTCTTTAACGTTTCGGCAGTCATTCAGGGGACTTAGGATTTGTCCTCTTTTAATTATCTTGCAATGTAAGAAAGTTTGGTCACCCCTGTTCTAGACGATGCCTCCAACATCAGTTTTTGACAACTGGAAAAGCTGTGATTATCTTCTGTCCCTTTTTCTTGCTTTTTGAGCTATATAGGTTTTCGTCTCTCTATGAAGCGAAATAAGTCTCTGTTTTAATGTTCACGTTCTGAAGGGTTAACTGATATCGTTGCTGATCTGATTTTCAGAAATTATGAACAATTTATGCTTCCTGGAAGGATTACTATGATTGTAAATTCTTTGTTGAAAATCATTTATTCACTTAAAAATGCATATTATTGTGTGTGTGTGTGTGTGTGTGTGTGTGTGTGTGTGTGTGTGTGTGTGTGTGTGTGTGTGTGTGTGTGTGTGTGTGTGTGT
>JAVLVB010000702.1:2540811-2552373 GCA_032876305.1 Orestias chungarensis | reverse complement strand
CTGCTTGATATAAACTGGCTTTCTTGTTACACACTAAGAAAAACAAAAAAAAGGGACTCCACGTTTAGCTTGTGTGGCAAAATTTACCTTAGTGTAATTATCAGCAGGCCTTATTTAAAAACTTAATTTAAGTTTAGAGACTACAAATTACATAACAATTGTAGAAGGAACCTGCAGAGCAGAAATAAAGAAATACACATAAGGGTTTGCGTTTCTTATGTATACACATTTAATTTTTACTTCTTTTTTTTAAACAGCAGCTTAAAGATCAACATTTCTACGTGTGGGGTTTATTTTGAGGCGGGAGGAGAGTGAGCGGCAGTGAAGCCGCCCACGCGAGCCGCGCCTGGTTTGACACAACAAGCGTCCACTCCGACCGATCACGTGACAGGGAGGAAACGAACGAAGGGGAAAAATGAAGGAGATTATCCACCTGGAGACAAGAGAAGAAGAAGAAGAAGAAGAAGAAGAAGAAGAAGAAGAAGAAGAAGAAGAAGTCGTCGTTTCATACGCAGGGATTTAAAGGTTGTAATTATTTATCGCTGTGGAGTAACACCAGGATTTCTGTTTGTTTTTTTCCACAAAAAAAACTAAACAAGAAGAAGAAAAAAATCTTGCTCACCGATTTCAACGGAAGCTTTTTGCTAGAAGTCCATTGTGTGTGTTTGCTTAGGTTAATAAAACTGTCGAGTAGTGGCAGATAAGTTCCTGCTACAATTAAACAACAACAACAACAAAAACGCTGATGCGTCAAAAGCTTGTGAGGTCTGAATCATCCCGGCCGACCGACGAGGGAAATCGAACCAGCTGCTGCTCGGTCCTGATCTGGACTGATCCCGGACTGTCTGACCCCCAGAGCTGCCACCTGTGGTCTGCATGGTGAAGCTGGAGGTCCTGGTGTGTTGATGGGGAGCACTGGGGTGGATCCGAGCTGGACATGTGAGTATGTGGACCTCTGTTCAACCAGAAATAAACCACCCAGCTGAAATCCTGGATTCACAATTTATGAAGACTTTATATTGCAATCCATGGATTTCACATGGATTTCAGCTTAATTGTTAACTTAAAATCGTGATACATTTTTTTTTCTGCTGTTTGTATGAAATTCAGGACATTTAGTCTCCTCTCTGCTAGGATATAAAGCTGACACAGCTATAAAACAGCATGACTGGACTGGTAAAAAATGACCTTTAAAAGCCCTGTTGTTGTGTTTTACTCTGCATAGTCACATGTCCAGCACTAAACCAGGATATATGACCTTCCCTCTGACTAAACAACCACTAAAGCAAACAAGAAATAAGACATAAGACTGCTGCAGTGGATCTGGGATTCACACTAAACTTTGCAGCTGGAGAAGATACCCCCAGAGTCTTTAAACTGACCCCCTGCAGCTCAGGGAATAGACTTTTGAACACTTCTGTTAGTTTATAAAATCACTGAATGGTTCAGCGCCAGCATTCAGTAAAGACCTGCTGTTGTCGTATCAACCCTCCCAAGCCAGTCTGGTCTTCGGGTTCACGTCTATTCTGCATCCCCAGAATCAGAATCGAGCATGGAGGAAGCGGTGTTTCGGTTTTTATATGCATCACAAATCTGAAACAAACTCCCGAAAATCTGCAAAACAGCCGAAAATACTGAATTTCTTTAAAACAGGGCCAAAAACCATGCTGTCCACAAACAAATCCAGGTGAGGAGCTGCTCTATATAAAACATTTGATCACACATTAACCATCAGCTACTAATAATGAATTAAAATAGAGGAAATGTTTTGATTTGATCCCTGGGATTTTTTTTCTCAATGATGATCGACGATTTTATATGTTTGATTACTTTGCTGTTTACTCGATGATTTTTATGATGTGTAACTTTGAAATGCCTTGCTGCTGAAATGTGCTGCACAAATAAACTTCACTTCACGGTTATGAGAGATGAATTTACGCCGAGGGCCAAACGGGAACAACTGGATTAGCGGTTGTTTGGTCAGAATGAAGGTCTTAAATCCTAATTTTAACACTGTGCATTTGAATACGCTGTGTAAAGCGCAACAACCAGGCTTTTAAAGGTGATTATTTTATTTATTATAGTCCAGTCAGCTTGTTTCCACCTTTTTGTGCTGTGATTAAAAAATAAAAATGAAACTAAAAACACAATGTTAGCTTGATATGCTGGCAGAGAGGAGAATAAAGGGTCTGGATTTTATGTAACAACAAAAATTTGTTTAAGTTTACATTTAAGCTGAAATTTGTCTGCAACTAATGTATTTCAATCTTTTTTTTACATTGAAAACTGTCAGAACTGGGATCCAAAATCTCAAAATGTTGCTTGTTAGCAATCGCTGTTGGGGTGATCACGCCTCTCAATGCTGGATGCAAGCTGCTAAATGTAAATGGTGGCGCAGATTCAATGCTTGATAAGACGGCTTTGGTGAAGTGGTTATATCTGAGATTTTAGGTGAAAGCCGATATATAATCCGATAATTTTTTGCCTTAGGAGATATCAGTCCGATATCTGACATCAACATCAGATGAGAACATCCCTAATTTTATATTATTTCAGATTTGGCCTTGAAACATTCAACAGAGGACCTCCCCTAATCGCTCCCATTGGGTAAATGAACTTAACTATAGTATGCCATTAGAAAAGTTCACATATAACGTAAGAGATTCCTACAAAAATGGCAAGTTTGGATTAACTTCGTAGAAACGTAATTGGGTAAAGCTGTACCATACTATCACCCTTTTGTTTAGGCTAAATATATATATAATTGTTTATTTGTTTAGTTGTCTGTATATACTTGTATATACATTCATTTATAAATTACCTGCCTCATATTATCACCTTCATATGTAATACCTCACCTCATTTCCACCCTTTGTGTTCTTTTGTAATGCTAAAAGTTCAATAAAGTAAATTTGTTTTCAACAATATTATTGAACAAAGTGCTAAACAATATACATTTGTAAAATTACAGTACACTTTATTTGTGTAGCGCCACATCGCAAGGCACTTCACAGCAGAATTAATTTCAATCTAATCATACCAAATTCCTGTTCATCCTTGTTCTCCACAACTAAGTTAACATGTTAAGATTAGCTTAAAAGGTTTTCTATGAAAGGAAACCGGCCAGATTGCATCAAGTCATCGTCTTGCCGCCTTCACTCCTCCTGGACCCACATGTAGAGACAGTAGAACATTGCTTGTGTTGTATTGTAGACTCTACAGCAATCCCTCATCCTGAGCCTGCATGTAGCGACAGTAAGGAGGAAAAACCCTCCTTTCAATGTGAAGAAAACCTCTAGTAGAACCAGAACATGGCTCGGTACGAGCGGCCGTGTGTCACTCGAGTGTTTGAGAAGACAGAACACAAAACCAGAAACAGAGGGACTGATGAGGATGTACTTTCCGAGTAAAAATTAAAATGTAACTGCAGGCGAGAGAACGGTGAGTTGTTGGTTGCCAGCACTATGTTAGCCTTCAGGAAGGCGTCACAGCTAACAGAACGCCAGACCAGGGGTAGCTTCTACGGAGAGAATGGGAAAATGTAAAAAGCATGGAACATAAACTCAGAAATGGAAATGCATTTTATTAAATCAAATCCCAACCGGTGTCGTGTGGACTTTGCATTTTCTCCCTGCGCTAGTGGGGGCTCTCTCCTGGTACTCTGTATTTGTCCCACAACCGTTTTAGGTTAACTGGTCTAGATTGTCTTTAATGGGTAGTGTTTGTGTGTTTGCACAGTTGCTGGTTCTGCGCATCTTAATGTTGCACTTGTGCGTACGATGGCTGTCCAGCCCTCAAAGATTAGAGAAGCTCAAAAACTCGGATGAATAATAGGAGGGAAAGACTGTTGGCTATAAAAACAATTAATTCAAGTTCAAAATGTATTCTGGTACTGACGGGGAAGCCAGTGTAGTGAAAAATGGAAAGTAGAATGTGACCAGCTGTGTCCTGAACCAACACACCAACACAGAAAGTGTGGAAATAGTCGATTCTAGAACTGGAAAAATCCTTCCCCCTGGTCACAAGAAATGATCTATGAGGAATGATCTAACTTTTTTACATGGTCAGAATAAATGTCAGTTATTTGGCTTGTAATAGTCTCATTATTCAGCCAAAAGGTCATGTTTGTTATTGTAGTGTATGACATTTGTACTGTTTAACACATGCACACGGTAGAGCCTCGCATGTTAAATCCGTAACATTTGAAGAATTGGATATAACAAATATGCACTCCCCCTGCTAAAAAGCCTTTTTTCGGATATAACAAAAAAAAGAGAAGAACAAAAATTGGTGAATGTCTCTGTATTTTAGTTCACTAAAGGGGGCGCAGAGGGCGATGTAGCGTGAATGACTGGTGAGCAGCTGATCCCATTCTTCCCTTACCATAACTTCTGTCACTTAACAACAGCAGCAGCAGGAAGCACAGAGCTGTGAAGCAGTGAAGAAAAATGAAGTCTACGAAGTGCACAACTGGGCGGAGTCACAGTTTGTGTAAAGCTACTGGTCGTTTTATACAGTTATTTTATTTTATTTTATTTTAACGAAGGCAACAAAAGAAAAGAAGTTTTGCATTCTAAAAAAAAACTGAATATTGGCAGAACACAGGAAAACTAACTTTCATACCGGCATAGAAATAGGAGTTAAACAAAATGATTGCCAAAACTTGCGGTAAGATAAGACCGATTGTGATAAATTGACCAGTCAAAAAATAATCCATAATTTTTTCTGTTCTGATTATAATTGTTATGTAAGAGCTATATACTATCTTCACTTGTTATGTTTAAACGTGGAGACACAAAATAATTGGTGCTGCCAGCCAAGTACTTGGCCATGTTGGATGGATTTGCGTGAGGCCAACTGTCTAATAACAAACCGCTACTGGAGGCAGGCATCAAGGATGCACCACCTCTGCTGCTGATAGAGTTTTTTGTTGTAATCTGAAAGGCCCAATTTGGATCTTTTTACACCCAAAAAATTAATAAATAAATACATTAAAAAAAATCCCAATTGTGCCACATCCATATTTGGTACTAGTTTTGATACGCATGCGTTTGTTTTTAAAGCATCTGAAGTCTGAACTGTCATTTCCCATTTTTTTGTCATTGATGTCAGACCAGAGCAACCAGACGTCGTAAATTTGGGCGTAAACATGGGCTAAAGGAGGGGGTGCTGAGATTTGCTCACAAACTAATCTGCTCAGAATCTTCTGACGATATTGTCGCCTCCCATTGACTTTAAACTCAATTTGACGGCTTCTGTCGTTACAGACGTAAAGATTGCTGTCTGACGTCTACAACCTCCTTGTGAGCGTCGCTTTGGAGACGTAAACCGCTCACAAAGACGTCTGATGGAGGTTGCATTTAATTAATTGCATGAACAACAACGATAAATGTAAAAATTCAAATCAAGCATCAAGACATGTTTGATACCCGTTTGTTCTTTCTTTAGGTGAATAAAGGTTCAGCCCGGCAGAGGAGATGAAGCTCAACGAACGAAGCGTGGCACACTACGCCACCTGCGAGTCACCACCAGACAAGACGGGCTTCCTGTTCAAGAAGGGCGAGCGCAACACGGCGTATCACCGCCGTTGGTTCGTCCTCAAGGGCAACATGCTGTTCTACTTCGAGGAGCGGGACAGCCGGGAGCCCATCGGCGTCATCGTGCTGGAGGGCTGCACGGTGGAGCTGTGCGAGTCCGCCGCGGAGTTTGCTTTCGCCATCAAGTTCGACTTCGCCAAGGCGCGGGTGTACAAGCTGGCAGCCGAGAACCAGGCGGCCATGGAGTCGTGGGTGAAGGCTCTGTCGAGGGCCAGCTTCGACTACATGCGGCTTGTGGTGAAGGAGCTGGAGAGGCAACTGGAGGAGATCAAGGACGCTGCCGGAGCTGGAGCCCAGCTGGCCAGACCGAGGCCTGCACGGCCGAGTGAAGTGGCGCGGTCCAGGTCCGGGGGATCCTCCTCGTCTTGCTCGTCTTCCCTTTCGTCGTCGTCCAGCGCTCCCTCCGTGACGGCCACCTACTCTGCTCAGAAGAGCCTTCAGGATGAGGTGCAGCTCGTCTCCGGGAGCTCCAGGGAGAACGGCGTGACCTGGGACGGCTCCACGGACTCTGGGATCGCCACCGGCTGCGACGGCGGGCGGGCGCCGCCGGTGCCACTGCGGAGGTTAGGAGCGTCTCTGGAGAGCCCGTTCCCTCCCGACGCCGCCTGTTTCTCAAAACTCCACGACTGGTACGGCAGGGAGGTGGAGGAGCTGAGGGCGCAGTGGCTGCAGAGCCAGTAAACCGATGGGGGAGGAGACTCGCTCAGTCCCTCTGGTTGAACTTCCCTAAGAAAACATGTTTGACAAAAATCTGTCTCCTTGTTTTAAAAAGGAAAAAGGGGCATTCAGGACGCATTTCCTGTCACAAATTATCTGGTGCAGAACAGGAATCTGTCGTCTTCCCACATCTAACAATGTCGTTTCTCCCATCACAAAGCACAATAATCCACAATGATCCCCTAGAATGTTAAGAACACACTACTTTAGAGGAGAATCATCCAATAAAATCAGATTCTCTTGACACAGGCATTCCTAAGTTTGTCATAGAGTTTAAGTCACAAAAATGTGTTTTCTACATTGTCCTTCCGCTGTGTGTAAATTTGCAATATTTTACGTATGTTTGCTTTTTTATCTGAAGAATTAGGGTCACAAATTTTAAAGTTTTATCCCCTTTAAACTTCTTCAACACAAACCTGGAAATGTCCGTTTTATCCCTGGGTTTGTGTGGTAGGGCAACAAAAGCGAAATTGTCCTACAAGCGATCTAAAAAGTGCTGCATGCTCTTCATTAGGCCCTCCAAGGTCAGCACTGCTAACAATTGGCTGCAAAACTGAAATGTCCTCCTCATGTTAAAGATTGAACGGAGAGCGTTGGCGTGCAGCTCTTTTAAATTAGTCTTCCAATAAAACACGCTGACGTTTGCGCTTAGTACCTGTCAATAAGCGGGGAAAAAACAAACGCAGTATTAACGTTTTCATATCGACTCTTCATCTGCATCTTGTACACATCCGCTTCTTGGTGGGCTTTTCTAGGCTCGTTCTGAATCCACTAACTGTATGGAAGCCGTTTAGTCCCTGTTATCCGGCGGCCAGATGATGCTGTGTCATAAGAGGCTTGTCATTTATTCCCCCTTTCGAGCCTCGTCCTCCATGGAAAAGGATTGGTATTTACGTTTTATGTCAGATGTGCAATCCGGTCTGTTTCTGTTTCTTACAACTTATTTACAATGAATGTTACTGATAAGAGATCACTCTTAAATGCCTGTCTAACTTTCCTTTATAAATATCACCAACTCCATGTTGGAAGTGAACACTAACACTCCTCACAGCGTAAGACTTTACAAACCTTTTACTTTTTAAAATATTTTTTATCTTTCATGGAGTTTAAGCCTTATGTTTTTAACTTGTAACCATTGCCATGTGATTTTTACTTCCTGCTGCCTTAAGTTTCTTTCTTTCTTTCTCTCTTTCCTGCCAAAGGCACGTCTGGGTGCAATCACTTTATGACAATGACTCAGTTACTGCAGTCTGCATCGATGCACAACACTATCATTCCCTATTATGCTTGTCTGGATCGACAATAGAAGAGGTACAGAGGGGCTTCTTTTTTTTTATTTTGAAAGTGTTTATGTAGACTTTTACATGCAATACTGTTGTTGTTTTTTATCACAAAGTTTCTGTAATCATACCGTAAAGGCATTTATGAATGTTTCATATTAACTGTATAATAAAAGAAGCTTTCATCTTATTTTCCATTTGATGTGGCATTTTTTTCAGTGTTAATTTACTTAATGCAATAGCACAATGTTATACCATGGTACCTAAATGTACATGTTTTGTAAATCAAATATTAAAGCATTTTCTAAACCACTGAACCTGTGAGTTTTACTTTATATATATATATATATATATATGTGTATCCAAAAATGTGAATAGTAATGTACAAAGGGTTACAAAAAAAAAGATTTGTCATGCAGAGAACTGATGTTCTGCCTGATACGATTGAGAAATACTGCTGAGTTGATGATAATTCGGTTTCTGTGTGACACAAATCAGTCACCATTGTAGATCCAGGAAGATAGATGGGTTAATAAAAATAAAACAACTATTTGTGTCAAATGTTTTTTTTTTAATTCTTTTAGTAATTTTGTTAATTCAGAAATATTTTTCTTACATTCACGGCAGCAAAAACAAGAACTTCAAGAAACCATCGCTGTATTTTGCCAGGGTTATTGAAAGCTGGTATCCAACTATGTTTCTCAGTACTGACCTTACTTACAGTCAAATAAAATTAAAGAAAACTAAAGATGGATAAGGAAGAAAACGCAAAAACAATTTTTCATTTACAAATATAAATATACATTTGTAAGTAAAAAGAAGTTGAAAAAGTCATTCTTCTTCTACAGTGAAAACTGTATCCAAAATCATATGTGATGTTAGTTTGCATGTCTTACTTAATGATCCATAAAGCTGAGCGTGGAGATTCATCTGTGTAGTATATTTTAAAATCTTTATTCTCATCAGACAATTCCTATTGAGATTATAAACCTTTTTTTTTTTAAGGGAGAGTAGATGTGCAGCAGCATTATAGACAATACAAGAAAAAGATGAAGCATCACATTTTATAGATGTTATGTCACAGACTTAAAACACTACAACTTAAAGAAGCCGTCTTTGAGATGGTTGAGATCAATCAGAACGACTTTTTTTTTCATAATCTTTTTCCAAGTTCAAACTGGATATTTGGGATTGAGAAAGAAATACTGTTAATTGGAATGAAGCAAGTAAAGCCCCAGCTTTGTTTTGTTTTATTATTAAACACAGATTCAATAGGAGACAGAAGAACTGCCTTATATGTGAAGGTGTACCCATGAGGAAGACCTTCCTACTGATAATGGCTAAAGGTGTTCCAGTTTGTTCAAATGAATCTAGTGAAGACACTAAGCAGAAGCACATAGTATGTACAAAAATTACCATAGTGGGATTTCATAGTGGCAGCAAGAGGGTCCTGTGTTCAAATCCCAGCCTGGGATCTTTTTCCGTGAGATTTTCGCAGGGGCGTGCAGAGGCCTACGGAGGGGCAGGTGCTCAAAGTGAAAAAGGGGCACATGGAGCACGGGCTTTGAAACACAATACAGAAATTGTACCAACTCATACGATAAGGAACGTAACGTGGAATCACAAAACACCTAGCAGTCTCACACAGCTCCTTTTGTTTCTGCTGCTGTGCATTTCAAGTCAAGTTTATATGTGAAGTCAATCTCGGCAGTAAGGCAGTTCAAAGGTTTATGTCATTTCATTTTGTCTATTAAAATAACTGAAAACAACCTGCACTCAATTGTAATTATCACTGTTGTTGTCGTTGTTAGTCCAAGGGCAACCTTAGTAACCAACTCTTCCCTGCACTATTCAGTGACGTTGGATAATTTAAACAGCATTTCGCGGTCTAAAATATTTTCATAGGTTTCCTAAAAAGTACGATGCCAAGTTTGAAGGTTTCACTGCCTAAAATAAAACAAAAATAAAAAAATGCAGCAATATGCAATTGATTTTTTTCTTCTTCTTTCTTTTAGGTAATCTAAGTTTTGTTTTTTATTCCATACTTTTTAAGACGGGACAGAAACGCTTGAATTCCTGCCTCAAAACTTCTACAATGTATTTGATGTAAAAAGAACTCAAGTGTTTGCGGTGATTTCCAGTTTCCTTTAAAGTCTTTTTCTTCTATGTTAGGGGAGCTGAACACTGCTTCTCCATGTTTGGTTCTGGTTGTAGTTCTGCAGAGAGAGCTGGAACCAGAAAACCTGACTGGTCTGGAAGGTTGATTCGACGACAGCAGGTCTTTGATGAAAGTTAATGTTAAGTCGAAAAGCGATTTATAAACAAACAGAAGTATCTTGACGTCTGTTCTCCGAGCTACTGGGAACCAGTGTAAGAACTTTGTGAGTTCTCTCCGGGTACTCCCTCTCCAGGTGGTTCACCACCCTGACTGTTGGTCTGCATGGTTGTCTGTCTTGCCCAGGATGTCTCCCTGACTCTCTCCGGATGACTGCTGGAGACAGACGCCAGCAAAGACAACGGACGGGCTGGTTCCTAGTTCCAGAGATCAGGAGGCAAGCTATTCCCAAAGCCTGAAGAACCTTTGCACACAGAGAGCGATCTAATGCAGGTCTAAGCACTCGTTTGCACTTAATCAAATGTTTTGTGCAAAAAAATTACAGCCCATATAACCCCCCACCCCCCTGCTTGGGTTGGTTTCCTGTATTTTCAGCCATCCTTCTTGGTGCACACGTGGCTGATGCTCTGCAGCCTGTCACTCAGCAGATGTCACTGTGCAGCAGTTTTACATCTTGGCTCATGCAGCTTAACTTAACAATTTAAATCAATACAGGATAATAATGTTAGAAAAAGTTATAAATATGAAAGTTAACGGGGATTTCTTATAGTTAAGCTGGAATTTTATGTATTTTGCCTTATTGGTGTTATAAAGAGAAAAACAAATCAAACGTGTGTTAAATAGAACGCATCCTGCATGGTTAAATTGGTGTGTGTGTGTGTGTGCGTGGGTTGACGTAAGTTGCATAAGATGATGCAGATCTATCAGCCCTGGGTTTGAGCGGGTTGGCTTGTTTATGTCGTCCTCACAGCCTCAGCAGAAGCTTTCACAGGACTCAGTTTGAGGGGAAAAATGCATATTTATAATTGTTTCCATTCGATAATTTATATGCAATACCTAAACATGTAGTTAACTTTCTTATAAATAGGATTTGTATAGAGTTTTGTTTTACTTTCTGCAGCTTGCACATTCCGTTCCTGTTGCTGAGAATGTGTGAAACGAAAAATAACTACTTCCTGCCAAAACTTTCGAAATAAAATAACCTTTTTATGTTAAAAGCCACAACTCTTGAGATTAAAATTGCAATTCATTGATTAGATTCAGATTGAAAAAAAGTGTAATTATTTTGAGTTAAATGAAAAATCCTGACATTAAAGTCATAATTTTGGCTTTATTGTCACAGTGCAAACTTTCTTACTTACAATTCTGACTTCGTCCTTAAAGCCAGTCACTCTCAGGAGATCATCTGCATCAAAGTCAAATTGTGAGAGATTTATTTATTTATTTGCAGCAAAATTAGGTTAAACTTTAGGTTTCAGTATCTTTAGGCAGTCTGAGATCAAAGTCAGAATTCGATTATTAAATTCAGAAGTCTGAGGAAAAAATAAAGATTAAAGTAAAGATAAGAAATTAAATCTCTTTTTAAGTTAACTCAGTAGTTTTTTTCTCATAAATAAGGGACGTTCACATGAATATCTCGACAAAAAAGAGAGTTCTCCTCCTACGTAACTCACATCTTTGTCCTTAAAACTGGATGCTCACAGAAGCCTATCTGCATGAAAGTCCAATTTTTTAATTCATTCATTTTTTTTTTAAAGCAATCTTAGGTCTGGTATAGAGTCTCACAAACCTTAGATTGGCAACTTGTCCGGATTGTACCGCTGCCTCTCGCCCATTATATATATATATATAT
>JAVLVB010000702.1:2513373-2540711 GCA_032876305.1 Orestias chungarensis | reverse complement strand
GCATTTTTATTATTTTTTTTTTTTTTTTGTGCTTCACGGCGGAAATGGGCATCAAGTTCGTGGCTGAAAGTTTTCTTTTCCTCTTCTTTTGGTCGTGGAAGAAGACCAGTCGCATGCGGACAAAATGAGAGACAAAGCGACGGGCTTTTCCACGCGCAGCTGTCCGTCTGGTTCCTGCGCTGTTACTCCGCTGCTGGCGGCCGACAGGCTACTTTAGATCTCCGCACATTTCCGTTATGAGAAGTCCGACTCCGTGGTTAGTCGAGCTGCGGTGGGTGCCCGTCCGAGATAACGGAGAACGTGAGTACGCTGAACCCCCCCCCCCCTTTTTTTTCTTTTTCTTTATCCATATGCATATTTTATTTATTTCATTTTAAACAACTGCAGCTACGTGACCAACTTCACAGCTTCGTGTTGCTTTAGCCCCGAAAACTAAGCAGCCGTAGCGGTTGGAGTTGAACTTTCTGTCCGTCTTTAAAACTGAAAAACTAAACGGAAAATAACGTAGAAAGGTGTCAGAATGTATTTATTTAAATGCACTATAAAGGTAACATGTCCTAACTCCAGCTCTTGTTAGAGTTTAGTAAGGGGGGAAAACAGCAACATAAACTTGTACAAACGAACAGAAAACAAAAAAAAACATGTGCTTTGTTTTGTTTTTATTTTCATAATTAAATTTTGGGGCAGAGCGGCCTGCGGTCACCATGGTGATGACGCAACAAGAAGTCATCTCACGCATCGAGAGCGTCCATCTATTGGTTGCTTCCCATCCTTCTATATACATTAAAATAGTGAGATATATATATATATACACACACACACACACCGTATATACACAGTTTGTAGCACTGTTGCTTTGCCCAAAAGGATAAACAGGTTAGATATGGATGGATGGTTGGAAGGATATGCAGTTTAGTCTCAATCAAAGAAGTTATTTTTTGTATCCATTTGTTTATTTGTCATATCAGGCTCAGTTCTTAAACTCTGGCCTATTTCAGGGTTCAGATTTAGGTCAGACCTTTTTTACCTACCCCCGCTTGTTTCTTGGAGAAGGTTTAAAGTTTTGCTTCACGAGTGCTTTAAATCAAAGTCCATTGGCCGGCTTTGTAGAGCCTGAATTAACAGACGTGCACCTTTTAACTTGTACAAACGTTCTTGCTTTGCTTGTTTTTACGTTGCATTGTCATTCAAGCTTTACTTTAACCTCGTACACTCCATGAAGTACTTATTAAAAGTAACACTTTGTGCAGATCCAGTGGAAATAACGTTGATTGAAGGGTTACAGACCACACCGAATTGTCTATTGGTTGACTCGTCTTGTTTTTGTCCAAGCTGGATTAAAGAGAATGCCACAATATTGACCGGCAGTGTGTGACACTAACAGGCTATTGAAGGTGATCGGTGTGTTTTGGGACACATTTGCAGTCTGTAGTAATACCAGCATTGATATCTGAGGTTTACATTCCTCCACAGTTCAGTCATTCAGTTACAACCTTGAGTCATTGAACACAATACATAGACAGACGCGCCCTCAGGGTGGGAAGTAACGTCTTCTAGCACGCTTTCAAGGTTTGCACTCGCTTGCAGGTCTCTTTGGATCATGACCATAGTTAAAATGATTTACAATTTGCTTGTTTTAGTTCAGCTTTTAGACTCTTAATGGTGGATTTCTAGTGATGAATGCATTAAAACATTGTTGTTGTTGTTGTTGTTGTTGTTTTTTTGTTGTTGTTTTTTTGTTGAATCTGTTGGATTTGTTGCAACTTCAGTATTCCCTGGATGTTTACTGTTGATAAGTTAGTGGCTCCTCTTGCTAATCATACCTTTAAAAAAAATTAACATTTTCTTGATTTCTTGCTTCTCTGTTGTACATTTTTTATCCTGGGATTCCCCCCCAGATTGTGGCATGGCACCTGATCAGTGGGATCACAACAAGTTTCCCTGGAAATCCACCAGATAATTTAGTTGGCCAGTGGCAATAATTTAGTCTGCACTGGGGGGGTTCTTTAAAAGAGAAACCTGCGGTTTCTTGGACCTCAAGCTAGTTTTTTTTAGTTTTGTCTACTAGAGCTACTCCTGCAGGTCGAGCAATCATGCATGAGCAGAAATAAGCAGAAACACCAGAGAGCAAATGTGGCACACTCTGTAACCCCGGCTATCAGCTGCAGATCAGACAATGTCATGGTTCCGATAGCCGAGATGGTTATCTCGGGTTCCAAGAAATCCACCGGTGAGACCACGAGAAAGATCAGACCTTCAGTGGCCTTGCAGGGAGGGAATCTTGAGTTAGCTAGCTAATATTGGAGCTTAAGATTGCAGCACAGGCTCTGCTGGGGAGAGAGATTATAAAATAAAACAAAAAAAGAGATGGCAAGCAGTGAGCTGAGGAAAATACATTATTTCATTTTAATATAAAATATAAAAAGTGTGCTTTACCATCAGGTAATATTTATCCTCTGTGCATGTTTTCTGTTTGCAAGAATGTTGATTATAGGTTTCATTCAGCTGCAACATTGGTGTGGATGTTGCTTAAAAAACAAACAAAAAAAAAAACGTGAACGTGGTTGTAGACTGCAGGTTTCCTCCTCAAAGTTGTGCAATCTATGAACAGAAAGCTGCACACTTTAAGGAATTTGTCCAGTCCTTAGAACCGCATGACAACAGTCTTAGGACATTTAATCAGTCAGTTTAATTACCAAAGTTGATTCAAATTTGAAGATTTGGGGTGGGAGGGGTGAAAATTCCTGCAAAGTTTTTATTTTAATAGCCAAAACGTGAGATCAGATAAAGTCAGAATCGATGATCTATAATGATAAGCGCCTAATTCGTGCGTACACTAACACAGCAAATAGCACTTTTGGTTAATGTGTTTACCAGAAATGGGAGTCGAGCCCAAGCTAAAGCGAAAGTAGGATCTCTTTCTCATGCGAAAAATTACCCCAAATGCATCCGAATGTGCAGCAGATGCAGAGAGGCAAGAATCTTCGGGTCATCTCATACTCTCCAGGAGCCAACGCAGAAACTCGGACTGGCTCCTCGTTCAGCCCCCACGTTTCAAAAGTCTCTACATCCTGAAATAGCCTTCCAGGGAGTCAGAGGGCCACGGATGATTCACAGCAGATCACACTGACTGAAGGAGTTGATTATCTCTCAGCCAAATCCCTTTCACACGCAGTCACGCTCGCACAGAAGTGCGGCGTTGAAGACTTCGAGTCTTGCCATGCATTTCACAAATCACAATGAATCAGAAACACATTACAAGCATGGGGATGACTCATTCATAAGGTTCTGACGGAGATGCCTGCTTCTCTCTTCCTGGCTGAAGCTCGAATGTTTAAATTGGCCCGAAATTGTACGATTTGACTCAGCCCGAGTTATGAATGATGAGTTGTTGTTGTTGTTGGTTTCTCAGAAACGTGGCTCTGGTGTGTAAGGATTTCCAGTAATGGGTGTCAAGGTGAGTTCTCGCCGTCTCGAGGAGCCGAGAAACGCACCGAAGAAAAAAAAAAGAGTTTAGTTGTGTTTTTTAATGTTGTTTGTTTAGCAATCATGCATGTGGGCATGCAGAGGTTTGCATTGGAGCTTGGTGAGAAAATGTTCCAGAAGCCAAACAAGAAACGTTCTCTTTCGCCAATGTTTGCACAGATGCATGCATTAATCAAACCGATCTGTAGCGGTACTGCAGGACTCGCATCGCAGAGACTGCAGTGTGCTGTAAGCTGCTGGGAACACATGGGTTTTTGAAAGACTCTTAAAAAAAAAAAACAGGAAGTGAAGATACCTGTGTAGGTCATGAATGAAAAACTCAGATCAATGCAAATAGATCCTCTTTTTTTTGTGTGTTTAAACAGCGTGTGTTACTATGTCTGTACCATGTTACCAGTAAGTTTCTTTTTAGTCCTCAGAAGTTTAGAAGCAGATCATTATGTAAATAACTGCATTAAATAGCATCTTTCTGCGTATGTTTTCCTGGCATTTGGTCAACATTATAAGAAAATAAATCATCTTTAAATTCCTGAAACAGTAGATCTCATTATGCGTTGAGATATTATTTTTGTATTCTGACAGCTTTGAGGCCCAGCTGTGTTTACTTTCTTCTTTCTTTCTCATTTCAAAGCTCTCTGTTCAGCTTTTCCGTGTCGTTATGTGAATGTTTTACTTCCTGCACGATAATTAAGGCATACAGAGGCTGATCGCAAATAGTTTGTGCCACAAAGCATCTGCTTGGTATGCTAGCCCAAAAAAATGTGCCAAAAACCAACAAAAAACAAGCCGACTGTTTCTCGCATCATAAATATACTTTTTTATCCCAAGTCCAGCTCCTTGCCTCGGGCCGCTACCTTTTTCCCTAAGCCGTTTCCCCTCCATCCTTTTCCCACGCCGCAGGAAATGGCCTGAAAGCGCGCCCCCCCAACTTTATTTCTGCGCTTCTTTAAGAATAGCCGCATTGTGTTATTGTTGTAGGAATGCAGGAGAGAGCTGGAGAACATTTTAGCCAAAACAAAAGCGTTGTGTACTCGGGGAGTATTTTGTCTATACATGCAACAATAAACAAGAGGTGGCACACAAAGACTCGAGGTTGAATCGGCGGATTTCTCTGATGCGTTTCGTACCAACGGGCCGCCGTTTGTGTCCTCATCAACTGGGTTCTAATTTATTTATTGTGGGTTCTCATTTCTATGCATTATGGGGACAAAAACAAATATTTAATGTGTAATTAAGGTAAATTGTGAAAATGTTACCTTGAAATTAAGTTAAAATTTATTTTTGCGATACAAGGTTTGCGGCCTTGTATACGAACCCATGTAAAGCTAAATAAACTATTAAGGGTCCTACTGCTGGTAGATATTAGGTTTTTGGTCCGCTCTTAGGTTTTAGCTTTGGATTCAAACAGGCAGACTATTCCTGCCTTGAACGTGAAGCAGGCAGAAGCTCCCACCAAGACATTAATCAGCTGACGGTGTCCTCGGGGTTGTGGGAACTCATGCCCAAAGTTATCTCATGTTTCAGCTCCGCTTCCTCCTTTACAATATGATCTTCAATTTTGCGTGTCTCGCTTTCTGCTCTGTTTGCCATCAAAGTTATTTCACATCGCACTTCATGCAAAACAGGAACACGGAGCGGCGCGGCCCCGTAACGAGGGCCCGCAACAACCGCGGGTCCTCTTACCCGGCGACCTCCGCTTTTCATGCAGGCCGATCAATCGGCCAACGATTTGTAAAAGAAAACAACTCAGGTTGTCCAATTTTTGCTTGTCGCGCAGCAGCGTTTTTCCACTCAAGTATAAAACATGAAGTGAAAGGGACGAGGAGAGAAGGTCGCGTCATGTCAGTTTGCGTTAACTGGTGTGTCGGCCACCAGTTAGAGCCGGCTGCTCGGCCTGACAAAACAATGCTGAATAGTAGCTGCTGTGGAGAGGATTCCTGGCATTCTTCTTCTGGGAAAAGATCCAAATAAAGCTGCTGGATTGTGAGGCAACACTTGCATAGGACCCTATTGTGTCTGCTAAGGCTTATTATTGTTTTCGTGTTTGTTAGTTTTAGTTTGCTTATATTCCTACTTTTAATTTTCTTGTCTTGTTTTTTTTGTTTGTTATAGAGATTCAGATGTTTATTAGGTTGCTTCACTTTGGTGAGATTCCTAACCTTGATTTCATAAATAAATAGAGATTAGAAAAGTAAAAAAAAAAATCAAAACAGAAGCTAAATAAATCTGAGGTTGTTCCATTATGGCCCGGAGAACAACCTTCCTGCATATTCTTCAACAAATAAATGTAAGAAATGGTCCGTTAGCGGACTTAACCAAATATATTCAGCCATTTTTTCCAGGTTTATTGGAGAAATCATGCATTTAAAAGTTGCAGGGTGTCTCCAGTCATGGATGAAGCTCCCTGGAATCACCCTGAAATCCCCTTACTCCGTTGAAATTATCCTACAATAATTTGGATCACGGATGGGGTTCAAACCCGGGACCCTCTTGCATCTTCTCGCTCATCTAAACATTACAGTGCGACATGTAATTTTAAATCTTTTAAAAAAAAGTTTCAGGGAGGAAGCAAGGTTCACACGGACCGAATTCTTGTAAATTATAATGTCTCTCTAACAGGATGTGTCGCATGTTGCTATTTATTTTAATGCAGTTTTTTTATAGTCTTAATCGGAAGCTTATATTATTGCATTTTTTAAATAGTCTATTAAGCAGGGGTTTGGCGTCCAGCTTGATTCCTTTTTAATGACATTATACATTATAAGCTAAAACAAGTAAAAAATAAATTTGAGGAACCTATTAGCCGCCTACATTATCCCTAAAAGTCAAAAGTCACACTGGCCACACTTTGCTGCCTTTCTCTTTCATCTTACTCCCCCAACTGAGGCACAGCTGAGGGTCAGTGGGTGAGAGAAGGGGTCACTGGTGCATTTCAGGGCGATACAGTCATGCACACGCCTGCACACTTTCCCAATTTAGAGTGGCCGGGGTCGCTAACGTGCATGCATCGGGTCAGAATATGCAACTCGGCACATAAAAGCTCTGGTTGAGGTTCGAACCTAGGATCTTCTTGCTGCGTAGCAACAGACCCCTATCTTCCAACAAAAATGCTAGGAACAAAATAAATAAATAAAAATTCTCACTCTCTCACACAGTTTCTTTTAAATTGTTTAAATAGGTTAAAAAAAAATTGTAAAAATTAACTCTAGAACCGCCAATGTTCCAAAATTCCTGGAATTCAGAAAGCTGTTAATGTGTAGAAGCTCTTAAGTGGCTCATTCTCAAATATATTTTTAAACAATAACGGAGATTTATCAAAATATGTCTTTAAAACATATATATTTTAAAGATTTTTTCTTTTCAGAAATAATAATAAATATTAATAATTATCAGGATTGCACAGGGAACGTTTTAAATTCAACAAACAGCAGGAGCTGCACAACAAACAACATATTTATCAAATAAGATCTTTAAAATAACAAAATAACAGATTTCTCCATTTTAATTATTTTAGACCAGATAAAAGTGGCCAAACAATGCGCTCTCCCTCTCTCGCTCCCAAACCCACACAAATAGATTTTCACATTCATCGTCAAACTTTAGGAACTAAGTTGACACAAACATGACAACAACAATCAAATAACAGACGATTTACATTAACAATAGCAGATTTCAGTATTTAAATTATTTTAGATGAACTGATTAACCCTGTACGCTCTCATGGTCGTGGCGCGAAAAATGACGTCTGTGTACAGCGATTTAAATGGGAGGGTAAAAATGACTTTTTATCAAACACTCACCAAAATTCACTGAATGATTAATAAATCCATTTTTGGAAAAGTCAAACTTAAAGATGTAGTTTTTTCTTTTTTTAATTTTAACAGAAATACATGCATTTGAAACTGCTAGGGGGTAAAAATTACTCCCTTGGCGGTTCTAGTGTTAAACAGAATCAAAATAAAAACCTCATTTAAATCCTTGGTGAACATTCAAGCAGCGTTTCAAAGATGACGTAAATTTTCAAGAAAAAATATACAATTTAGATTTCAAGGTTTCCAAAGGCTAAAACTTTAAAGTGGTTTGAGATAACGGTATGAGAAAATTGTTCCGTTTGACTCAAAGTCTGTCATGGGAGTGAAATTATTCATCTAATTTGCTTATTATGAAATAACAAGGTGGCAGCTATATTGGAAAATGTTTAGTTTGAACTTTTAAGGGGTTTTAAATTTAAAGCTGATTTTATTGTTTCATTTTCTGATCTTTTTTCCTATGTAAAGCACTTTGAATTGTCTTGTATACGAAAATGTGCTGTACAAATAAACTTGCCTTGCCTTGCCTAGATAGTTATGTATCTAAAACTTTGGAAATGGTTAAATACAATCTCCTCCTTTTCAGTAGCGTTACCCTTATAGGTTTCACTATTTGTTTGGCTATTTTTTCCCTCCTTTTTAAGTACCATGCATTCGATATCTAATGGGAAACAATAGTTTTGACCCACATTCATGCCCGCGTCTGACTTCGGTCCTTGTGACCACGAGGCTAAAGCTCCAGGACAGTGTGGACAGAAAGAAACATGTGCAGAAACTCTTTATATATAGCACGATCCTGCAGAGAGACCAGCTGTCAGTCCACTAACTTTAGCAGCGGTACTCATGAGCCGGTCAGGTTTAGCTCTTTCATGAAAAACAGAGCAGCAAGCTGTAAGTTTCCATTTTTGCAGGCCCGGCGTTATTAGAAGCACGAAAACAGGGGCCCATCTGTGCTCGCTCTGTTAAAAGTCAAACAAGTTCTTTTAAATATTAATGAATCTTGTAGGGTTTAAATTGTTTTTTTTTGTTTTTTTAATCCCAGATGTTTCTCCTGGCCTCTGCAGGAGGAGGAGGAAGCGGTCGAGTCAGTGATTTCATCCAATAATCCCTCCACGTTGTCTTTGTTATCACAGCGAACAAATGTAACAGGAGACGTTTTCACAAGCCGTGCTTGTTTTCGCAGCGCTCGGCACAAAGGTCTTCCTTCAGCAGCTCTTGAATCATCTCCCCCGGCCCCCGGCACGACAGCCCGACCTGGCCCGGGCGTGCCTTTGTTAAGCGAGCGTGCACGCACAGAGCCTCTGCTTGTGCTTGCCAGGACAGGGCAGGGCAGGGCTTCCTGTTTCTGTGATTGCTTGCCTGGCAGAGCAGAGCCGAGATCCTTTAGTCTCTGTTCCTCTCTAACTTTGCCACCTGGACCTTTACCCGCAAACATCTCCGCTCCACCCGCCTCCTCGTGCCCGCCTGTTATTCTCGCTTCCTGCCTGGCCTGTCATTATCTGTCCTTGTGATTTGTGTTTCTCTGTCTTCTCATGCTTCATATCTCCCTGTTTTTCTGTGAGTAACTCCCGCTCTGACTCAATCTCCAGCTCTCTATTCCTTCCCGTTAAATGTATCCAGAACCCTGTTTCATTCTTCGATTCACAGACTTTAAAAAGTAGTTTCTGTTTTCCTCTGGTGCCTGCGAGACACATGTTTCTACATTTTGTTAATTCCCTTTTAGAGGGAAAAACTGGAGCTTTTGATGTCCAAGCAGGTCTCGATGCCATGCAGATTAATCGAGTCATATGCAACAGATTGAATCGCGGCCGATCTGTGCAACAAAGGCCGGAGCTATAAAAAGGTCAGACGGATGTGGCTGGTCATAAATTGCATTTTACCTAATGAGTGATCTCAATTAGCACCACATCCCATTTTGGCAGGGACGAGCCGCCACGCTGCGTCTGCGAAGGAACTGGCTCTGTTGGGTTCTCTTCTCGAAAGTAAAAAAAAATAAAAAATTTAAATACAGAAATACTTAAAACTTCTTAGGCTGTTCTGCATCAATCATGCATGGATGAATGGAGGCTCATTCAAGTTTGAAAAATACCTGAGTATGTTTCTCCTTTTGCAGAATCCATACTGCGTACTGTACTGTAATTTAAGATGAAAAGTACTAAAAAGTAAAATGTTGACAAGGAATGTTTACATATTCTACAATAACAGCAGTAATCTGGTTGTCACGCTTTGTTCGGTGACTGACCCGAACCTGGTGAAAACTCGACCATGCCAATTCCAAAAGCCTTAAACAAGTTCTCCTTTCTTTTGTTGCTGCGATTTGAAGCTTTCAAGTTGTTACATGGATAAGGTCTGAGTCACATGATGAAAAGTCTTGCTACACTTAATATGTGAAGCCTTTCTTCAGGATGTCCTTTGTTGATCAGAATCGGGTTTTGCATCATTTTTATTATTCTTTTGTGTCCGTTTTAAAAAATATAAAATGGTATTATGTTTTTTTTAATTTTTGTAAAAGTATCATAGACTCTTTAAGATTTATTTACGTGTATAAAGACATTCTTTAATAACCGATATTCAGAATTGGTTAAAAATAAAAGATGTTTTATGTTTAGCTGACACAATAATGTCTAAGATTTTAGCGAACGAATAAATGCATAAATAGGCAATCACGGTTCCATATACCAAAATGTAAATAATCTTAAATTGATCATTCAAATTAGTGTGGAGGTATAAAAATCTGTGGAATAGCCCTTAACCCCAATTTGAAAAACGTACACATTCGCTGTTTTTAATGAGTTGTAACACGCACAGATAATCAAACACAACTAGTAAAACATTGGAATGAGTAGATTTGAGTTAAATAAAAGGAAACTAATAAACCAAAACTAAATAAAACATAAAAGGTAATGAATATTTGTATAAATGGTGTAGGTGTTTCTTTTTGTTTGTCCATTGGACAAAAAAAGAAAGAAATTATTAATTATCGGCAGCTGCTGATTTGTTTGCGTGCTAATAGACAAAAATCCTCTTAAAACCCGTAATAGTCATAAAACACGTACTAGTGTAATATATAGCGATTAAATTATCCTATTATTGCCAGAATATTTCATATTCCGAGAAAAAAATGACTGCATCACAAGCTGCTCTAGCATGACACTCAGCATGCAGTCACGCTCTCCTCTGCCCACTGTGAACACTTGACCCGAACGCCTGGAGACGGCGAGAGTGCGTCTGCGTACACCGGCTGCATCAGACGAGCTGTTCCCAGCCGAGGACGGCGGGGAGCGCGCAGTGGTGTGCGAGAGCTGATACCGGGCTCTGCAGATATAAATAGGACATCCCTGTAGTTGGGCTTCCACCAGTTGCACTGATAGTTATCTACGTGTTGTATAAGCCACGGTCTGTGTTGCTTTTTGTTTTTATTACCTTTTGCTGGTAAAAATAAGCAAAATTTCCGTTTTTTAAAATTTGTTAAATGCTTCTGAGCTGGATATGGTTTCAGTTCAACAGTAATCCTTGTGGCGAGATACTAGGCTCGTGCTTATCCAGGATACTAGAACATCCAATCACGACGCACCATCATACAGTTGTTTCACCAACAATGTTAACAATCAAGGTGTTTTTTACCGATCATCTGTGCGACCTGATTTGTGGGAGGATTACTCATAGTAAACACAAATACTTAGAGGCAAAGTTGTTTCATAATGTTTCAATCGACAGTCAAAAACTGCATGATTTTTTTATAATGACACCGAAATGTTAGATGTAGCTAATCACAAGTTCATAAATCTGTTAAGCTCTTTATTATTTAATCGCGCAATTCTGATGCAACTTCTGGATATTGGGATAGAAATACCTGCCACAAGTAAGTGATGTAAAATAATAGGCAATTTTTTTGAACACACCTCCATGACCAAACCACACATTGGGTCGACGCTGTGTCGTCTGGTTATTCTTTACTCCTGTGAATAATATCTGTTGAAGAGATGATGCTGAGACTCATTTTGATTTGTTCAGGAGTAGCAACAATCGTCAACCATCCCAAATTAGATTTAGAGCCTAAATAAAAAAAAAAATTCTAAGAATGAATATGAAACTAACTAAACATCCAAATTAGATTTGTGGATTTTTAGCTACGGTTTGTACATAAAAATTATTGACTGCAAAGAGAAATGTATTATTATTTATGGTTTATGTCCACATCTTTGTTTATAGATGGAAAACGAGGGTTGGAAGGAAAAAGGCCAATCTTGAGTTGGAAATGAGAGTTTGAATTGTTCAGACTACGTCTCTTTCTTCATGTCTGATGAACTCCAGCTCACCGTCTAGAAGTAGCTTCTCTGAGCTGTTACTGTTGGGCTGTTCGTGGCCTTTGTGGTGCAGGAAACCAGCACCAGATTGCCTCAGAACGACACAGACAAAAAAAAAAGACGAGTGTGAAAGACGAGGAAGGAATGGTCGAGTACTGACTTACGTCCTGCCGGAGGGTTTTCCGGTTTCACACGTTCGGACCTGCCTATGCGGTTTCACCTCCAGCCGAAACGTCGTTCAACGGAACGATGACTCTGTAAAAAGAGCACAACGTTAAGGTTAGAGTTTCTGGATAAAAAGCAGAGAGAGAGATAGATGTTTCTTTTAGTATATTTTATTTTTTTTTTTGCTGTTTTCCACTTGGTCCTCAGTCGAGGTGAAAATAAAGGCCGGCGAGGATCACATTTGGTCGATCCCGATGCCAGAGAATCGAGAGGATGAAAAGAAAAGGAAAACCCTGGGAACAGAGACGGGCCGAGAACCCCCCCTTTCCCCCCCGAGGGACGCGGCGGGGGAGGAAGTGCGCGACTGAGCGTGAGCGCGTGTTCATGTTCTGCAGTCGGTCAATGCTGAGTCATCGCTGGGCTGGCCAGGCAGATAGAAACAGACTCTTGTGGTGGTGGGGAGGCCAGCTAGAGGGGGTGCATGGGTGTGTGTGTGTGTGTTTGTGTGAGGGGGGAGGTAGCGTCGTTTGGGGCGCTCGCACTGACTGAGCATGCGTGTGAAGAACCACAAGCAGGGAATTAGGGACAGGAGACATCCAGGGAACTGCAGTGACGCAACGCTCTAAGGTGGCAAGTTTGCGGCGCCGCGTTGACGTGTGTCGCGCTGCCACCCCACCCCACCCCAAGGTGGACTACTCGGGTAAAACTTTCTGGTATCATCAAGACACTCTCCTGAGATCAGAACAGGTGTTTGTTCGTAAATGTTGTCACCTGGGTCAGGCAGAAAGAGCGATTGGCCGAAAGATAAGCAGCAGACGAGAGCACAACGAAGTGTATAACGAAGGTGCATAACAAAGCTGTAATTGCGCTCCGATGTACACTTGAAGACGCGACAGTAGTTGTTTTATATAAAGAAATTTATTTTTGGGTAGGACTGGTCAGTTGATAGTCCTTATAATAATATTTTATCTTCCAAATCCAAAGAAATTGCTAAATTTATGTATATCTACTAAGAAATCCGAAAGTGGTGCTGCACATGATGTTCGGTATTTATGATAACAAACGACATTTTTTTTGGCTTCCCATGGTAGAAATCCAAGGACGAATTTTCATTTAAAAATAACAAAGTGGCATATATTTGAGGATAAAAACTCTTGATGAACTTTCTAATTGCACCTTTTGTTGCAGTTTCCCAAATCAGGAGTTTAAATACCAGGTTGATGCTCTGGTTTGTAGAAAATTCCTTTAAATCTTTGTGGATGTTTTTCTTCAGTTATGCAGCCCTCTGTAAATATTTATAGTGTATTTTGTTACAAAACTGTTCAATAAGATGAAAAAAAGTGTTAAAAACTCCTTTTTGGTCAATTATCCTCATTTTAGTAAACTGCGGGTACCCGGAGAGAACTGGCTAACGTGTTGCTGCAAGACAACAGTGCTTAGACCTTGCTCCACCTTGTTTATTCTCTTATTTTAACATAAGTAAGATATACATTTCCACACTTCAGTTATTTAGTAGTTTATCGGTTTGCTCCATTAGAGCATTGATAAATAAAAATAAAATCTTTACTGTCGTTGAGTTAAGTGCTTGAAATCACACTCCTTCATGCAACTGATGTCCTGAAGGGGTGTATTTCAAAGCCTATTTATCATAATCACAATAGTACCCGAATATATTGTGAAAACACATAATATACACTTCCTCTTGTGACCAATGTCTTTCTTTTGGGACATTTTTGCTTGTAAATGCCGTTTGTGTGAAATAAAACAGGTTATGTTAACTACTGCTTTACAGATATAAAACTATGATAGTAGTTTAGTTGTCTGTCATTTGATTATTGGTTGTTTAAAAAGGATTCAGATGATCTATGAATAGATAAAAGTCCGACCGTGTGTTTAACTGGCTGCAGTTCTTATCTGATGTTCAGCGCTGAAACTTTGGGAGGTGAGAAAGCAGAAGGAAGACTGAAAACGGGTCACATGTAAATGCAGAAACATACAGATGGTTGTGCGTGCGGTGTGGTTGATTCAGAAGTTTTTAACTGTACTTCCTCAGCCAGGGCCTCATTCACTTTCTGCCTGTCGGAATACCATCAATTACTTCAAATAAGGGAAGCTGGGAGCTCATTTAAAAAACCATTTTCACCCCATTCCTCAAACATTTATGTGTATTTAGTTTTCAGTCCTTTGAGTGAACTTTGGCTGTCCGTATCTGCAAGTCTAATCTAGGTAGGGGCTGCTCGCCTGAGATTTTTTGCAGACCCTTAAAATCCAATTAGCGGCGCTGAAAGACAGAGTGTTAATAAAATCAGCCTGTTTGGTCCAGCGGTTCGAATTTTGAGTAAAAGCTGAGCCTTCGGCGCCAATTCCTTTTATTTTTAGCGCGTTGGGTTGTGCATGCGGTACCAGCTAGCATTATACATATTTAAAGAACGGTGCAATTACAAATGCTGATTTATGAACGCTCCAAAAAAGATGTGTGGGAAAAAACACACTTTCAAGGACTTCATTCATTTTAGTCCATCTGAATAAATCTGGCAACTAAATAAAACCTGCCTGACAACACGAAGTAGGCCAAAGGCATCTCATTATGTCCTAATCCAAAGAAAGTCTCCAGTGAACCTCATTGTCGGTGTTTCAAAGCTGTTATTCTGAGTATTTTGCGGTTTTCTGAAAGAGAGCTAATACCCTAAAAGGAAGATGTTTACCCATTTTGCAAATAGTTCAAATATAGGTAGCGTATTTTGCTACTTCCTGTTTATTTCAGACGTTTTTTTGTATATATTTTTTTGGTAAGATTTTAAATGTTTGCCCAAAACTTACAATTAGATAGAAATATAGCGGGAGCTATTATCCGCATATTCTTACTAAACAAGCAAAAGTGAGGCTAAAGCATCCAACCTGGCTCAGAAAATCGTGTCGGACGCCGTATGCAACTAGAAAACGCTGCAGTAAATGGAGGTCTTTGGCTCTTACCTCCTGCCGTTTCCCAACGTAAATCATTTTTCTTTTTCTGTGTCTCAAAAACCTGCAGTGATTCTCTGCCAGTCTGGTTACTGCAATGAATGGTAACACTATCGATCCAGCCAACACCACGTCAGCAGGAGGAGGTCCGAGCGTAGCGGCGCCACCGAGAGGCTGGCGGGAGTTCTGCGAGCTGCATGCAATCGCGACCGCCCGGCAGCTGGCCGGACATTACCGCAGGTTCGCCAGCGAGCGCCCGCAGCATGAGCTGGTTCCGCCAGAAACCTTTTCCAAGCACTTCACCGACCTCTTCCAGCAGCGCTTTTGCCAGGAAGTCGACAAAAATGGCCAGAGCTCGTGTCAGGTCGCCTCCGGGAGCGCCTCCACCACAGCACCTGCGCCCGGGTGCTCTCCCTCGCCGCTCACACTGATCAACCAGCTGCGGATCTCATCCCTGTCGCAGGACTATCGGGAGGCGAGGCGTCCGAGCGGAGGGGCCGCTTCGATATCCGAGGTGTCGAAAGTGGAGCCGGTGGTGGTGGGCCCAGAGCCGGAGCTGCCGTTGAGGTCAGCTGTGAGAAACTCCGCCTCAGGTTCGCGCTGCATCGCCGGTGGAGCGCGCCTGATTCAGAGCCACAGCATCGAGGAGATCTCTGCGTCTGATCGTTTTCAGCCGTCTGAGCGGCACCCCTCTGACTCTTTGGGCTCCAGTTCCGGACACAGCGACGTCACGCATTTCCCCGTCAGCCAGATCCAAAAGACAGTACAGTGGATTTTCCAGAAATCCCGCAGCGCTCGCTCATCCCAGGACCTGTCTCCTACCAGGCTCAACCCAACCACCACCAGCAGCAGCCCTCCGAACAATGGCGACAGAGCGGAGGAAGGCTCCTCCTCTTCCTCTTCCTCCCACTCGATCTGCTTCCAGAACTCTGAGGCCACCGCTCCGGCCGCCGCACGTCGGTCCAGCGTGGTCTCGCAGTTCCTAGAGGGTGTCCGGTGGTTACGCAGCAGAAGCATGAGGCTCAGGAGGCTGGAGGGCAGCGGCTGCTGCTGCAAGGAGGGCCAGCTCAAGTACCTGCTGGTGGACGACACTATCTCGGACTCTCAGCCCCGCTGGCAACGCTGCCGCCTGCTGGTCAGGAGGGTCAGAGACGCTCTGAGTGGAGGCGGCGGCGGCACAGCAGGAAGCGAGAGGTACCAGCTGGAGCTTTACGATCCCCCAAAGGTAAGATTTACGTCTGTCTTCAGCACGTCGTATACGCTGCTTTGTATATAAACAACACACAAACATTCTGAGTAAAACATTTTATGATTTTACGTAGCAAAGTAAAAGAAAAAAAAATTCTTTGTTTCAGTTTTATTTCCCACATTAAACACCCATAGGCAGCCTGTGTCCGATGGGTCATGAAATTAAATAATTAACATAAAAAAATCACTACAAACAATTCCACCTATATATATATATGTATTGTCAGAGGTTTCACTGACGATGTTGTTTTTAGTATCACAAGCCGAGAATTTTGCTAATCCCAGCATCGAGTCGGCATTTACTGCAATATCCTTTCACTGTGTTTCCAGATGCGAGTGTCTGAGGGTGTGTTCACTGAGTCGTATTTAATTTTTTTACTTTAAAATGTAAAATAACTGACCGTCAGTCAGAGTTGATTGAGAGCATCTTGCTTTCGTTCTTGCTTTCTGTTTTAAGTCCAGCAGCATTTAAACCTATTTACATCTAGTGTTTAGCCTCTGTCTACTCTTTACAGCTCTTTTCTCTCCCGCATCCTCTCTGTGCGGCTTTTGAATTCTTAGTTTTTAAATGTTTAAACTACATCCAGACTCCAGTTGGATCGCTGCTTAAAACTGCTTGGTCCATCAGAAGGTTTGACAAAGGCGTAAACGATTAATTCGATTCGATTGGTTCGAGTAACTATTGCAGGTTAGAAGAGCTCAAGGACTGTAGTTGGGAGGATTCTTTAATATTTTCTAATGAGAGGACTTTTTAATACGGTTAGCCGTATGTGATTGTTTTTATTTTATGGTTAGCAGAGTAAAGGGGGGTGAATATAAATGGACTTAATTAACAAAATGTTTACAATCCTGTGCTGCTCAAATAAAGTCTCAATAAAATTAGTTTATTGAGTTTTGAGCTTGCAATATGGCAAACTTTCAAGATGGACTCTGCAGAGGTACAAAAAAGGCTCAGTAAAATATTTTTACACAGCTGAGATATTTAGAGATGTGAAGTTTGCAGGTTTCATAGTTTTTCCTTAGAATTCAAGGAATTCTGTAAATGTTTCGTGCTGCGGTTGGTCGGTCGGTCTAAAGCGACCGGCTTTGTTGTTATGAAATCCCGTGTGACTTACAGTAAAAGCTTTCTGAAAACGAAGGAAAGCATCAGTGTCGTTGCCAGGAAATCCCACTTCTGCAATCGCGCCACGTGTGCCTCCATTGACATGCATGATGAGGTTTTTCACACTTGCTGCAGGTGCTTTAAAGCTTGTTATGAAAAAGGTGAGCTGGATCTGATGAGGACCAGCCGGATATTCGCCCTTAGACGTTATCAGTCGGATTAAAATACACTTTATTGTTTTTTTTCCTTTCCCCAGAATTGTAACTTGCACGCATCTCAGCAGGTGTTCAATCGATTGTTGCCGCAGATGTCTCGCGGGCCTCGATCGGATTCTACGTCGGCATTTCTCAAAACAAGAAGTGATTGCGCTTCTCAGAAAAAGCACACCACCGAGCCTTTCTTCGGCATCAGTCAGGTTCCTCATCTTGTGATTTGTATCTGAGCGAGATAAGGCTGAGGACCTGTTTGTGTCAATTAAATAGAAAACCGCAGAAACCCTTTAATGTGACTTTGCCGGAGAATGCCGCTCACAACCCCCCACTTGAAATTGACGCAAACAACATGCGCGCGCACGTGTAGACAAAAGAAATAGTCACTTCCTGTTTCCAGCTGTTCACTTGCAGGGGTCTCCCACCGCTACACCCCACCCCTCTTTCTTTTTAGAAAGGAACAATCCCTTTCTCTTCTCTGTCCTGGTATTGTTTGGTTTTCATCGCTTCCGTCGCGACGTTCATTTCGGGCGCACGACAAAACCAGGCACGAGCTGCAACGAGGTTCGCCTTCGCCTCAGTGAAGCAGCTCGTTTTTCACGTGGCTCTCTTGTCGCGTTGTTGCCATTTTGTGCAGGGTTTGGTGTTTTAACTTTTGTGGGAAGAGAGGAGCTCCCTCTAAACTTGTCTAGTCACAGTTCGACGTCAGAACCCCAATCTTGTAGGACTAGATGTTAAATAATGAACCTACAGGTGAAGGAGCTAAGAAGGCATCAGAACGAAACGTTTTTGATTTTGACTTTTTGATCTTCTTTTTTTTTTTTTATGCATTAATAAAAAAAATTTAAAAAACGTAAAATAAAACTTTAGCTGTAATTTTTTACCCAGTGTGGCATTTCTGTGCTAACATACATCAAAGGCTCTGAAACCCTTATGGATTATTTCACCCTTTGGTGTGTAGGTATACCTCCCACATTAGTTCCTGTTTGTTTGGGGTTTGGTTTCAGCCAAGGCACGACTTCTCTAGCTTTAGATCCGTCGCTACTAAACCTACCTAACCAGCAAATAATAAATAATCTCGAAGCGTTAGCGTTAGATCACCCCTCGTCTCACGATACAGCAGGTCGCTGTCTGTTTCTTATCCTTTGAGCACTCAAAAGTGCGCCTGACTCCTTGCATTGGATTAAAGCGGGCGGTGGGAGCTAAGCTACGAGGCTGCAAACTCAATCCCAGACGATCGGCTAACCAGTAATCAAGAGTCGGTTTGAATGATGCCTGCAGCCGAGTCTCTGCACGGGGAGAGTGTTCAGTTTTTGAAAAACAAGCCGTTGCATGCAGGCACAGGCGCATGTGCCTTTTTTATATTTAGCAGCGCTCAACTCGTCAAGCAGCTGCAGCCCAAACCATGTGCGTGAGGTAATTCAGTTGATGATAGAGTCAGAGCTGTGTGTGTGTGTGTGCGTGTGCGTGTGTGTGTGTGTTTTCCAGTGTTGCTTTGGTTAGCCAGTTGCATTGTTGCTCTCGAGTGCTCTCCCTCGCTTCTCTCTGGGCAGGACAGACTGAAAAGGTCCTGAGAATGACCTTAAAAGGAAGGAGAGCTCTGGAGGAGCATGCTCGCCTTATTTATTTATTTATTATTTTAACATATATAGAGCACATGCATTTCCATAAGATTCCCCCAGAAAAAAATGTATTTAAAGAAAAGAGTATTTCCATCCTAGGAGGAGGCGACTTTGCTGTTAAACTTATTGCTGCAGCTGCTATTCTGTTTTTATTGTGTATGTTAATCGAGTGTTCACACGCAGCGAGGAGGATATTTTTCGCATGTCCCCCTTTTGAATGTACGTCTTCGCCCTTCTTAGCTTCCCAGACAAAAAAAAAAAAGAAAAGCATCATAAGTTGAGCTGTCGCATGCACTTTTTTTATATATATCTGTTGATTTATTTTTATGTATCTATGTGTGAGAAACCGAACTAATATCGGTGAGGTCATGTTAGCACAAAGAAGCAAGGAACCTGAATAAAACCTCGAGGGAGAAACGCACAACGTACTCTCAGGCTCCCTGGGTTTTGATTCAGACTGTAGCCTGAATCAATCAGGGCTGATTTTATTTATTTATTATTATTTAAACATGATTTTAAAGATCAATGATGCATTCATCCTGGGGGGAAAAAAATCTTCTCAAATATCGGTTCCGTCCTCTACATTTGGCGGAAACTCGCGTCTGTTTCGCTTCTTCTTATACTCTAAAGTGTTAGCACACATACTGACCCAAACCCCCCCCCCCCAGAACCTGCTGTATTGTTTTGGAACTGAGATAAACTCAAAGATGTTCCACGAATCCAAAGTTTGACCTTCTATGTTTAAAGATGCACCCTAAAACGTATTGCGTTTGGATTTGATCTGAGCCACCTAGCTGGGATTGAAACGGAGGAGTCAAAAGCGTAACCTCGGACGGCCTGCTTTCCGGGAGAACAGAAGTGAAAATTAATTTACAGAAAACAGTTGTCGGTGACTTTTACGGTCAAACAGCTGCCCGTAAATCATGGGCTTTGTTCTCCTCTTTTGCATTTGAAGTGACACGACGAAACCCCCCGGAGAAAAACATCTGCAAAGCTGTAATTGACGTGTCGGTACAAACTCAAAACAGACCCGGATGCTTGTTCCCTCTTTGATTCGTTTTTTATTGTTGTTTTTTTTTGGGTCCCTCCTTAAAATGTTGTTAAGAATTCTTACTTCATGTTTGTGTGATGTTTTGGATATTGGGAAAATCACAGAGCTGAGTGAAGGCATTTCTTATTCCTCAGCAAGAAGTAAATCTTGTCTTGTCAGCTGAAAAGAGCAGAAGTTCTTCGCTGATTTATTTCAAACTTCTTCAATCCTGTTTTGTTTATTTAGCTTTGGACTTGATGTGGACAATGCCTCATTTTACCAATAAAATTAAAATACAAATCTTTAGTTCCTTCATTCTGGTTTTACTTTGCTTTACATACTTTGGGGGTACAACCACAAGCTTTAGTGTATTTCATTGGGAGTTTATGTAACCGATCAACACAACAAAAAAAAACGAATAATTGCGGCTTTCAAAGTTTTTTCTTTTTGCAAAAAACAAAAAGGCTGGAGTTTGACAAGACTATTTTAAGTAGAGATGCAATGATTGGTCGACGTTGGCGATGCTTTTCTCTTTATTGATGAATCGCCTGTGTGTTTTGTTTTAGTGCAATTTGCAACAGGAGAGTTAGCATCTGCTTCTCCCTAGTGGTGGGCGGAGGAGAGCAGTCCGGTGAAAAAGCGGCGGAACAGCAACAGCCAGAAGGAAACTGGGATTAGTTAAGAGCGGGAGTGAAAAGTATTCAACGGTGTGGTAGAATTTCACAGAAACAAAGTACAAAGTAGAACTGGCAAATTACGGCGGCGCTACAGTTATGAGCGAAAAAACGGAAATGCTAGAATCCTGGATCTATCGACTCCACTGAAAAGAAAAAAAACGGCTGCTTGGTTTATATTGTAAATGAAGTTTGCCAACTAAGATATATCACTTAATCAAGCAATTTCCAACAATACTAAAAAAGTAAAGAAAGTATTTATGATCTACGCCAATATTGTATCGGGTTCAATATCGGTATCGTCAAAATTGTGTACTTCTTTATGTTACTGGTGTTATAAAGAAGCCTATTTTAGGTTGGCTTGTGTTTCAAGAGCACAATTTGCGTTATTGTTACTTCATTATCACCGCAATATTGCCACTAGATATTGTGATGACAATTTTTATCCATATCAACCATTCGTAGTTTCACTGTACAGGAGGTTTTGCTTTTAAAAAAAACAAAACGAAGAAGAAGAAAAAAAACGTCACAGTTGTTCACCGCTCAGTGTTAGCGTATCACATAACAGTGCCTGTAAAACACACTGACGTTGGCGGTTGGGTTTCTTTACACGCAGAGGAGGCAACCCTTTCATCCGACGTCCCGTCGTCGATGCTGCAGAGACAGTGGAGGCGTCCCGCCAGGAAAAATGCCGTTGTTGTCCTCCAGACGGTTATAGTCTGACATGCTTCCTCAAACCTGCTGCTGCCTTCATCCTAATCATACGCCCCTTGTTTCAGCTGTGTGTGTGTGTGTGTGTGTGTGTGTGTGTGTGTGTGTGTGTGTGTGTGTGTGTGTGTGTGTGTGTGTGTGTGTTTGGTAGTTCCAGGTCCTCTAGTCCTAATCTCTCCCACATGGTTTAATTTCATGCTGGTGTGTGCATACACTCTTGGAGTTTGTTCTTCTCTCTTTGTGTTTGCACTCTGCTGTTGCTTGTTTTTATCCATTTATTTAAATAGAACATACTGTTTAAAAAAAATTTGTTTTTATCCAATCACTTTCCTATAAAATAAATCCTTAGCCTTCAACTTAAAGAAATTACAAGTACTTTACTGTTTACTTTGCTGTGTTGAAATAAAACGGGATGCTAGGCGTAATAGGCCACATTAAAAACAAGTCAGGATGCATTCATGTTTGCGATATATATTTATCGGCCTAAGATCTGTTTCTTGTCTTGTTGCACTTTTTTTTTTTTTTTTCTCGCCGTGTGTGATCTCAAGAGGCGTTTGCAGCATCAGTGGAAAAAACGTTTCAAGACAACCAGACCCTGGCGTCCATCTGTTGTGTGTTACTCGACGTACTTCAGGCTCTCATATGGCAACATGCAGCGTTAATTTGGCCCTCGCTGCACACCACAACTGAAGCCTCCGACACATGGGCTCCAGTTAGCCCAACGAGAAACGTAACCCATCCGGCCGAGAAGCGCAGGAAACAAAAGAAGCTGCCCGAGACGCGGAAGAAGACAAGAGGCTGCTGTTTAGGGAGAGCAGATGAACATCAAGGCAGCTCATAGACCTAAGATTAAAAGGAAAATGTTGCTGGTCATGTGAGAAACAATGTTCCACATAGACCTCAAATGAGTTTCTCTACATCTAATCTGCCAAATTACAAATTTTGCTTTCTAAAGATGAGCAGATGTCGTCGTTTAAGCATGCCAAGACGTTCAAAGCGAGCGTCAGAACGGGGAAGAAAGTGAATTAGGTGACTTTAACCGTGACATGGTTGTTTTTGCCAGACGGGCCGGTCTGAGTACTTCAGAAACTGCTAATCTACTGAGATTTTCATGCACAACCCTCTGTAGGGTTTACAGGTCAGAGGAGAATGGCTAGACTGGTTCGAGGTGCTAGAACAGCAACAGCAACTCAAATAACAAATGGTTACAACCGAGGAATGCAGAGGAGCGTCTCTGAAAGCACAACACGTCGAACCTTGAGGCAGACGGGCTACAGCAGCAGAAGACCACATCGGGTGCCACTCCTGTCAGCTAAGAACAGGAAACCGAGGTTACAGTTTGCACAGGAACATTTGGATGGTAGGGTCAGAATTTGGTGTAACATGAAAGCATGCATCCATCGTGTAGGGGATATTGTCTTGGCACTCTTTGGGCCCCTTAGTGCCAATTGAGCATCTTGTCAATGCCTGTTGTTTCTGACCATCTCCATAGCCATCTTCTGATGGCTACCTCTAGCAGAATAATGCACCATGTCAAAAAGCTCATATCTTCTCAGACTTGTTTCTTGAACACGATAATGAGTTCCCTGTACTCAAATGGCCTCCACAGTCACAGAATCTCAATACTACAAACCACCCATCCGACAAGTCTGCTGCAACTGCGTGACCCCATCAGGACTAAAACTTTCCGAGGAATCTTTCCAGTACCTTGTTAAATCTATGCCACGAAGGATTAAGATAGTTCTGAAGGAGTCCAACACAGTACTAGCAAGGTATACTTAAGAAAGTGGTTGGTGAGTTCATTTATACTGTAAAAGTAAAACTCTACCATTTCACACCGAATTATTCCCTCATGATTTATGGATAACTGGCAATAACCAACATTTTTCCAACATGATATTATTGGGAGATGAACATCTGGATAAATACTGTCCAGATTGGAGTATGTTTTATTTTTACTTTTAAGATTCAAAGTTAATGTATTTAAAGTCATTGTGATTTACTTTTTTTTTTTTAACCCTTTTAAAAGAAAGTCCAGATTGTTTTTTCTACAGTTTGCTTGAATGCATTATAATTTTTAATAGTCTGGTAGAACAAAACGCGATCGTGAGTCTCATAAAGACAATTTTAGCTTAGCTTAGTTCAGTTATTTATTTAGCGCCATTTCATTACTCTTAACTTAGAATACTTTGATTGAGACTCTGAACTGTTTGTTCCTTGGTATTTTGTTCTGAAATTCTTGGTAATTATTATTATTTTTTTTTCTTTTTGTTTACTACTCTAAATAGTGCATTCAATTCTAACAATGTAGGGAAAACCTTAGATGTTATCTTCAGTGCTAAAAATAGCTTACATTGTACACCTCTTAATGTATACTGGGGCATTTTTTTTAAATCATGTTTTATTAGAGAAACTCTCCGTATATACAGATTTCAGTTTTGGTATCTAATACCAATGTACGCCGGTATGCATTTGTTGTTGTTAAAGCCTGAAGAGTAAAAATCTGTGTATTTGTACCTTTAAATGACCCATCCAGCATCCTTTAAATTGACCTAGATTACCTGGTATTAATGGAGATAAATGGTATCATTGTTTAATTTTCCTGACTGAAAGATTACTTGTTCACCCTAGAAACACAACGCCAAAGAGAGAGACTTCCCCTGGTTCTGCTGATACCGACATTCACAGCAGAGATTGCTTCTTCAGAGACATTCAGTTTCATTTTACATCACAGCATCTTAGTATCTCACCCACAAAGTCTAATCTTTTCCTCTTTCCAGGGATTGAGTTTCACCAAACCTAGAAATTCGGCCTTGAAGTGAGTCATCTGCTGTGTGGGTGCAAAAGTATTCAGCTATTCGCTGAGTGCATATATGTGTGTGTTTGTGTGTTTGTGTGTGTGTGTGTGTGTGTGTTCACCACATGTGCAGAGAGTGAAATAAAAATATCATGTAACAAATCGCCTGCCTCCCCGTTCTCAAACCGACGGATGAAGCGAGAGACGAGATGTGCTCATGTTTGTCCTTTTTGGCTCATTGGGCCGAATAACTCAAACTTCGTCAACTCCCGCCGCAAAGGTCCCGCTGTTTAGTTTCCTAAACCCGATCCGTCCAAACGTGCTCGTCTGTTCTTTCTCCAGCTTTTTTTCATTGCAAGATGTTTTCAAGCCACACGTAGACCCTAACAATTTACCGAAAACATAGTCTGATCTCTGGGAAAGTCTTTTACACCGACAGCCAGGCTCTGCTTAATATATCTCCGCCTAAAGGGAAAAATAGTGCCACTGGCGGATCCGTTGTTGACCGGGTAGACATTTGGCAGAAATTAGTGTTTACTTCTCTTATTGTCATGTGCCTCTGAGTGACATTTCAACTTTCTGCAGAAATGCCACAACCCATCATAAAGGGAACGATGGCTTGCCACCCTTATCAAAAACATCAAAATTGTCGTCAGCCAAACCACGAAATCTGACCAGCTGCTGCAGAGCAGCTGCTGCGGATCGCAGTTCAGCCAGAGGTTCAGGTGATTTACGAGAATTAGGAGTTTATCTGCCATGATGGTGTTCGCGGCTTCACTGCAGATTTCACATCACCTCTGAAACCGGTAGCAGAAAGCAGAGCAGTGAGGGAGCAAATGCTGACAGGTTATTTTTTTCTGCTTTTGTAAAAGACAACGCAGGTTGTTCCCTCTAACCGAGTCGTGATTACCTGCAGCACTCACCAGCCAAACATGTGATGACTGAAACATCTGGTCTTTTAGGAGTCGAAACGTATGGATGAGGTGTGGATTATTTCACCACTAGCCTCCCAAGAGATTAGGTTCCGCTTTCCTCTGAAGTACAAGTGTTTGCATGAACGGACTCAAATAAAAAGTCCTGTGATTTTCCCAGAGCGGCTTCCAACTTGACCCTGGTAGAGAAGGACAAATTAATTTCACGTTTTTAAATCAAGTGAGTTAAATTTAGTAGAGCATTCAGAGTCGGTGTGTAAACTAATTAAGTGCAAATGTAAATTCGGAGAACAATCAGCATCAGCGTGATTTAATAAGAAAAGAAAGGCTAAAGATAAGTCAGGTTAAAAGGAAAACTTAAAAGAATTTGGTAAAGCTCCATTTAAGCTGCAAAACCCCCCACAGCTTTAATCAGAGAAGGAACAAAGAGGTGCCATTTTACTCTGGGGGAACTGCAGAGATCCAGAGGTCAGGTGGGAGAATCTGTGAATCTGACACAGCATTCGGGATCAGACAGCATTGTTCTCTAATCGCTCCAATGGTTTTGAGGAACGACTCTCAGAATTTTGACTTTCCACGGGTTCACTGAGGTCTTTTGTTTCGTTATCTATCTACTTATTTATTTGGCTTCTGATTGAAACAATAAAAAATGAAGTTCTCCAGTTGTCAAGTCATTATTTAATCAATTCTTTGTGCCGCAATCCGCATGTCGTAATCCACGGCTGTATTTCTCGAATCACTATGCGTACGGCCACTTGGCACGGTTCGTTTTGTGGGCCTTGAAAGTTTGTGTCCTCAAAACTAACGTCCCGCAATCACATTCACTATAACCTCTTTGGTTCACAACAGATCAGCCTGATGAGGCATGTTTATCCTCTAGAATCGTCCAAGTTTTGCTTTTTCCTTTCTCTTTGCATTTCATCACAGTTTTTTTGTTTTGGTTAATAACTCAAAATCCATTAAACAAAAACCGCAGCTTTTCTTCGTAAGCTGTCCTGAGCGTCGCCTGGAGGACCTGCAAGACGGGGATGAAATGTTTCCCAGAAGGCCGCACATCACGAGTACTGATTCCTTAAGATCCTGCTGGGCTGAAAACTCTCGTGCCGAGCTCTAAGGGCGTCCAGATTTTTTGGACAACACCAAATTTTGGATTTTTTTGCCGTGGAGATGAGAAAACTAAGAAATCGTACAGCATCTAGTATTAAAAGCAAAATGTGAATTACAAGACATGAAGCAAGTATAATAAAGTCACTTTGATGGCAATCTTGTGGGTTCAGAAAGGTCTTCCTCCATAAAGTATTAATCCATATTCAGCCTCTTTTCATTATAAAATGTTTCCCCTTCCTAATTAAAAGCTCTCAAACACCAAGGTTTGTATGAAAGTGGGCAAGAGGGATTATGACTGATTACAGAGCCGGCATTTAGCACCAATCAGCAATGACTCATGTCAGGAATACTATGAGTCACAGAGGGATCCGTCCACAATGAGAAATCCACTGATTTCTAAGGAAAACATTGGATGCAGCCAGTATTAAAGGCTCCAGTGATGGAAAAACCTCTCGGATGTTGGCAGGGACTATTAGATCAATTAATATTTGACTGTTTTTCCATGCCTTTGAGTTGCTGTGGGTGTGGGCCGGCACAGTTGGAACAACTCATGCATGAGCTTTTTTTTCATCATTTCCACTCTTTGATGTCCTTTTATAGTACCCATATGTTTGGATATCATTTTTTCTGATCTCATTTAAGTTTGCAGACGGCATTTGAGGTACTTTTTTTTGCGAAATACCTTGAGAAAGTATTGGCGGATCACAAAAAAAAGAAAAAACAGTAATGACCAAATACTTTAGTTTTTCTTAAAAAAAATTTATAGGGTAAACCTGCTTTCACTAAAATAGCAGCAAGCATAAAAAAATTTGCAGCAGAAAAATGAAAATTCAAATCAGCCACTTCTGTTTGTGTTTGTTTGGGCGAAGCGTGAAGGAAGTTGAAAAACTCTCTCAGGCGGAGTGGAAAAAAACTTGAAATAAAAAAATGGATGTGTGTTCACTTGTGAATGTTTCAGAGTCACAAAAAAAAGAAAAAAAAATCAAGAGAAGCATCTAAAGGAAGTGGAGTGGTTAGAGTCATGTGGTCAAGATGTTTGTCAGATCTCTTGCTCTGCCTCGTTCTAGTTCAGCCTCGTCTTCTGCTCAAGTTTTTCATGCAACTTGGGGGTCTTCATCTAACGTTTGAGAGAGAAAAAACCCCCCCAAAAACTGCAGAAAAACAGACGAGCTGGTCAT
>JAVLVB010000702.1:2480252-2513273 GCA_032876305.1 Orestias chungarensis | reverse complement strand
TGTGTGTGTGTGTGTGTGTGTGTGTGTGTGTGTGTGTGTGTGTGTGTGTGTGTGTGTGTGTGTGTGTGTGTGTGTGCGCAACCTGCAACCACAATGCCAGCGCACATGACCTCGCTGGGTAGCGCATGGAAAGCCCCCAAACGGTGCAACCATTGCCCAACAGTTTTTTCTTGGCCTCTTTTCATCTTACGTCTGCTTAAACCCACAGGCGCACACACATCTACAAACATTGTTTTACAAAGCACTATTATGTCATGTTTTGAGTAAGCACTACTGTGTGCAGCATCAAAGGATGTTAATTTAACCAAAAAAACCAAAAACAAAACTTGACTCACTTATTTTTATGTTTATGAAAAAAAAAGCATTTTATCTCTACGAATTCAGACATTTGTTTAAATTAAATTCAAATGAACCAGTGTTAGAAATAAAGTTTGGTTTTTAACCAGCAGGGGGTGGTGTAAACAAAAAAAGGCAAATAGAAAGGATGTTGATTTTTTTTTCCGTATTGTGGCCCAAAAAATGAAGATGCATGTAGATTTCAGGTGATATATTGTATTTATTTATTTTAATTGTTATTTTTTTTTTACTAAATGGATTCAGCTCCAGTGTTTGGAAACCCGTTAAAAAGCTTGATATTTATACAAAATGTATCTCAGACTACACTCTGGCCTCGTTATCAGTGTGCATGATATCTCAGGGCACCACTTAGGCGCAATCTAAGCTGTAGGATATTCTGGATTAAAAATGAATATTTTAAAAAAATTGGACCACACCTACGCCTGAAAATATATCAGAAATATATTGGCATTGCAATGTAAGTGTTCACAATATTTACATCAAAGGACTGTTTGGATTGCAATAATTGTCGAACTATTTATTCCAAGTATTCTGATCTTGCATTTTTTATGCAAATGTAATATTTAGTTGTACAGAAACTTACACTGAGCCCAAATGTTATTGCTTGAAATAAAGGACAAAGAATGAAGCACAGATAAAACAAGGGAAAAGACAAAAAGGTATATATTGTACCTGATGTTGTCAAATTGTCAAATTATTACCTGACTTTGCGTAAGTAACAGTAAGTAAAACATAGGACCTCTTTTTGTAGCGGGCACATCACGGTCCAGCCGAAGCCGAACTGCGGTTTTGAAGACGCTAGTGTTCGCACACACCCGTCGACAGGCTCGAAAGCCCTCTCCCACCGCACAATACGTCATGTTTCGGCTTTATTATACATGTTGGTTTGCAACACGGTGATTTTGTTGTTTTATTTTCTGTTGTCGTAAACTAAATAAGAAACAAACAAAATAATCGGATCAGAATGCATCGGGAGGAACGATCGTTTGCCGCATCGGAGCAGAGCTGAGCAAAACCGAGCAGGGTAAGATCAGTTCTTATTGTCGCTGCTGCAAGACAACAATCACCCACCAAAGACAGCGACACCCCCCGTGTTACAAAACTATTGTGCGATTTGTTGTGGACGTGTTTGTTTATAGCGCTTGGATAGCATTGTTATTTAATCACCCTAACTAAAACTCAACTTCCAGAGTCTGTTTTCTTTTTAGCGAGCAGGGTTGGTACTTTTCAGGAGCAATGAGACCTTAAGGAAGTAAATAAATCTGTACAACTTTTACCATCCAGAGCCATTAACGGTGCCGCCACTTGCTGTAATAGCCAGGATTTGTGTTATGACATTGTCGGCTTCAGTTGACGTTTTGTTAATGTGGCTTGCTTTTATTGAAGAGTCTTTTGTTGTGAAAACTCAATAAAATGTCTTAAACAAACCTAATTAGGGATAAACCTGAAAGCTTTGTGGTAAACAAATTGTAAAATTTGCAGAATCTTGCATTAATGCAGTTGTGTTCAAACCTTTACGTTTTTTTTTTGTTTTTTTTTACACCAAACAACTGATTTTACCATACCAGTTTTACCATAAATATTAGAACAAGATCATCTACATTTAAAGACCTCAACATTCAACAACGATAAAGAGAGACCTGGCAAAATCGGCCTAAATGAAGAAGAACCAAGGCTAGAATCAGTGCTAACCAAAGAGAACCTTAATACCCATCTTACTTTTACCAAAGGACATTCACATGATCCCCAAGAAATTAGGACAGTGGCGAAGCTATGTATCCTCTTATATCTGAACTAAAACTATCACGCCATTTCAGAAACAGACTATAACAGTGACAGTTAAACATGGTGGTGGCAGTATGGCGGTTAGGGGATGCATTGCTTCTTCACCAGCTGGATGCTGCGCTATTATTCATGCAATCGTGAATTTTTCTCTCTCAGCTAAAGCACAGCAGCCAGGAAATCTCTGAAGGAGCCAAAACATATAATACAATTTTTGAAGTGGCGTAATCAAAGTCTGGACCAATGCAGATATTGTAGAGTGATCATAAACCCACACCTGCTCAAAAAATCTCCAAACATGATTGAGATAAAATGTTTCTCCAAAATGGAGTAGGTAAAAAAAAACAAAAAACTATCTGTGTTCATTCTGATTGTCTTTTCTAATATATCCAACATTGCTGATCTAAAACATTTAAATGTGAGTAAAAACAGAACCTGACATAAAGACACATTCTTTAAACTCTCAAAAATCATGATGGCAACTACGGAGACGCTGAGATATAAAGAGACAAGTATGAAAATATACGGCCATTGCCAATAAACACATCAATGCTACAAAACGAATCAGTTAAAGTTCTTGGAAACGCTGCTGCAGAGGCAAACAAGTGTGAGCCGTCGTGCTCTTTTCACCACTGCACACAATCACATGATCTCCCCTTGGTTTCTCAGTAAGCTGATCTGTTTCTGTGTTGGATGTTTTCACATCAACATCAGGAGTTGACTCGCAATAAAGTTCGCCTCAGGTTGGATGAGTCGTTTAGAGATTAATTACACCTTTAAAAAAACATATAAAACCTTACAGTAAATTGGCTTTAAGCTGTCAGGTTTATGAATAGACATTTGTCAGGGGGTTGTACATATTCAAACAAGATCTTGTTTACATATCTCTTTATTTGATGGTTACAGTTGAGATGAGACAGGAAGGGTGTGGGAGGAGGACGGAGATCCCACTGAGAGCCTGGTTTAGCGCTCTGAGGCTACATCTGGGACTGCTAGCGTTTCAACACCAGCTAATGTAAGACGGCCAATAAATATACAGCATCGGTACTTTATAAAAGTACTTGAAAAATAAATATTTTGAAGTTTTATAGTCCTCCTTTCAAATGTTTTTTTACTTAATACCTGATATGATGGTGGTACTACACCCAAAAAAAAAAACTGAAGACGGTCACAAGGTTCAGTGGAAAAAAACTGAATTTCAGCCTTTAAATACACTTACAAATGCTCTTATGTTACATACCAACCAATATGAAACCAAAATAGTATTATATTGATTATTAGTTCACCCCCAGCTAAAGTTAATAAAATAAATCTTTGTCAACATATAGAATTAAAAAAGTTACAGAATTAGTAAAGTTAATAACATAACAACATAGGACTGTAAATGTAAATCTTGTGTCTTATAACGTTTTTTAAAAAACTGCAACTGGCCGCTACCCCGCAGTCTTGGTTGAGGTTGAAGAATAGTTCAGTATAAAGTAGATTTTATAAAGCTTAATAGCTGCTTTTTGATATTTGCACCCTGATAGATTTGCAACTACACAACAAACTGTGGTGCAACATGACTGCTTTCATTAGCCACTTCTAGCATGAGCATGAACTATGTCGCCTTTTCTACCGCCGTTTCAGTGGGAGCAGAAAATAAAAAGTTCTTATACACAGCTGTAGCTGCAGTTTAAACTAATAGATAGGGACATTCAGATCACGATTGTTTCGTTTTGTTTTGATTTAAATAGATAGGTCCTGGTCTGATGCACTCTTTAAAATCAGGGCCACACACAGTTCATACACCTGGCAGATTCAATACGAAATCATTTTTCAATTTTCAAAATAAATACTACCGAATAGAAAAGAGACAAGCGCCTCTTAAAATGAAATGCAACAATTTAGATGGATTAAATTTTGAGAATAACCTGTTTTTGTTTACTTTTATATAAAATCCAGTGTTAAACATAATAAATATCATTATGACAATCAGTGGAAATATCTTTTTTTGGCTATGCACCACTGAAATCCTTCTTAAATCACTAGCTAAATTTTTTTTGTGCATATTTTCTTCGATAATTTAACAATTTTTGTTTGGATATGAGTTCCAATTATTTAGGGTTTGGAAGGCCTACTTGTCATTACCTTAATCGTTTGTTCAGTCCACAGATTCTCTACCAGACAGAAGATTGAAGATTGAAATCATTTTGCATGAATAGTTTTGGCTGTATTTGGTCTACATTAGTATTCACTTGTGGCAGCTAATTTACTCACAAGTTCCGCATTATTTAATGTTTTTTGGAAACAATTGATATTTCACCGGCAGAGTTTCTGCACAGCATAAATTTTAATTCAGTTAGCGTATTATGGTTTTGGTAAACTCACAATTTGCTCAAGTTAACAATGTTTTAATCTGTGTGTTTATGCTAACCAGACCGTAGCTTGTTTGTCTTCTGTTTTGATCTGACTTTTATTGATATTTGTAGTTAGCGTTTTCAGTTTTTGTACGTTCAGTTGAACGAGAGCTGCAATATCCAGTGCGGTCTCTCTTTCACTCCTGCATATTTTCACCAAATTACGTGGTTTGAGTGCCTTCTAACTTTTGTGTTTTCTTGAGGGTAGATACCCCTTTCACCCAGTTTGGGAAGCCAACAATGTATCATAGCCAGTGGGCCGAGCACAATGCAGTAGAACTACGTAGGTTAGGAAAAATTAGGAATTGCCTTTTTTGCTTCTGTGATTGATAGCAGAAGCAAAGTTCAGTTTCCTGATGTATTTGTCTTCGTCATAACTAAAGCAAAGATGCTAGATCTCTAGCTAACTGAATACGTGCTTTTATAAAAAATTGTCTGTGGAGCATACAAAACTAGCGTCTCCTTCTGTTAAACCGTCCCTGTGTGTAGTTTCCCCGTCCTGCTGTTTAATTCTAGCTCAAAACAAAACCAGCTGCTGCTTTCCTTCAGCAGGCCACAGGACCTTCTTCCTTGCCACGATTGTTGGCCGTTTCCTCAGTTAACCCAAAGGTGGATTTACATTCACAGCAGAAAACTATTCTCCCTTAGTTTATTCGAAGTCTGCGCTGTGGAACCTCTTTATTTCTGTGCTACACTGGTTTCAGAAACAGGTTCGATAACGGCAACACTCTCTGAGCTACGTTGGCGGAAAAGGACGATGTAAGTGTTGTTGTGATGGTTGAAATATAAGATTGGTAGTAAAACCCAGATCGTTATGTCTTAGACCATTTTAAGCCACACACGCAAAATTAGGCTTTTTAAAAAAATGGCCTGCAGGAGCCGGAATTGGGACAGACTTTCCTATTAACCTTGCTTTTGGACAGTACGCATTAAAAAAACTGTGTTTTTGGGGTTATATCTTGTCATAAAGATCCCTGCAAAAAACAAAATGATTGCAGAGTTTAACTTCCAGCCCTTTCCTGTTTGGTAAACAGCTTTCGCAGCACATGGAACGACCTTCAAGGAAAGAGGACTTTCATGTCCGACTGCAGGTTGTGTTTGTTTTAAGCGTAATAGCATTTTTCCTGCGAGGTAAACATTACCGAACATAGATGAGAGCTAAGCAGAATAAGCTGCTTTTGGGTTTGTCCATTTGATCTCTGATGCATCCCTGAGATCCTTACTGTTCTCATGTTTTTGTTTTTTTAAATGTCCCTACTTTGGATCACATCAAATTAAAAAATAAATTAAAAAGTCACAGATATGTCATGACCTTTTTCTGTTAAACTTGCCCGTTTTTGTTGTTCTGTCCATCCCGGCGTTAGCTTGCTATAGTAGTCATAATGACATTGATTTGTTTCTGCCTAATTGCGTTCACAGCCGAGTACATTTTAATTCACATGTTCCGTAATACTTGTGTGAATAAAGATACAGATATTGTGCAAGGCTTTTGGAAAGGACAGGTGGAAACCTAATATCCAACTGCTTTCCTGCTTTTACGATTTCGTTTCTCACCAGTGAATTTCAATTACACTTATTACTTTGGTTAAAATGTACGTCTCTTTAAATTTCCATTTGCTATACATAGTCGGCATTCAGCTGTATAAAACGCCATCTCTAATTCTGCCTTTTAATATTTTGCCTCTGCATCTTGATTTTTTTTTGGTCTGACTTTATATTTTTTCCCATACTTCATCCCTTCTTTTTTTTCTGCCTCGTCAGGTTTGCTAATTGGCGCGTATGACCACAGCTTATTCATTTTACGAGGAACTGCTCCCGTTTCTGTGAACGTAAAGTGTGCTTCGTTGTTACACCCCTTCATATTTGGCGCATATATCAGTGTTTCTGAGAAGTTTGGAAGGAGGACAGCGCAACAAGTCACACGTTTTTGTTCGTCGCAGAAAGCTGCGTCTGCGACAGCTTGTGACGGGTTTCCAAGAACACATCTCTATCAGCGTTGCTAACTTTGCGACCCGTGCGCTGGGCGCGCGCACTCTCTCTCTGAACATTCAAGTGCGCGTGTTTCCCACATCCTCCATGATGCCACAGATAGAGTTTATTTTGAATCTGATCAGCTCTAGTGATCTTTAGGTTTCTGACATGTACTATTAACTAGTGTGAGTAAAGGTTGCTGCTGGAGGTTTTTTTTGTTGTTTTTTTAAGCGTTTTTAAATCACCTTTTAAATGGGCAGATGGGGTTCCCTGCTCGAACCGGCTTCCAAAACAAAGATTTCATGCATTTTTAATGCTTTATTTTGGAAGTAACCCTCCCCGTTGCTGTTTTTATGATTTACTTTGTAAAGAATGTTCTTTTCGTACGAAGACCCTGACGAAAACATCCACAAAGCAGAGTCGTTTATCTACAAGACAGAAACAGGTGGCGAGGTCGCAGCAGGGGGAAAACAGTACCAGCTGCTGCAGATCACTGCTATTAGATGCCACTATTGATGTTGAATCTACATGTGCATAAAAGGGCAGCATGGGAAAATCCTTTTTACTTTTTTGCTTTTAAACAGAGCAGTAATTTGCGTTTAGTTGCCTTTATTCAAAAAACAAACTATAGTCAGATTTATGAAAACAGATTTGAAATGTTTCTTTATATATATATATTTATATTTCTTATAAACAATTCATAAGGACCACAAAAAAAAGAAGAAAAAAAAGCTTGTTGGACATGCAATAAATACAAAAGCCTCAAACTCATCACTGTGATTTGATGCAATCATTGCTGAGATGTTGACTGAAATATCATTCATGTTCAGAGGAGGAATATTTTTGTTTAGCATGAAACGCAAATCAGGAATGTTTGTTTAAAACAATAAAAAAAATGTTTTAAGCATCATCTATTGCTCCTTGTTTTCCTTTGATGCAAACTTTCATAAAATTTCAACTAAGCTAAACTTAATTTCTAGTACTTCTATTCTATTCTAATTTCTACGAGTTGTTTCCACAATAAATTATGCAACATGGTTCCAAAATAAGGAATGGAGATAAGCATCCTTAATATATCGAATAGGAAGCAAAGTTTGGTAGGATGTTATATTTCATGCATGCTTACGAAGTATGCCCGCTTCTGGTATTATTGACCAGGTTAATAACCCGTCTTTGCTCCTGAGGCCCAAACTTGGTGTATATTTTTAATAGCTAAGACGCTAAAGCTCACAAAGTTGCTTGGCTAATTAAAGACATCGTGCGGGAAGTTGTAATACGAGATCCATGGACTGAACTGTGAAGTTAGAAGCCCAAAAAGTCGCTGTTTTACAGTGAGTATTCATCGAATGTGTGCAGGATGTATCCTATCATCCCCTTGTGTTGCTGCACAGATGAGCATGTAATGAAGATGGATAAATGTTTGGAAAGCAGCAATTATACATTTAATTTGAACTATAGATTGACTTGTGCAGTTAAATTTTATTTAGATTATGTGGTAAAATCCCAATATCTTCCTTGTGATTCTGTCCATTTATGCAAGCAGGTTGTTTTCCTTTCCTGCATCAAAATATGTGCAAAAATGCATCTTCAGGCCAAATTCTGTACTATTTATGGAAATTGTAAACCACCCTTCTTCCACGTCCATTCAGTAAAATGAGAAGGAAACAGCATCTTTGGGCCTGAACTGTGCAGCGAAACTGCAGAAGCGCAGTTGAATGATCCCAACCTGAAACCAGGGGAAGTACAGACAGATGTGTTAGTTTCTGCAATCGAGGTCACGGCCTTCTCTCACGGGTGGCTCTCTGCAGTCTTTGCCGTTTCTTTGTGTGTGTGTATATTTGTGTTGGATAAAGTCGTACACTCTCTCCGAAAGCGTCTCCAGGGATGCTTTTTCGGAGTCTGATGTCAGTCTGGTACGCACGCACGCACCGCCGCACACCCCGGACGGCGCTGGCTTACGCGACCCTCGGAGGGATAGAGGAATGTCGAGTGTCGGCGAGTTGCCTTCGCATCGGCCTTGAGAAAGGGACCCTGGGAAGATCGCTGTAGACTCCAAACATCCTGTGTGTCACCCGTGCGTGGGCGCGCGCGCTCAGACTGTAGATCTGTTTGTGACCGTGTGGGTGAGAGGTTGCAACGCCGCATCTGTGGACGTGTCTCTATTTGTCATCGAGTGTTTAGGCTTGCTGCTGCATTGTGCATAAACCTGACAGAAGCGGTTCCTGCAAACTAGTTACGTGAAAAGTTATAAATCTTAAAGCTAGAGATACTACCGAACTTTCTTCCTAGATTAGGTCTCTTCAATAACTCAAATTTCAGATGTTTCTTCGTCTTTCATCACATGCTTCAAAACATTGCAATCGACAGCTTGTATGTTCGACTCCAGCATCCTATAATGGTGTGTGACCGAAGCTACAGTGTAAAGTGCTTTTAGTGGTTATGATGAATTAACTAAGCACTATATAAGTAAAGTTAATGTTCAATGAATGAAAGTACGCTGTTCCTCCACTTTATGGTGATTTAAATATACACGATCTCTGATTATAGTTGTTTAAAATAAATACATTTTTGTGGTACTTGGAAAGAATAAAACAATTTTATGTCGATGTCAAGGAAACTGTATGAACCTGATTGATGCTTTATATTATATACTGAGCTCTTACTGGAATTGAATCAACAGTAGATGGACTGGAAATCGAACCGGGACCTCTATGCAGGGGCGGCACCAGAAAAATGTGTCTGCAGGTGCTATGGGTGTGCTCCAACATTGACTTGGGGTACTCCTAGAAATACACACACATCAACAGTAGTGGACTGCAATGTTACTGTTTACCAATCACTTTTTTGTGTTGTACTTGGTTGGTTGTTCGAAGTATTTTTGAACTTTATTTATTAATAGTCTGAAATAAATTCCATTCATTCATTCATTAATTCAAGTGTTCCAGAACTGAATGGCTATGACACTGTCTGACATTCACTCAATAAAAAAAAAAAAAACTTGATATGGAGAGATTGAGAAAAAACCAGATTTCAATTGCATTATTTTTATTGAACATTGGATTCAAAGGCCATAGATTAGCACAACTAGAAAAAAACTATTTAGTCAGCCACCATCAGATGAGAAAGGCATTTGACATGCACATGAAAAAGTAACTTGAATTTTTTAAGCATGTAACAGAGCATGCAGAAGGTGGACTTCATGAGACCACCATCTAAAAACACAACCAGGACAGTGGGAATTCAACCAAAAAAGTCAAAATATGGTTAAAAACATTGTGCCACAATGAGACATAAAAACATTGAATATTTATGAGCAGCACTTATGTTATGGGCTTTAAAACACTCCTGTGCTTTGCGCCAGTTCTGGAAACCAGACGCTGTAAAAGCAGCCTCGGAACAAAATCCACTTGCCGGCGGGATGACGGAACACCGGCAAGAAAAGCAGAATGCTGCATGCTTAGCAACTGAATACTCCATTTAGCCATATTGTTCATACAATGCACGATTAAAAGTCCTTCGCTGAGTACCAAATGTCTGTTTTGGGAACTTGTGTACAGGACATTTCAGTCCTTTATCAGGATTTTGGCTGCGATCATGCAGTCCACAAGCTGTGCTTGGTGTGCTGTCAGCACCAGTGGGCGTCACCTCCCCAGGCCACGGCGGTAGCTCTCCAGCCCCCAGCATTAAAAACCCAGGCATGGATCTGGGACCAGTGCTTGACTCTGTACTGCTGGCGATGTTGTAGATTTTAGCCCGAGTTCTTTTATGTGGGATGAGGAAACGCTCCTTCAGATACATCAAGCTATAATGTTAGCCACTAGCCAAACTTTACTCATCGTAAAATGGTGCTGACACAAATACGTGATCCCTGACAATGCACTTTACCTCACGTTCATATAAATAAATATAAATCAATTACAATTTATTTTATTTTATTGGCTTTGAGGCATAAATTTGATACAAGGTTCATGGGATAAAATATAATTAAAATGTATTGTATTTGATATATTTTTTTATCGAATTCCATGGGGGTGCTGTGGGGGTGCTGTGCCACCACTAGGGTAAGCTATAGCAACTGCAAGCCCCCCCCTGGCGCCGCCTATGCCTCTGTGTTGATGCCTGGAGCCTCTGTAAATAACATACAGCGCCCGCTTCACCACTGAGCCATGTGACTTGTGTAGTTTTAAAGCTAAAAAACACAAGAAGTTTAAATTTGGTCTATAAACAGCCCATAATATTATAGAAATCATAAAACAGGCTACAAATTTCCAAAAATGTTTAAATAAACGGAAGTGCACCGCAAGAACCGACTTAAATGGTCTTAAACGTCTTTATTACTCTGCATGTATTTTTCTTATTTCGATTTTCCTCAGCGTTGGAAAAATAAATTTTAATTAGTTGAAATCAGAATTAGCAGCTCGGTCTTAAAAACCCCCAAGTATCGATATTGGGCAGAAAAAGCAGGATCGTTTATCTCGTTTATGAAATGTGGCTTATGTAAAAATAGCTTTTTTATTTATGCAAGATAAATCAATATGAGTTGATCTGCTGGTTGATTAAAAACACAGAAAAAGGGTCCGTGCACAGTAAACATCAATATGTAAACAATAATCAGACACAGTACAAAATAAGGGAATACTGAAGGAGAGACGAACCCAGGAGGACTGGGTTCGTCTTCCTCTATTCCACGCTTTGCCGTCGAGGCTCAACCAGCTCGACGCTGTATTGTCACCGTCGCTTATCTGCGTTTCATGTGCAGCGATATTTGTCTGCATCTGCGTTTGAAGTCGAAACGTAGTAGTGAAAGTTGAGTCAGTCTGTGAAGACGTGGGAGTGGAAAGTGAAAAGTCAGAGCAGGTTCATATAATCAATTCAACAGTCGTCACTGTCAGGATTTTGACGACAATCTCTCTGATTTTTCTTACCGCTGCAGAACCGTGTTCCTGTAGTTTTCCCCTCAAATCTGTCATGAAAATGACGAAGAGTCAGTTTTAAATAACAGTTGGAATGTAAAATCTTATTAAAAGAGAACTAACTAAAAATCCTGAATGAGATTATAACTCAGTTTTAATAAATTTAAATTGTGGGTTAGTAGGTAAATAATCAGGATTATCGATTGAATCTGGAACCACCTGCGTCTTTTTGATTCATCCTGTTTGTCAGTAAATATTAAAGTTGCACAGCTGTTCTTTAGTTTAATTTTCCCTTTCCTTTGTGTTGCTTGATGACTTCTCCGCTTATTTGGCCACTGGCCGTCTGTTTTTCCAGTTTCGCATAACGTGTGGTAACAGTGAAACATCCGTTGTGACATTAACGTCTGCTGTGGCTTTTTTTTTTTATCACTCCGCCAATAATACAGCCGGGCGGTCGGATAGACTCGAAGGATTTTGAGATTAAGCAAAGCAATCGCAGCTTTTTGTGACATTCTGTCCAGCGCAAGATCAGATATTTGCTACAGGACAGAAGTGAAACTGCTCGGACGCAGTTTTTGATAATGTATTTCATTTCCGCTGCATTTTCTCTCAGATCTTTTTCAAATGTCCAAATATTCATACCTCTTTGAATCAGCAGCTCTAATCTCCAGTCTTTTTTCTAACTTCATCATCGTTTTGGAGGTTGTGCTTCTTCTTCTTTGACGCCTGTTTTGCCCTCGGTTTTGTCTCTGTGCTGCATGTTTTCATGCAGCACAGAGACATTCAACAAATGCATGCAATTGCATTGGTGCATAGTTTCCATTGTAGTTGTTGCTTGTGCAGATAATCTCAAAGACGTCTCGTACGAGCAAGGGGGAAATAAAACAACTGCAACGGCCTTTTTTAGGATGTGTGTGAGTTCGAGTGTGTGTTCTTGGGGGGACTATTAAAGTCAGCAGTTTGCAGTAATAGGAACTCAGCTGTGAGTTTGTGCTTCAGCTTGCCTGTCGAAGCTGATTCACAGAAATCAGGCCGATCGTTGCTCAACCTCTCAGACATCTGCTGAATGTTTTTCTCTCTGTTTTTCTTTTTTCTGGTTTCTTCCTTCTCTCTCTCTCTCTCTCTTCTTCCACCGCCTTAAATGGGTCTTCAAAGTAGCTCTTACTAGTCAGACGTTCATTCACATTCTTACAATAAAGCCGTCTTAATGAGTCACTCAGGTCAGCGCTTCGTCTGAATGAGAGCGCCACGTCTTATTAGAGGTCACACATCCGGCGCAGTTGTTACGGTAAACATCTGGGTCGGTCACCACCTCGCCTGTGAATTACCTGCCGTTCGCCTGGAGAGCTGAGAGTTGAGCAATTCTGGAAACTTTTTTTAAGAATGAAAATTGTGAAGCTGGAGGAACAGGAACCCATTTTTTACTGTTCTATGTTTTATATTTATTTTTGTTTTTTTAACATGGCGCCCCCTGCTGGCAAATTAAGAATAACTGTTCGAGTTCTGCACATAATTGTTAAATGGTAACTTTTAAAATTACAAAACCCTGCTCTAATGGGTAAAAACAATCAGTCTTTACTGGAAACTTTTATGTATCTATTTTAAAGTTGTAAAAATGTCTTATACACCTTCTGTTTTCCTTGCAGCCCATCCCTCCTTCACTATATTCTTGTTTTCATTCTTCTCTTTAACATCTGCACAAACTAAAAACAAATTTTCTCTAAAGCTAAGTTTAAAATTCAGCCGTAGCAGCAAAGATTTGGGTCTGGTGTTGACTCAAAGTTTGCTAAATGAGTCACTTCCCTCTCTGTCTGCGTCACTTTGTCTCCTATTGATAATATTAGTCACTGCGGTTAAATCGCGGAGCTTTGAAAGTTACGATTGAGGAAATAAATCGTTGTTTTGATGTGTGTGAGTGTGTGTGAGAGAGACAGGCTTTGTGATTTTATATGTGTGCTGTGTTAATAGACATTCCTGCGTCACACAGACTCAGTTTCATCTTGTCCACAAATCCCTGGAATCCGTTCATCCCGGTTCTTCTCCCTTCCTCTTGTCCAACATGTCCTTCATTGTCTCGTCTGTTTCCCTTTTCCTACTGCAGCTCGTCTCCTCCCCTTTGTTTTTCGTTTTCATACCTCTTGGTTCGGTTTTGTCAGCTTGCACGATGCACTCTATCGAATCGTAGTTTAGGTACATTCATGTTTCGAGGCGCCACGTGTTTCAGCCAGACTGCGACATTTGGTTTCATTTGTATTTATTTATATTTTTAGTCGTTTTCACAATTTAAAAACCCCAAAAAAGAGGCTTGCATGTTAAATACAATAATCCATCTCTGGATAAATTGATGCATGTCGGTCGTTCCATTAGGCCAACATGTATTCATTAATGTATGGATATTGCCATTTGGAAAGTCATTTGCTATATGTGTTCAGTTTGGCCCAAAAAACCCCCCGGTTAGAACTCTATACCAAAATGAATTAATTTAATGTCCTGTACTCATTTATAAAAAGGTAGATTTTTGCTAGTTTTATTAAAATTTCAAAACCCAATAAATCGCATTTATGTAAGTATTCACAGTGTGTTGACATAACAAGTTCGATTTATCATCACATTGATAGTTTCAGGGTGTGTCCTGATCCACTATTGATAACGGTCCGATATCAGACACAAGAAAAAACAAAACAAACGCATGTTAAAATTGAATTATATTGGCCTGAAACGTAAGCAGTCAGTTCCAGCGTTTGACCGCGCCATCATTGCAAAACTTGTCATTTGTCTAATTGAGCTGTAGAACCTTAACAATAACATACAACATTTTGATTAATAATAAATGGATCTGTCTTACACTGTTGTTGGTATTTCTTGTTCTCTGAGTTATATCACTTAATCAAATTAGAGCTGAAACAACTAATCAATTAAAATTGATTATTAAAATAGTTGATAACTTATTTAGTCATAGATTAGTTGCTTTATAATCACGTTTGACCTTAAGCCCTCTATTTTTTAACACAATCTGTTATATTTGCGGTCAGTATGTGGCAGTAATGAGCTGCCTAACGCTGTGATTTACTGTTGGAGCTGTAGAAGAAGAAATCAGCCAATTGTTTGCCTTGTTTTGCTAGCGCATGCCACAGGTGGCATAAACACATTTGCCCTGTGCAAGATTGCAGGGTGCCGAAATGTACGAGAGTCTTCTTGGAGTGAACATCTGAGACGAACGCATATCGGAGTTGAAACAGGAGATGAAGGGCCAGCGCAGTAAAATAACCGATGGCTAATAAGAAAATAAATGCACTGAATACCGTTAATGAATTCAGTTAATATTAGTTTAGAGTTGCAGATGTGTAGAAAAAAACAAGCAACAATAAACGAATACATGTGGAACAAGACGCTGACCCCCCATTTAAAAAGTCTGTTCTAAACATTCTGGTAGAGACAGCAGTTCATAGTATTTGTAAAAAATAATGTCCAACTAAATCAGCCTCCTGCTGAACATTCAGAAAAAAGATCAAATAAAACATGAAATAAAATGTACAGCATAATAAGGGCTGAGACTTTTTGTTTGTATTTTACACCGTTATGGTAATTTCTTCCTTTAAACCATGTCAAGTAAATTGCAGTGAACAGCCCGATTAAAATTCGTTTTTAGTAGCTTATATGGGAAAGTAGAGGCTAAATAAAATTAATAATGAAAAGCGAATAATCGTAAAAATAATCAGAATAATACGTAGATTATGAAAATGATCGTTAGTTGCAGCCCTAAATCAAAGCAAAACATTCAGCACTACTAAATTAATAAAAGTCTGTATGATTCATACCGATATCTAATCGGGTCAATATCAGTATAGGGCAACACCGAGGACTGAATTATCTTTATTGTATCGTAAGAGAAAAAGTTGTATCGGAATACGGCAAACTTTTTCCCCACCGTTTGTTCAATTAAAACATTTATATGCAGTTTATTGATAGAAATCAGATTTTTCATGTAACTGATGTCCTAAACGAGCCCATTTTAACTTATTAGAGCATTATTTGTGTTTCTTATCATTACTTTTATTATTTTTGTGATAGTTACACAAAATTTTAAGACTACATTTTAAAGCCAAACACTTCCAAATACCTGTAGAGATTAAAAAGAGTCTCAGCCTCAGCGAGTTTGTGAACAAAGAGACGGTTGTGACCTTCTCTGCTGAGTGAGTCTCTAGTATCGGTTTCCAGAGCTTGACATTTGAACGCTCTTTTTCTTTAAGTGCATCCTCTTCGGTTTTCCAGAGGTTCGACGTGACGTCAGAATACCTGAAAATCCCTGTTTTGGCCGAGGCCCGGCTGACTCCTCCGTTCATTCAGACAAACATTTTCTGCAGGGAGATTTCGAGCCTTGGAACTGCGCCGCCAGAGAGCTGCTGGTGCTTCAGGATTCACAGTCGCACGTTTTAACGCTCGAGCAAACACATTGGACACAAACCGCCTCTGTTTCACAGCCCGAGCGCCGAACATCTGGTCCTTATTAATTATGAATCGGGTTTCTATGCTAGTTGGTGTCTGCAGCCCAATCAGTCAACTTTATATTAATATCTATCAGTCGGTCGTCTCTAATGAATTAAAGCTGTTTCTTATTTTGTTTTTGTTTTATTTTAGTAGCAACTATCAGTTTATACAAGTTGTTTCATTACATCTGTGATATTTCTGCATCTGCAGTATATGGGGGAATGAAAACACTTCAGAGCTGCGGCTATCCATTATTACCTATCAATCCTAGCAAGACCCTTAGAAAAAAAATCCTCTGTAAACAAGCGTTTTGAACTTTAAAAACATTAATTGCACATTTTAGAATCACAGTAAATGACCCGTATGTCCGAGGCTAACTTTTAAAGTGATAACGTCACATTTTGTCATGAGGGAGGTTTACTACTCTGCTGTTGCAAACAGAAATATGACACACTTATCATTAAATTAACTTATTGTCAGTCATTCTGTCATTTCAACAAGGAGGCCCGTTGTTTTCAGTAGACAAGCGTCTTTAATTTCAGATTTTAACGACTCATCTCTTTCTTGACATTTTACACAATCTGAGATGTTTGACGTTTTTAAATGTGCTTCATTTTATTTTGTATTTATGTATTTTTATTTTTTGAATCTTATTTTAGTGTATTATGATTGATAATTTTGTTTCCTATGATTGTGTAAAGCACTTTGGTCCTGTTGGTGCATAAAGTGCTTTATAAATAAAATTGGTAAAATAGTAAAAGTTTACTAGTTAAGTCAAAGTATTAGTAACTATAATCAAATCTTACTGAACTACAGGTTAAAGCTGCTTTTAAAGTAAAAGTACTAAAGTGCTTACCTTTAAAAATACTTAAGTTTCTAAAAGTACAAAAATACAAAAACAAGTATGCAAAAATCTAATAAGAGCTTTTACAAAACCTTGTAACTCCCTGAAACCACCTGTCGATATACTGACAAGTAAAGGCCCTAGTCTAAACATCTTTAAAACTTCAGCATATAATTAGAATAAAATTAGTCAGATATATTGTTCCTTCAAAAAGTCTTTTGCAGAATCCTGCTCTATTTTATCCAGCTTGGAGATGATTTCAACTAAATCTCATTCCCTAAATCTCAGTCTTATCCCACGCTTGAGTTTCTCCTTCCGCGTTTGTCGCTGAGCTCTGTTTAAACTAAACGTGGAGGAAATCACCAGATCCATCCAAGGACTGAGCAGCGATTTAGTCCCACCTAGTGAGGAGCACAGCTCGCTGCCAATTTCATTTCAGAAGGGAAAAACTAAAAGTACAGATTAGCAGAGAGCTAAACTGAGCGTTAAAGGAATGAGGAAAAAAAAAAGCCTCCTATAAATGTATTCTAGTGAATTTTATACGTTTCCTACAAAAGCAAATGCTCAGATGAAAGACGAATGTTTATAGAAAAGGTACTTTAATACAGTACTTGGGTAAATGTTACTCTATTACCGTCCATCACTTCTCATTATTTCACTCATTGTTTTGTGTTCTGCTTTCTTATTTCTGAATGTTCAGATAATGGGATAAAAGTCCAGTCAGCTTGACGTTAACTACGTCGTTTTCTTGTTTTTTTCTTGTTTCTTCAGGCCTCCAGTCCCAAACTGACAACTTACTGCTCAGATATCCAAGAGGTCCGTCGCTGCACACGACTGGAGATGCCCGACAACTTAAACACGTTCGTTTTAAAGGTACTCGCTTCCCTCACGCTAAAAAAAAAAATGCCGCTGCTGGGGTGCTGGGAACATTTCTGTTGAAAGTTGTGTTGTGGTGGGGGGGGGGGCATAAGGTCTTTTGAAGACATCGGAAAAAAAAGACTCCAAAACTGTCTGAAATTGAATTTTAAGATTATAATCTGGTCAGATTGTTTTGATAACACACATTTACAAAATTTAGTTTAATAAGTAATTACTTTTACTGCGTTACGCCACATTATAGTTCGCATTAAGACTATTTGTAGAGCTCGTCGGTTTAAAGCAGGGCTGGAAGATAAATCGGTTTTATTGATAGAGAATTTGATGTTGATTCACCCACAGACATCTGGTTTTACAGCTTAGATTTTGTCAGGCTTTGAATTTAGGTCAGCTCCCAGAAGGGAGGGTTCCAATAAAAGCATGTTTTTGAAAATATTCTCCTCAGGATTGGATCTAGAACTCCGATTCAAATCTAAGTCTGAAAGATATTTTCCATATTTATTGCCTTTATTTTGAAGCCATTTTTATTCAGTCCTGTTGAGTGATTTCCTCAAACACGATTATCAAAGCATCTGAATATCTTTCAGGCTTGTTACAAAATGTCGCTAATGTCCTAAATTGTAAAAAAAAAATACTGAATAAACAGCAACCATATTGAGTATTGTTTTAGGTGAAGATATAAACTTAATGGCAAATGAGGGTCGTTTGTATTCTCTGTAGTGCGACACAACATTTAATAAGCGCCGTTCAGAGGTGGTGTGTGTGTTTGTTACAAATTTTGTTTTTGTGTTAGTTTTTTTCGCCTCTGAGCTTTTGAATCCACTCCTGTTTCTGAAGGTTAATCGAGGGAGTCTGATATTTGAGACGGACAACGACCAGCAGGTCAGCTCTTGGACCACAGAGCTTAAGGAATGCATCAGCAACAGGTGAGACGCGCCTGAACGCCGCACGATTAAGAATCAAGAATCAATAATCAGTTTATTTATATAGAGCCAATTTACAACAGCTGTCGTCTCAAGGCACTTCACAGAAAATAAATCAAAAGATACATTCTAACAAATCAATTTGAAAAAGTTTCCAATCTAAGGAACCCCACCAGATTGCATCGAGTCATTGACTTGCAGCATTCACTCCTCTGGAATCAGCAGGCAGAAACAATGGCTTGTGTTGTCGTTGACTTTACAGCAATCCCTCATACTGAGCATGCATGTAGCGACAGTGGAGAGGAAAAACGCCCCTTTAACAGGAAGAAACCTCCAGCAGAACCAGGCTCAGTACAAGCAGCCATCTGCCACGACCGACTGGGGTTTGAAAAGACAGAATTAGGACCCCGAGCTTAAGCCTTATATTGAGTCAAACCCAAAGGTTTTTGTATATTTTTTTATTTTTTGTGTGCGTGTGAAAACTTTTGAAATGTCACGTCCGAAACATTCACGGCAGGTTTAAGCTTTGATCAGGTGTTTTTTTAGCTTTTGAGTGAAATTACAACATATGACAGTTGCAGCATAAAACCCTTTGTTTTGTGTGCAGGATGTTAAGTCAGGATTTACATCCCCAGGATCTTTTAAATATTTTAAAACTTATGAATAATTTCTCAAACGTCTACCATGTGAAAAAATAGTAGACTCTGTGTACACTCTGTTTACATCCCAAAAAATACTGCAGAGCATTTAAATTGGCTCATACGCAGGAAACCTGGGCTGCTTCACAATTCGACAAATCCAGGAGCTTTTTCTACTGTTAACTGGTTTGTGGTTCACCTTTCCAAAGTCTTGTTAGTCGCTGGCAATATTTGACATCTGGTGATCGTTCTGCAGCAACAGCTGGTCTTCCTGGATTAGCTCGAGTATTTACCGACTCGATCTTTTATTCAAACTGAATGGTTTTTGTTATATTTTTCTCTTTGTGTGTGTATGAACACTTTTAAAACGTCATATCAGTAACATTAATGCCAGGTTTAAGCTTCTTTTTGTTAGTTTTTTTGCTTTTGAGTTTGCCGGACTGCAACATTCCTGATTAAGTGTTGTTACTTTTGAGCTCAATTAATAAAAATCACAAGAATATTACACATTTTCGGCATAAACCCTTGATTATGTTACGAGTTTGGAATCTTAAGTAAGTATTTACATCCATAGGATCTCTTGAATCGTTTCATTATATCATTCATTCATTATTATCATTATAATATTGGAATCATTTCTGAAGCCCTCTCAGAAATGAGCGTTGGACTTTTTAAATGTTTGTAAAATAGAATAAAGTAAGGTATGTGTTGTTGGTTAGCTATTGAATAGTTTTGTGTTCCCATAACCACATTTTACCACGTTTAGTCTGTTGTCCCTGTGGGAAATCTCCACTTTCCTCTAACATTACCTCAGGGTGCTTGTAAAAATGACAAGATCTCTCTTTAAATTGTCCCACATTATGACTATATGATGACCAGTGACCCTCTTTTTTGATTAAAGTGAGTTTTAAGGGTCATCGTCGTATTTTAGTTCTGCTTTTGTTTTTCTTTTTAAGAAGACAATGTAAACTCGGTGGATTCTGCGATTAGCTGAAGAGCTGACCAGGTCCGGCTAAAACTAACCATGAAACGTCCACCTCCGTGCTACACTGTGGGCATCGGGTTTGTCGCCCTGAATGCTTCACTGATCTGTCCTGAGAGTAGAAGCGATGTTGGCAGAGCGGAAGTGCTTTTCTTGTTTCAGAGTTTCCAGTGGTGATACTGAACTGGGGAAGTTCAATACGTCCAGTTAATAATCGAAATCTCCCAATAGGTTAAGAAAAATCACCGTACAAAGTTCACGTTTAACATGAACCAATATCTGGAATTAAACAGCACTAATAAGGAGACCGAATTTTAGTAAATACGCAAAGGATCTAAGCGGTTCTTTATCTACATGATGAAATTATTGAAACTCACCTTTCTGGTTTTTACAAACAAACACAAACAGAAGAAATACAAGTAAAATGTATCTCCTAACTTTTGAACCAAGCTCTGTTGTCTAGAGCAACGCAAAGTCAAGTCACCGTTTAGGATCCTCTCCTGTTTATCTTTAGGGAGTTGTGGTTAGGCTAAAATAATGAATTAATGCGTCTTTATGGAGACGGCAGGACGTGATGCGACAGAGGAAGTAGCGAAACAGGAGAACGGCGAGTTTCGGTTCAGCTCTGGACCGACTTCCTGTCTGAGCTCAGCGTCTTTGTTTTTCCTCCACGCTCACAAGGCTTCACACACAAAACGAGGTTCCAAACCATTTCTTTAAATCTTGCCTCCAAGAGACTTTGCTAACCTCCACGGCTTTCTAACTTTATAAAGTTACCTCAACTCTTTGGGGGGGGGAATACTTTCCTTTTGGGGCTACAGAAGTCATCCATATTATTTTATCTATAACATCTGTTTTTAACCTTTTTCATTCATTTTGATTTCGTTTTTTTAAACACGATTCTTCTATTTTTAAAGAAATTTTCAATCAAAGAACTTTCATTAAAAACTCCTGGAGTTAAAATCCTCCTGGAATGATCCTTTGTTGTTATTTTTTTAGTTTTTAGTTTTATAAGAGCCACTCTCATTAAACAGCTTTGTCCACCTTATTATTTGAAGAAATTAGGAATAATGAAGAATCTGATTGTCGGTTTTATGTTACATAAATAAATCATTAATTGGTGCACCAGTGAAAGTCTTTCTGCCATAATTTAGCCTCAATTGTTTTTACTGTGACCTAAGTATGATAGTGTAAACAGTTTTACCAACTATGTAGGTGACTGGTTTAAACATTTAACTTCAATTATGACAACTAAACATAAGTGTATCTGTGTTTATTCTAGAGAACACAGATAATCGTTTTCTGCTGACGTCCTCGTCCTTGTTTAGGTTTAACATCAACGTTTCTGGAAGCTTAGTTTTTGCAGATTTTGTTTTGCTTTTTAAAACCCTGAATGATGAGAAAACCTGGCAATAAAACAGAAACACGTTTGTGTGTGTTAATTATCACATTCACCACAACAGTTGAAGTAAATCGTGTAAACTAACGTTGGCTCCTGCCGCCGCCGCCCTCAGGTCAGGCAGCGTGGATCTGGAGTCGCCCCTGTCCTCAGCTGACAGCTCTGTTCCAGCCAATCAGAGCAGAAGCTCAGAGTCTGGAAGTCAAAGTAAGTAGCAGGATGTGGCTTTGATTGTTAAATATATTTTCAGAAAATTAGACCGGGGGGTTAACTCTTTATTTTCCGTTCAAGGTCCCGTCACCTTCAGCCTGCCTGAGCCGGTCATTCAGAAGGCCGACGACTTCCTGGTTTCTTTCCCCTGGTTTCACGGCCCCATCTCTCGGGTCAAGGCGGCCCACCTGGTCCAGAGCGCGGGGGCCGAAGGTCACGGCGTGTTTCTGGTGCGGCAGAGCGAGACACGGAGGGGCGACTTCGTCCTCACGTTTAACTACCAGGGAAAAGCCAAGGTGAGCATCTGGGAACGTCCAACTTTAGTTCAGTTTGTCCCCGCGCTTTGAATCTGAGTTGTTGTGTTTTGTTGTTTCTTCTCCGCTGCAGCACCTGCGCCTCTCGCTGAACGAGTGGGGTCAGTGCAGGGTGCAGCACCTGCGCTTCCCCTCCGTGATGGACATGCTCAGCCACTTCCGCCTCTATCCCATCCCGCTGGAGTGCGGAGCGGCCGGAGCCGTCACACTGTCCAGCTTCGTGCTGGCCGGCTCCAGCCCCTCGTCGCAGGGTGAGATGCTTTCTGACTCTGAAAACTGATCCCTTTCTCTATTATGTATTTGGCAAAATGCAAATAAAAGAATTGATTTGTATCTTTTAGCACCACTAGCAGCAAATTAGTGTTAATATTTTAGCTTTGATTATCTGATTATCTGAATGTAGGCATTACATAAAATATTTTTAATTACAAACTATCACTTCAAACTCTCAGTGTTAAAATTCCTGTTCCAAATATTAAGCTCTCCTACTTAGACAAATATCACAGCTGGCGCCGTCATCACATGATTGTCTGACATAAGTTGTTTGTTTTGAAGGTTCACTGTGCTTTTGATGACTCTTGTTCAACGAGTCACTGAGCAGCAGACATTTAAATTAGTCCAAGTCCAAGATAATCTGTTAAAAATCTCTGTTACTGGCTGTTAATAACACCGTTGTTTTAAAAAATTGTAAAAATTTGCTAGTGATATAACGTTCACCTCCGATACGATATTTCAGTCTTCAGTTCTGATATCGATATTGACCCGATATGATATCAGCATGAATAGAATTGAACAGACATTTATTACTTTTGTATCGGGAGATGTTAGAAAAGGCTTGAATAGATTATATTACTTGCATACTTTACGAACATTATATTACTTACTTTACAACAATAGTTATCCAGAAAAACTGGATTTATTATATATCAATACGTTACACAAATATGACATTTATTCAAAGAAAGGAGGTTCTTCAGTTGAATAAAATGGATCAAACGCTGGAACGAACTGCTTGTGTTCGAGCAAAGATGTTGGAGATTTTAGATGTAGGTGAACATTAGTGTTTTGTCTGATACTGAACCGATAACTGATCACTACACCCCTAGAATGACCAACTATTCTGTGTTTGCTGCCCAGGCCAACTCCCCGGCGCGCTCCTCGTCCCGTTCTCCCTCCACCGGTGGAGCTCCGAGCCCAGCCTGGCTCGCTGCAGCCTCGCCCGCAGCTCCAGCCAGCCGCCCGCCTTCTCCTCTTCCACCAGCCCCGCCTCCAGCCCTACCTCTTTCTCCCAGGTGGTGCGCAGCGGGCTGGAGCTGGCGCCAGTGGCGCCCACCCACCTGCGGCGCAGCGGGTCAGTGGGGAGGAGGCCGCTGCTGCGAGGCCCCAGCGCCCCCGGCCACGCCCAGCGGGACTCGGACTACGAACTGGAGCCCGAGCGCGGCCGCAAGCGGGCTATAGACAACCAGTACATGTTGCTCTGACCCTGCGCGTCGCCACGACGACGAAACGCGAGGGGGCGGATCCGAACAAGTAGAGCAAATATATATATAAAAAAAACACAAAGTTCGCCTCAGAACCTCCAGTGTCCACAGTGAATGTATTTTGGACTTTAACAAGAGTGTTGTTGACGATGATTAGGCTCGTTTTTGAGCAATGAGCTCGGAGAAAGTTGTGATTTTCATGGAAGTGCACTTGATGTTATTTCTGAGTCGGCGGGAAATCCTCGTCGCCTCGTGTGTTTTTTTGGGGGGTTTTTTTGTCCTGGGCGTGAGGAAAAGTTTTCACACCTTTCCACACAAACAAGCTGCGCTCCTCGTCGTGGGATCGAATTCTTCCTCTTGTTTTATTGAGCACTGTAAGTGCTCATCACTTTCAGTGCACTTTGTACACTTTTGTAATTTTTCTATATACGCAATCTTTTTGTAGAAAAAGGAGAAAAAAACTAACGTAAAAAGTACAAAAGGAGCCAGTTCTAGAAACAAGATCGCTGTCAAAAGAACAACAACCAATAACGGGATTCAGGATTATTCGCAGCTGAATCTGAGCTTTCCATCACAGTCGAAGCAAACCATAAAGAAACTATGTTAACGAATCAAAGGAAACGCCACAAAGTCAAATAAACCGGACAAGAGATTTTACCGTCCTGCAATCGGAAAGCGTGAAAAACCGCATTCTCCACTAGTTAGCGCCATGTGCTTTTGGTGAAGCTGGAGAAATGAGAATATCTTTCTAAATTTCAGAAAAAGTGGAAGAATAATACAATAAACATCATGGAATGATGTCTGTATTTCTAAATAATTTTACTTGGCTGATTTTGTTCATCATTTGACCGGCCGACACCGAATCGTCCACGAATTATGAGATAAAAAGCATTTCAAACATTGTTTTCTCCTCCAAACATAATCATGAAATCATTAAATGAGTTAAATAGATATTAATAATTAACACATCTACTCTACATTTCAATTAAATTAGCATAATTTCACCTCGGCGCTCCGGACAAATAAAAACAGCATCACTTTGAGGAGTCAAAGGTCACCCTGAGATTCCAAATTCAATCAGTGACGGATTAGAAGCGTCTAGGAATCCAGTTTTGTGATTTTGTGGCGGAGAAATCTTCCCTCCGGATGATTCGTCCTCTAGCAGACAGTGACGCAGCTCAACCAGTGCAACCATCTGACATCCCTCCGTAGTTTTAGGCATCTTTCTCTATCCTGGTAGCAGCAATTATGTTCTAGCTTTACTTCTTCTTTTTTTTAAACACTTATAGCATTAAATCTAATTTTCTCACTTCACCACAGCAGCTGATACCAAACGGGCTGCCAAATGTTCGTTTTTTTTTTTTTTACACTAGATGTATTTTCTAATCGATTTTTTTATATATTTTTTTAAAGAAAGGTTTTGTAGACGTCTGAATAATGTGACGTGGGATGTTGCAGGATCACTAACGTTGATTAGCGTTGACTGGTTTGAAAACCAAATCGTTTCGTCCACAACAAGCAACTCAGGTGTGCGTCTTTTTATTTTATTTTATTTTTTTGGCGACTCCAGCCTCCAAACCAAAGCTCCCTGTCGTTCTCCGGCTCGTTTGTCTTGGGTTTCCCCCTTTTTCATCCCAAAAAAATTTGATCTGTAACTTTGATGGAAAATATTTGTCTTCTAACTTTGCTTTAAACACTAACTCCAGCAGATTAGTTCAGATTTCCTAGCAGTAAAAGTGTTTTGAAGCGTCTCACTCTCTCTTTCTGCAGCTCCTACATTTTAACAGCTTCAATAACAAATCTGCTTGATTTTTGTTTGTTTTGTTTATTACTCTACCAAAGTTAACATTGTGGGTTTACGTAATGGTTGTCACGTCCTTTTTTTTTAACCTATGATGGTGATCTAGACTGACATCTGTTAATAAGGGGGAACAAAAACAAGGATGTTTTTGGCAAACGTACGGTTGGTCTTTCCTGTCTTTTTTTTTTTCTTCTCGCGTCTGAACAGATCCCTTCATTAACTCTGTTTAATTTCTGCTTAAGCAGAGCAACGGTACAAAAAATTATAATAAACAAGCTTAAAAAAAACAACTATTCTGAACTTCAGTCTCGGATCCTCTCTTTGTCTCTCGATTTCCTGGAGAGTGACTGTGCCTTTGCCAGAAAGCTGCTGTTGCTTTTTCCCCTAGTCCAAAGCTCAGGTTGTGGTCGCGCCGTGCAATAAATGAAAAGTTGCTTCACACCTTCCCTGGACGGAAGAGGTTGGTGCTTATATATCCGCTTTTAAAACAAAACATTGGAAGCAAAAAACAGAAACATATTGCTGCGCAACGACCACGGCTGCCGGATTTTAGTGTATATATATATATATATATATACATATATATATATAAAAAGCTTAAAGTGTTAAGGAGCTGTCATCGGCGCTCACCCCTAACCCTCCATGTTGTTTAATTTTGTCCAGTTGATGAATGTAATGTGTTCTGAATACTGTTCATCCTGTCTGTTAACTTCGCACTGTAAACCTTTCACGTCCCGCCCACAGCAGCTTCTCCACACGTGCTATATTGGGTCGACATCCCTTTCAGTTATGAGCATTTAAATTATATTAAATATATAAATATATATATAGCAACTGTATATTTGACTTTTTTTTTAATAAACCTAACCAGAAAAAAAAAATGACCTGATTGTTGAGTTTTGTTTCTATATATATTATTACAGCCCAACACCGTGCAGGACGCTTGGCTTGTTGCCAGAGAACACCAGGATTGGCAAAGTAGCCAGTGGTGCCCTTTGCTTTACACAGATGAAAGCAGCTTCACACTGAGCACATGTGGCATACGTGAGAGTCTGGAGACGCCGTGGAGATATGCTGCCTGCAACATCCTTCAGCATGACTGGTTTGACATTGGGTCAGTATTGGTGTGGGGTGGCATTTCTTTGGAGGGCCGCACACTCATCCATGTGCTCACCAGAGGTAGCCTGACTGTCATATGCACCAACATGAGATCCTCAGAGCCCTTGTGAGCCCATACGATGGTGCCGTTGGTCCTGGGTTCCTCATAATGCAGAACAACACTAGACCTCATGTGGCTGGGGTGTCAGCAGTTCCTGCAAGATGAAAACGTTAAAGCTATGGACTGACCCGCCCGTTCCCCAGACCTGAATCTGATTGAGCGCATCTGAAGCATCATGTCTCACTCCATCCACCAACGTCACGTTGCACCAGACTGTCCAGGAGTTGGCAGATGCTTTAGTCCAGGTCTGGCAGGAGATCTCTGAGGAGACCATCCGCCGTCTCATCAGGAGCATGCTCAGGTGTTGTGGGGAGGTCATACAAGCACGTGGAGGCCACACGCAATACTGAGACTCATTTTGACTTGTTTTAAGGACGTTACATCAAAGTTGACCCAGTCTGTAGTTTGATCCAACTATGACAAATCCAGACCTCCATTGGTGAATAAATTTGATTTCCATTGATGAACTTTATACAGAACAAAGAATTCAATGAGAATGTTTCATTCATTCAGATCTACGATGTTATGAGTTTTCCCTTTATTTTTTTGACCAGTGTATATTTATCAATACATACAATACTCACAAAAAGTTAGGGAAATTTGGCATTCGGGTGAAATTTGTGGAAAATGTAAAAAGTTCCCCCTGCAGTTATACCTGCTGAGGCAGGGCATCCCACTCTTCTTGAAGGGCAGCCCTCAGGTCATTGAGGTTTTGGGGTGCAGAGGTTCGAGCCTCTACACGGCGACTCAGTTGATCCCACAGGTTTTCAATGAACTCTATTTGTTAAAGATGGTGCAAGTTTCCATTAACTGATTTAAATTTAAAGATACAGACGCTGACTGAACCACTCATTTAAAACTGATGTTATAGTTTAAACTTTAACCGCGAATGAATCGATGAAAGAACGGTCGGAAGTAAATGAGTGAACCACAGAGACTGCGTCCAGTTTTTAAAACTTTTTTATTGTTTTTAAGTTTTTTTGCTCATTTTTTAAATTATTTATATTATCTACAAAGTAAAAGTTTTAACTTAAAAGTTACATATGGGTCAGGTGAGTAGTGGGATCTGATCACCTCAGCTGTTATAGTTTTATAAACATTTCTCCTGTCCACTTTGCTGCTTTATTATTTTTATTATTATTACTATTTGTATGTTTTTATTCCACCCCACTCTCCTCCTCAGAGGAAGTTAATGGTCTTTTGCCGTTTTTTAGTTTGGTTAGAAACTTGTCTCTTTGTCTGGAAACAAACGCAGAACTTAGCAGCAGCAGACACAAACAGTAAAATTAATACTGTCAAGATGTTGGAAGATTTTCTTTTCCGTAACAAGGTGCTGACAGAATACAAGTTCCAGTTTCTAGCGATGCTGTTCTTGAATGTCAGCCGACCCCTTAAATCGTTAGTGTGTGTTTTTATGTGTGTAGAGTGTGATCAGGGGTGGGGGGTGGGGGTGGGGTGCTGACTTTGGGTGAAGGAAGAGAAGTGGGAGGGGCTCTGGTCGAGAAGGGTGAAGCAGAGCGGCGCCCTCGGCTCACCGGCGCCCTCTATCTACAGCTGCTGCTGGTGATGAGGCTGCACTGCAGAGACAGAGGCACAGATCGATAAAATCACAACGCATATGATTGGCACTATCGGGTTTAGAAAAAGCCTGTTAACGAGCCAATTATTTGCTTCAGGTGTGTTGAAGCGGCGTTGCATCTAAAACCTGACGGACAGCTGCTCTCTAGGACCAGCGTTGGAGACCCCCGGATCTAAAGGCTGAATTATTTTTTGTTTAAGCTGAACAGAAAGCAACAGGATGGAGACAAATTTTTAGGCTTTGCAACCAATTATCAGCTGGATCTGGCCTTTGACTAGGTCATTCCAAAGTGTGCAATGATCCAAACCAGGTCTCTAACAAACATAGGATTAGAAGAGCTTGCCAAACAAACAATGGAGTCTTTCTGGAGATGTTAGCCTTTAGCCTAGCATGATACCTACGTCTATGAAAGTTACAGCATTTAATAGATTTACAGTTAATTCTCCTTTAGGATAAATAAAGTACTTTTAGACTGAATTGAAATAAATTAACATACAGAGGTTTTCACTGAACTTTATCCTGAGATTATACACAGATCGACTCTAATCAAAGACGTTTTATTGTTTCCTTTAACAACTGAAATTCAAGGAGACTTTATTGTCATTCACAACACAGCTTGACTTATGTTTCTAGAGCGATTCGGTAGAAGCAGGATGTCCTGTTAGAAAAGTCTGAGAAGCGAACAGCATTACAAAATTATTGTGCTTTGCTATGACATGAGGTGGATCGAAATTGTATTCTCACGGTCCAGTTCCACCAAAGAGCTTATATTAAAATAGATAAAATTAAGTTAAAAAAAAGTAAAATAAACTATAATGTAAAAAACACAAAATATACAGAAAATATACATAATATAAGGGAGTGGGGGGTTTGGAGTAGCAGGAGCATGGATGAATGAATTCCTAGTGCAAGTTACTATAGCCATTAAAGTGTCTCACTGCGGGTATGTGAAGGTGTTCAAAATGTATTGTCCATGTAAGTGTCAGTGCAGTGGTTGTTTAAATTCTTTCTTTGCTTCTCACCAAGTATGCCAAAAAGAAAAAAATTAAAATGGAAACAAAACAAACAACTAACTTAATTATTAAATCAGGTGACATTGAAAAGAAATGTATGGATTTTATTTTTGAAATAAAGTACTCCAATTCAGATTAAAGCACTACTTTGTCACTCACCTGGAATGCTAATAAAGTTTTATGGGAAAAAAATGCGAATAAGAAATAAAAGTACAAAACTATATTTGGTGCCAAAACAGAAACTTCAGCTTCAGGGTTTAAGATGAACTTAAGCTGTGGCTAAAAACCTTTCTGAAACAAACCTTCAGGCTCTACTAACGGGTATCATCCATCAGCTCAATCCCATAATGATGTTTGTAATGTATTATTGTTGAAAACTGAGCTGCCTGCATTCCTGTTAGAGCAAACAAACGTTTGCTGAACATCCAACGTCTTAATAGTCCGTATGTACCTAAGAGGAGAGCAGGAATGCAGATTTATGAGGTTCTCTCAGATGTACCTTGTGGATGCGCCAGGTAGGAGAAATGCGTAGTGGAGGAAACCGGGATGGGGTTCAGGGCCGTCTGGTGCATCTGCGGCTGCGGGCCGCCTGGAGGACCCTGGGTTGCCATCAGCATCATCGCGGGGTGGCCGGGAGCCGGATGGTGAGACTGGACGATGCCGGACTGCATATGAGCCTGAGGTGGAGAGAAAGAAAGACGACCGCGATCGATGAAAAACAATTCAATTACAGCTAATGCGGAGCAAAGCTTGGACTGAAGACAACGCTTATAAACCTGTTACGGTCAGTTTCTAGCGCTCGCTTCTCAACAGGCTTTTTATTACTGTTGGTTCAAAGCCTGAGGGAAGAAGCCTCTGAGCTGAGAGCATTGAAATCTCAGCCAGTGGAAAAAAAGTTTCATTCAGACGGAGGGAGAAGTAAAAGAGCAGCAAAAAAACAAAAAAAGACCGCGATTCCAAAAGTAGAGGGTTTCAGATGGACTTCGTTTACTGCCTAAAATTCTACTTCTGATTAAATCTCTTCTAAACAGACAGTTCTCCTTATTTGTGTAGAAATCCCAAAGTTTAACACGGGTGGTGCTGGTCAGACCTCTGCTGGGGCATGTTGGGTACAGAGCATAAATATTGGTAGATTAGATGACCGACAATCCCAGATAAAAACAAACAATGTTTATAATATTTAATGGAATGAGGGGAGGGGAGGTAGGTAAGAGGGACGGAAGGAAGGAAGGAAGGAAGGAAGGAAGGAAGGAAGGAAGGAAGGAAGGAAGGAAGGAAGGAAGGAAGACAAAAAGGAAAGAGGGAAAGTAGTTCTGAGGGAAAGAAACATTACAAAACAAGGTAGAAAGGAAGAAAGGGAAAAAATAAAATAAAAAGTTAGGAAAAAAGGAAGGAAGTTAGGAACAAAAACTAAGGAAATAAGGTAGTTAGGATGGTAGGTACTATGACAAAAAATAAAGAGGGAAACCTCTTAGGAAGTGAAGAAACAAGTTAGGAAACGAAATGGAAAGGAAAGAAAGAAAAAAGGTAGGCCCAAAAATGAAAGGAAAATCGAAAAGAAAGGACGAGAAAAAAAGGTTAGTAAGGATGTAAAAACGAAGGGGAGCAAGGAAGATAGATAGGACAAACATGAGAGAAGGAAAGAAGAAAGTCAGGCAGGAAGGAAACATGTTACGAATGAACATGCTAGGAGTTAAGGATGGAAAACACTTTAGGAAGGAAGACAAGCGGAAAGAACATATAAAAAAAAGGAAGAAAAGAAGTGAAGAAGGAAGGAAGGAAGCAAGGATGCAGGAAAAGACAAGGAAAGAGTGAGCTACGACACAAAACAAAAGGTAAAAATTGGTAGCAAGCAAAGAAGGAAACAAAGTAAAACATGGAGGAGGAATAAAAGGAATGAGGAAACGCTTTAGTCGGACTCAGTGAGACGCAAGTCTTCCTCCCTCGCTCGACGGCGGTGCCTTACCTGCTGCATATGCGCCATGTGTGCGTGGTTGTAGCCGTGTTGCACCTGCTGCGGGTGGAGGTAGACGGTCTGCTGGGCCGACGGGAACGACGCCTGGGGAGACTGGGGGTTGGGGGTCATGGAGGGCGGCGTTGGGGCCAAGGCTGAGTACAGCTGCTGCTGTTGCGCCGCACCGGACAGATGCAGCGCCTGCGCCGCTGCCGCCGCCGCTGAAGAACAAGCCATAAGTGTAAACACTCTGCAGCTCGGTGGCGGGGAACGACCGCGACGCGCGTCGGGAGGCAATCACCTGCCGCCGCCTGCTGGTGCTGAGGGTGCTGGATCGGGCTGGCAGCCTGGTGGTTCGGAGGGCCGCCCTGCTGGCTTTGGCCCGTCGGGGTGGCAGAGGGCTGCGGGTGCTGAGGGTGGGGATGCAGGGTGGCACTGGGGTGAGCGTACTGCTGAGGCATCGGCCCTTGGGACACTGCGGCAGACGCAGAACATCAAGTTACTCGGCCTGCAGCGTAGAACCGTCACACGCGTAGGGAGTTACCTCCAAACAGCAGCTACGTACCATACATGGTGTGTGTCTGTTCCGGGTACTGAGCAGCAGAAGAAGAGACGAGGCCGGGCTGGCCGTGTGTAGGAGGCCCCATCATCCTGGCGCCGCTCTGCATTACTGGACTGAACATGTGCTGTGCCTGGACGGCAGACAGACAGACGGACACTCGGGCGTTAGCGGGCATTGAGGCGGCATCTCCCCCCACGCCCATCATCATCAGTCAAGAGAGCCGTACCTGCGACTGGTAGTGCTGCATCTGCTGAAGCAGTGGCTGACTGGTGAACTGCTGGGGGCTGCAGGTGAAGTACTGCGTGGCGTAGGCGGGGCTCTGAGCCACGATGGGCGGTCCCGCCGCGGTCGCCGCATGCATCACGGTGGGCGTGCCAGGCTGGTGGTGCTGGTCAGATCTCTGCTGAGGCATGTTGGGTACTGAGCATAAATATTGCTAGATTAGATGACCGACAATCCCAGATAAAACAAACAATCTTTATAATATTTCATCTGTATCTAAAGAAAATGGCGTTTAGAAATAAAAACCTAGAACAGAAAATTGCAGAAAAAAATAAACCCAAACTATGGATTAATTAAAGTTGATTGCATTTGTGTTTTTCTAGAGAATTTATCCTGTAAGAATCTCTTTAATTACTTCTTTTAACATTTGCACAAACTTGAATCAACTCCAGTGAATAATTGTAAGATTAAATTTAGAGATTAGGAACTTTAATTAGTATTCAGAACCAAAATAAAGTCAAAATGTCAAATAAAGGCCATTATTTTGTTATGAAATGATAAAAGTTTGAGTTTTTTCTATCCAGACTTTAAAAAAATCTAAAATGTTATTCCTCTTTTTTTTAATCTTGCATTATGATTGTTTACAGAAAGCCTGAATACAAGAGATAAAGGGTAACTTATTTACAGCAGTGATGTTTTAGCCCGAAGGACTGAAACCATATTGGTTCAAATGAACCTCAAAAGAAAAGGAATTTAAGGGAAGATTAAGAGAAAGATGGGATTATTCTCACCTTTACCTGCTCTGTAAGGTTTAGACTGGCTCACCGCCATATGCGGCATTTGGACCTGGTACACTGCGGGAGACTGGAAGAAGATTGAAGGATAAAAACTGTTCATCCTTAAAGCTTTCCAAGAAACTTAAGAAAACAAAAAAAGGCTAATCAAAAAAAAAAGTAACAAATCGCTCCTAGATTAAAAAAGACAAAGATTTTGTAAAAGCATCTTACTGTCTGGAAGTTTAAATTTGACTTTAGCAACAATTTCCCTCTAAATTTGATATGCATCTCCCTCACTTCGAGTCACATGCATTTCAT
>JAVLVB010000702.1:2413098-2480152 GCA_032876305.1 Orestias chungarensis | reverse complement strand
ATATATATATATATATATATATATATATATATATATATATATATATATATATATATATATATATATATATATATATATATATATATATATATAGTTTTTGGTTTGTTTTTCACAGAATAAGCCAACAGAAAGAGGAATTGCAATAAGAAGTTGGCAAACCAACATCTGATGGCATTAATTCAACAAGCAAGCAGAAATCATTTCAGTAAAGGTTGAGCTGAAATAAAAAAGAACAAAAAAACAAGGGGTTGAAAAAAAAAAACAAGTAGAAGTCTTAGAAAAATTCACAAACCTTCCATATTATGCTTTTCTAATGGAGCGAGAGTGAGAGGCAGAGAGAGGAGGATGAGGTGGAGGAAGAAAGGGAGAAAAAGGGGAAAAAAGAACCACTCTTATTGTTAGCACTCGTCTGATGTTGGATCACCAAGTTTTTCTTAAGGCAACACAAGTAAACAGCATTACGAAAAACAGACAGCGCAACCTGCATCAGTTATTTTTACCGTATCTGTACAGAAATATAAGAAACTCACACATTTCGTCCACATTCCTCACATTTTTGTACCTGAAGTTAACATAAGACATTTCCATTCACATCAAAATGTATATGTTTGTGTCGGATGGGATAGAAAGTTAATAAAACACATTAAAAGATGATTTATTTTAACATTGGTTAAAACTGCTGTAGGTAAATATGTCCTATTGTCTGCGCTAAGACATTCCTGCTGGCTCTGATTGGTTGATTTTTTCCACAGATCTGTCTCATATTTTACATTCAGGACAACACGACAGTCTGAAAAATAAAAAATAAAAAATTTTTTTTCTTCATTACAGCTTTAGTAATTAATTAGTTATTCTGCAGACCAGATTAAAATCTGTGTTTTATATCAACGCTCACACCATCTGGTCAGTTTGTACCAACATACTACTCACTGTTTCCATTGAATACCAATGAACAAAATTGGGCAAAATCGTAAACATTTGGACACGAAAAGCAATAAAAATGCTAAAATTGCATGTACGACTACTTTGGTTCAGATCCCCATTTTTAATTTCGCTTCATAGTTTCTTACGATCACTGAGTGAACCAAGGATGACCAAGCAGATTATTTATTTAGCTATAAAACCAGATTTCTTCACGGCAGGATCTAGAATATAACTTTGCGTTTTGAGCCTGCTTCGGTTGTCGATGCAGAAACAGAACGATGCGCTGCTGAAACATTTAAAAGCGCCTGTTGACAACTCTGGATCCAACGGCTCCAACCAGCAGGTAAGCGGCTCACCTGAACTCCGGGGCTGACTGGTGTCAGCGGATACATCTGAGGGAAGCAGCCGTACACCGCCGGAGGCTGCTGCAGCACGATGGAGGGGCTGGGCTGGGCCTGAGGCCGGGGAGGTGTCGGGGTGTTGGTGGGCTTGGGCTGACGGAAACAAAAACATTAGAAAATCAGTTTAATAATCTCAGTTTGATGCTTTTCTTTATCCTCACTGGGTGAACTTGCTACATGTAGACTTACTAACCTGAGTGTTGAACCTGGGTTTGAATTCGTTTGCATTTGGGTTCAGGGTTGATTTTCTTATTTGACTGCAGAAAAACAAATGTATGAGAATCAGGTATTACAGATAAATTAAACAGATTAATATCTATTTTAATAGAAGTGGGCTTTACTTAATCAGTTTGTCTAATCAGGGAAAGGTTTTTGGTTATCACATGAAACAAGATTGTTTGATGTGGGTCAGAAAGACTCAACAATGATCATTTTTAAAAATCAGTGTGCAAGAAAGCTTAGAAACTAAATGAAAGGGAAGCTTTTACTACAACATGTCAGTGGGTCGTTCAAGGTGCAAGACAGCTGGAGCGGGATTTCAACAGATAACAGGAAGGCTAATTAAAGTAAATCAATCTTTGTTCCGTTTGAGAATCTGAACATTTCACGCAAGTATCTATATAGTTACACACAGATTTGTTTCTAAGTGTGCCAACCGTGCATTTTATGAAATGCTAATCACTTTCATAAAATGCTAAAGATTCAGTTCTAACCTTGTCCCTTTTCAAATCGTAATACTTTGAGTGACTGAACATGCGTCCATATTGCATCGACTCCTACTACATTGTACGTTTTTAATCCGCACAGATTAATAGAACCTAGAAACTGTTAAATTTCGTTCCTTTCTGTTCCACAGTTTCTGTAACGAAAACCATCACGTCTCAGTGCGCTCACTCTTGCACCCCCTCCTTTTTCTCCTCCTCTTCGTGTTTGGTGCCGCTCAACGTGCTCGTCGTCTGAACTCCCTGTGACGTCACATCCTGGCCTCCTCTCTTCTGGTCAGGAGCTGAGGGAGACGGAGACAGCGCTGCGGGGCTGCCGGGCTTGCTGGTGCCCGTGGCGCCAGGGGGCGGCGGAGGCACGGCCCCGTCCTCGCTGCCCGCCGCGGAGGTTTTGTCCAGGGAAAGATCTTTAGGCTTGCCCGACGGATCTCTGGGGGCCTTGGTCATCATCTGATCAAAGGCCGGGTCTGGACCGGAACTAGGCTGCAACTGAAAGAGCTGTAACGATTAGTTGCCTTTATTCTACACGACTGAGCAAATTACAGTACAGCAGACACACTTACTCTAAAATCTACACTAAATTTCTTCAAATTATCTATTTGTTTTCTCTGGTCGGGTGCCATTGAAGGGGCTCCTGGGGAAAAAACAACAAAAAACATTCTGATGAGTTTTGAAGAAAATTACCTCACACAAGCACAACACATATAAACGCTCGTCAAAGAGGAACTTAACGATGATAAAATACCTTTACTGACTGGTCTTGTGATACTGGGCGAGTTGTCCGAAGGCTTAACGTTCTCGTTGTTGGAGGAAGATGATTGTCCGGTCTCCTGGACGCGACATTCTTTAGCTATAAAGACAAAAAAAAGAAATCATATTTAGTCTAAACCAATGTAGAGCAAGTTTGTACACATATTTACTATTGTTTCTACTTTTTTGTCATATTTAATATTATAATGAAAATAGTGGATTTGTCGGTTGGATGAACAATCGATTAATATTTGCTTTGAATTTTCAAGGGACTGTTTTTTATCGTCGAGTATTATCTGGAACTGTCGATACAATTCTTAACATGTGGCTAGGGATACATTATGATTCTCATTATACTGCAGCCTGAGTCAATTATAATTAAAAAAAACATCCAAATATTATGTTTATGTTTAATTTATTAAACAAGATCCAGTCAAGGAAATGAAGATTTTGTTTTATGCCTTTAAAATCTCAACAAAACCAAAAAGGTCCCCAGACTTGCCAGACAAACATGGCAGACAGTTTTAACTTAGAAATAAAAAAAATGAAGTGAACCCTTAATAGTTTAATGAAACATATTGTAAACGTTGAATCGTGGAGCTAATAAAAATATTTAAGGGACGAAAGCCCGTCTAAAATCAGACTGCTTTACCTTTATAATGACTAAATGGGAAAAAAAAAAAAAAAAAGTCCTATAACTGGACACCATGTTGCATTATTTAATAAATCTACAGGTTTGTTAGTGGAACAAAGACTGAACAGGTGGAAAATAAAGTTGTGAAAGTGAGGTTAGGTTATAAAACCATATCCCAAGTCCTGACATCTAACTATCACTTATCAGTGATATATGGAAATGCTAATTAACCGAAAGATTGTTCTCCAACTGGAGATTGAATAAAACTCATTTATTTAAAGTATCACCACCCACGTCATTGTGGGTGGCTCGAATGACAACAAGTAGCAGTCAGTGTTGCAATGCATCGCTTAAGGCCTCTTACTAAAGACTTCACTCTGAAAGCCATCCATGGGATGGCAAACACGTGGAAAAATTAGCTCAGGTCAAATGACAGCGAAATTTAACTTGCTGGCCTTTCAGGCAAAACATGATAAATGCCCAAAAACGAACTCGTCACAATCCCAAGTTGACAGAAGATGGCGGAAGTATTGTGCTGCTTTTGTTTTAGCCCGGGACAAGAAGTTGTTGTAGCAGTTCTGTAATTAAAATGGATTAAGTTAGAAAAAGGGAAAACCTTGGGAAACAAATGATTGGAGACTGCAAAGTCTTGAAACTAGGTTAAAAATTCACCTTTATGTAGGATAATAAAAACACAGTTTGATGTAAAATGGACTGGTTTAGACCAAAGATGACGACAAAACAAAAATTTGAAAATTTAAACACTTTAAACTTGGTGTTCAAATACTCTCCATCCCCTCTGATTGAATGCTAGCCGTTTTACACGGAAAAATATGAATAAATGTTCTGGAAGCATAAAACTAGGAGAGAAAACGTGCTTCCCAAAGTTTCAAACTTTATCTTGTGAGTCATTCTCACCCTCTGCTGACGCAGAGACGACCATGTTGGGGGCGGGGCTTGCAGCGGTAGGAGAAGAGGCTGACGTCTCCGCTGGAGCCGACCCCGACTGGGGTGAAGAGATCGAGGAAGAGCCAGGCGAGGCTCGGCCGACATTACTCTGTCGCGGAGACCGAGGTCTGTGAGCTGAGGAAAAAATAAATAACAAAAAATAACCAAAAGTCCTAATTAGGATAATCTCAGAGCCTGGGCATCCAAACAATCTACCTCCACTGACCACCGAAGACCAGGTGCCTCCAGAGGAGCTACTCCTCGGTGGAGGAGTCACTGAAACCTCTCCAGTTGGATTGTGGGAACCCAAGTCGATGGCGGCAGAGCCCGAGCTGATGCGCGACGGCGGCGGCACTCTGTGGGAGCGAGGCGTTCGCTGGGATTTCGGGGACATCCTCGGAGGACCTGTAGGTAAAGGCGAGCCGCGGAAAAAAGGCGTCAGCTTTACAACCCAGACTCCTCAAATCCCGAGTTCTAGATTCAGACTTATCCCTTTAAATGAGTGACGTGTGAACCGAGATGTAAGAGTCAAATCAGACGGTAGGCGCATGCATGTTAGTGGAGAACAGAGGAGCAAGGACCGTCATGTGACACAACAAACCTTCCACAGCCCAAAAACGTGAAGTGGAAGATGACCAAACAAAAGTGGAAAGGAGTTAAAAAAAAATGACAAATCTGTGGATAAGAAGATGTGAACAAAGCAGGGCTGGCTGGGGATTTGGATTAGGTTATTTTTGAGTATTGTTTACTCTACATGCTCTTGTTTTTATACTTTTTACTTTTACTGAAGGAGATAAACGAGGATTTTTCAATCTTAGACTAGTGGCACAAATATGCAGTACATGGCAAAAGTATTCACACCCCTGAAGCCTTTTCATATCACTTTACAACATTTACGTATTTTCCTGCGATTTTACATGACAGACCAACATAAAGCAGCGCAGAATATAAACGAGGAAAGAAAACAATCATCGTCTGTAAACAGAGTCTGGGGTCATTTATTCCAATTATAAATCCAGACTATTTTTGTAAAAATATCAACAAGGCCAAATAACTGCTAATCTACCAATGTATAAAAGTAATGAGAAGCCAAGAAGCTTATGATGATTCCACACTTCCAGCATTAACCTGGCTGAAAACACAGAATAGGACTGGCCTCTAGTAGTTTCGCCATAGAGGCATCACACCTTTAAAAATGAAGGCATAAAAGGCTGATTTTGAAGATTTCTGAGTGTTTAAGATATTCCCATAAAAGGAAAATATACAAATGAGGTTGAGATTATACAAAATGTCACACACAATAAGTAGATATACTTGATATACTCCGACTCTGCAGGACTCTTTTCCTCACCGGAAATGAACTTCATCGATTAAAAACACCAGTCTTTAGTTGATGAAGTTGGTTTAGGAGGGAGGCATGTTTGCGTCTCAATAAAATACAATTAGGTTTGTGGAGCAGTCCAAGGGGGTGATGAATACTTTAGACCAGCACCGTTATTCCAGATTGGGTTTAACTTTTTTTCCAGCATCATAACTTATTTTGGGGGTAAATCATTTATTTTCCCACGTAGCTAACAAAGACTCAACTATTAAATACATAAAAGGAAAAAGAAACAAACCCTAAAAGGGAAAGACTTGAAACGCTCCGCATTCATCACGGATGAGATCGGTTTTTGAACCACTAAAACATCCTGCTTGGTTAAGGTCAGATGACGGCATAAATTCATTTTGAACTAAACTTTCAGGATTTTTAAAGGACGTACCTAGATGATTGTAAAAGCGCTGTGCATCACTCACATGTCTTTTTTTTTTTGGGTTTGATCAGACAGAAACAAAGAAGGAAAAACAAAAACACACACCTAGATGCACCCACGTGCTAAGGTGAAATTGCCTCACACACCGATAAGGAGTCAGTACCATCATTCTAACAAGAATTTAAGATCAGACTCCAAACCAGAAGAAGCAATATCCAGATGTTGCTGCAATACAAAACACCTGGGCAAATCCGTCCTCCCCTTTTAAGCTTTAGATTACCCTTTTGTTTTTTAGTTTTTTTTACAATTCAAGTTCAAATTCAATTCTACGTCAAGGTCAGCCCCTTGTCCTCCGTCTCATGCCTTTGCCCAGGTGGGCTCAACCTATGTGGGTACCTTCTGAGGACATGCGTTTGGGCAGAGTGGAGGCTGGCGACGTGGGCCCATGTTGAGAAAAGGAGGAGGGATAGGAGGGGTGAGATGGATGTGAGGGAGGTCTGGAGGGTCGAGAGGGGGGTCTGGAGGGCGGTCTGGTGGGCGTGGTTGCCCGTGGGGGCATGTAGGAGGGGCCAGGCTGGTAACGAGAGAGGGGACGAGAGGAGGGAGATGGACAGGGTGAGGGCCAATGGGATGAACCTAAAAGAGGCAAGGAGAAATGATCAAGGAAAACAAAAATAAAAATAAAAAGTGGGAGAAAAACGAATGTGCGGCAGCAATGGGAACGACAGGAGTTAATAAATGTGGCGGCAAAATAGGAATTACGATCTAAAGAAGAGTAAATGAAAAGAGTAAAAAACAATATTACAGAAGCAACGAACAAAAACTTTCCAGGCATCCATACAAGACGGAAAACTATTTTTCTGACTATTTCTAAACAAACATGGAAAATCTAATCTAAAAATAAAAAATAAAAAAAAGTGTTTTAATTCAATTCTTTGTGATGTAAACTTTTTAGATATTAATTATAAGTTTTAGCCCCATTATAAAAAAAAACATGATTACTTGGGAGAAGCTGTGCAGAAGCTGGAATAAAAAGGCAAGCTTCCTGTTTAAAGTGTGTCGATGTTGATCATAAACTCAGTATTCAGATGACAATAATAAACCAACAACTGACAAGCACAGTGTGAGGCAATAACAGCAGACAATATTATAGAAATAGTCAACAAGCATATTTTAAACGGTTTTCCAAACACCCACGGCTGCCATTGTGCAGCTAAGAATAACACTAACACACTTGATGTAATTTTATATTGACATTACAATTAAACCAGGTGATTTATTTAAAAAAAAAAATTAATTTCTGTTATCAAAATGACTTTCCACTGTGGCTCCCAAGATGGGCGCGGTTATCTCCTGCCGCTGCAGAAGTGACGAGAAGGAGGAAATTAAAGCTGCGAGTATCAGCAATAAAATTCTGATTCTGATTATTCTGACATGGGACACGGTATTTACAATACACTTAGAGATGAACCTGAGGTACATTTTAAAGGCCTTTCACTGCTGAAGGATTCAATTTTAATAGGAGGCTGAGCTCGGAATAAAGTCACACTGAGTTAACAAAGTTGAGATTATGATATCGGACCGGCGTCGTTTTGTTCACTATCTCGGAAAACATGAGGACAAACGTTGGTAATCCAACCATTTTCTGGTCAGAAAAAGTGAAAAATGATTCCCTTAAAAGAATCTGAAAATATATATACATGCTTTTCATAAGAGAAGCAGAAAATAGGTAAACTATAAACTCTGGGTGAAAAAAAAAAAAAAAAGGAAAACAGGCAAAAATTACACAGAAAAAATGAATATCTATTTCAGTATTTTTTTGTTTCACCGCAGCTTACTCTTGTTGTTGATACCATACTGGATTCTATAGTTCCAGCTGATTTTCCCATCCAGAAAGTCCGATTTCCGAGCTTGGACTACAATAAAAACGCACCATAAAGAGCGGTGCCTCTTAAGACTCAACGTTTGACGCATTTGCTCGGTTCCGTCATCACAAGGACTGCTACAGTGAGTTCGTCCATAGTTACTGTTCTGAAAACAACAGAAAGAAAAGGTTCCTCCAGAGAATACCGGCCTCCGTGTCCTTATTTTATGCTTTTAACAAAAATACTGTTCTGGGACTGTTTGGATTTTTTTTTTTATCTCTACACATTTATGAAATTCTTCGGACCCATGCCTACATGCTGATCTACTTTCATGGATTTTTCTATTGAACATAACTCAAAATTATGTTGCTGAAAATCTGGCTGTTCGCCTCTTTTAGCCCATTTAAAATAAAAAAAGCTTAGGAAGTTAAAATGACTAGGTCCAATGCTACCTGACAAAGCATCCAAACCAGAGGTAAGGAAGAAAGTAGGTTTTGGGTTCTGCAGTATTGCAGTAATCCTTTTGCATGTAAATGAATATTAAGATATATAAAGATAATATTTCATTCATACGCAACTATTGTGCGTACAAATAAAAAAAAGTAAGAGGCTGTTGAGTGATCAGTTACCGACTGGTAAACGTACCTCCGTTCACCACCCTCTGGTCAGGGCCAGAATTGGGACTGTAGTCATGAGGTCCTGGTCGAGAAACCGAAGCTCCCACAGAGCTCTGACCCAGGCGAGGTGAATTCTGCCGTCCGGCTCCCCAGGACATCGTTTCCCTGTTCCTCTGACCCGGAGGGATGTACTTGTTCTCTCTAAATAGACACAAACACACAGGGTTAGTCAACTATGAGAATAAAGCAGCGACAATCACTTAAACACAAACAGTGCGAACTCAACACATAGTTTAACCGGATTACGTCATCTACATGAAAAACTATTTTATACCCAGTTTGTTTTACAAAAAAATAGTCCCTTAATGGTAGAAAAGGGTCACACTTAGCTCAGGCACTAGGAAAACAATATCTCTATTTTAGGTAAAACACAGAACACACAGAAGAAAAAAATAAGGCTTGGACATGGCTACTAATTGTTCCCATGATAGATCAAATCTCTAAATAACTGATCAGGCGCTTAATTTGCTGCAGTATTGCAATGAATTCCCCACACTGATGCATTCTGATCCCTTATCGATCCATTTATGGCTTCTAATAACAGAAAATATGAAATTTTCCAGCTCAACAATCACTAACTAGTCATTCTTCTCCGCCACAATTACCATGTTGTAAACCGCACAGAGGATCTTGTGGAAAACGCAAGTCCAAACAAAAACGCAACTGCTGGGTCATGCTGGGTCCTTTAGTTGGAGCGCCTGTCTGCATGGTGCAAGAACAATAACCTGACCCTGAACACCTCCAGGTCAAAGGAACCCATCGTCGACTTTCGCAGGTGTAAACAGGACAAACAGCCCATCACCATCAACGAGAAGAGCGTGGAGATGGTGCCGGACTTCAGGTTCCTGGGCATCTACATCAGCGAGGATCTGACGTGGACCACTAACTCTACTGCGATTCTGAAGAAGGCGCAGCAGAAACTGTACTTCCTGAGGATTCTCAGGAAGAACAACCTGACACCAGAGCTGCTGCTGTCCTTCTACCGCTGCTCTGTGGAGTCAGTGCTGAGCTGTGGCATCTGGCTGTGGTTCCCCAGCTGCACTGCAGCGCCCAAAGACTGACCGGCTGCCCTCTCCCCTCTATGGAGGAGATTTACTCCATCCGGTGCCTCAGGAGAGCCCGGAGCATCATCAGAGACTCCTCACACCCCGGTCACCATCCTCTTCAACTGCTCCGCTCTGGGAGGCGTTTCAGGGCAATAAGGACAAAAACTAACAGACTGAACAACAGCTTTTTTCCAAGAGCTGGTGTTGCCCTGAACTCCTCACGTTCACTGTAATAACCATCTACTCAATATGCCATATGCTACCTCATGTGCAATACTGGTACAACATTTTTATATTCTTGTATATATATATTTTTCTGCACCTGAACAGTACTTTTTTGTTTATAACTTTTTAAAGTTTTTATATTTATTTTCTTAATTTGCACTACTTGCCTGCACTGTTTTGTTTTGTATTTGAATTTCATTGCAATGTCAAAGAAAGAATTCTGATTCTGATTCTCTGATTTCAACAAATATATGGATTTTTTCAACGCCTTTCCAGACTTTGACAGCATCACGGTTGTATGTGTGTAACCCCGTCTCGCCTGCTGAGTGTGTGAGTCTCCCTCTCCCCTCGAACCACGGCGGTATATTTCTCCTCTTCGGTCCGCTCGTCGTTTTCAAGGGCAACCCGAGCCTTATATGTAGCGCTGGCCTCGATCTCCTCCGCCAGCTGGGCAGCTCGAGCTTCTCTCTTCAGGAACTCCTCGGAGTCGTCGCGCTCCAAGGGGACCCTGCAGGACGCCGCACAGAAAGACAAAGAGTGATTAAACAAAGAGTGTGACTGAAAGTTTTTTTTTCTTTCTTTTTTGTCAAATCACAAACATCACACTGCATGAAGACTTTAAAAAAAACATAATAGATCTACTACGGTAATATTGATTTAGGACTAAGATTACCAATCAAAAACCATTTACCATATTTATGGTTCAAGAAGTGGGAAAAAAGTAGTGGCTTGTACTCCGTAAAATACGGTATTTAAAAAGGAATAACACAGACAGTGAACAAAGAAAATGGTACGAAAATGGCTTACGTATATGTGGACAGGCTGCTGTCGTATGTAGACAAGACGCCATACTTCTCCTCGTTGTACTTAAACATGTCGTTGGGGTCCCATCCATTAGACTGATTTTTTTTTTTTTTTTTTTAGATAAAGCAGGAAAGCAGGACAGATTCGTCAGCTTATTGTTTGAACATGAAGCAACAACTGTGGGTCACGTGGATGGGGTGAACGCCGCCATGTTTTTGGCAAGCTTGATGCCGATGTGACTGATCTCACCACATCTGTGTCCAGGGATTCAAGGCTGTCAGAGTTGCGGGTGTCTCCTCCATCCCAAGGCTCCAGATCTTTCTCTTTGTGTTCGCCGTTGATACGACCGGTCACTGCCACGTCTGTGAAGTTGTCTGCGACACAAAAACAGCACATTAAAGAACGCAGAAAGTTGTGCACACAAAGCAGGTTGTGTGTAATACTGTACATCAATAGCTTTGGTAGATGAGGTGAGTGTTTGGTCTAGTTTTTATCCCCTTTTCCATGTTTTTAGCAGCCCTGTAGAGTGTAAATTTCACGGCCATGGTTTCATTCATGTTGTGTACACAGGAAAGAGCTCATGCCTTTAGAGCGTCGGTCCTAATCCCTCACAGCAACGACACAAAGGGAGCCTTTATGGGTCAAACTATGGCTACAGCTAACCAAATCAAAAAGCTGTGTATGACAGAAATTTTTTCATAAAGGGGACCTCAGGGAAATTTCAACCAGGCAGGCTGAAAGCAACCCGGGCTTCCTGAACATCTCAGCAGAACTACAAGCTGATTGCCTTCAAACACTGAATCCATTCATGCAAAAGGAGCAACAACCAAGTACTGAGTACATACACTAGATTATGTTTAGTAAGCAAACATTTCTTTATTAAAAAGGTTTTAGTAATATCCTTGTTTTTTGGGATAATATTATTTAAAGGTTACAATCATTAAGACTATAAATAAACTATTTAACATGCATATCTGTGATGAAATTGCAACTTATTTATAATCTTAAACTTATGATTACCAGAAACAGAAATTCAAATAACTCCATACATTTTTATTGCTGGAGATTACTTAAAAAACAGCCAAAAACATTTAAGACAAGCATGCTGAAAGACAAACTATACTTACAAGAAAAGCTAACTTCATGTTAGCCCAAGTCTGGCCCTCTATTCCACTTCTCCAATCAGAGACCAACAAACTGTGTGCTTTACAAATACCAGCACCCAGAATATAACATCAACAGATCAACTCGCCATTTCTTACTTAGGATTTATATAGTTAAATGAAAGATAAGCAGCTAAGTGCAAGATTAGATGTAAACACCAGGAATTATAGACACAACGGGCTAACAGGCTTGGGCTACATTAAATGGCTCTAGCATGCTTTGCTCATACAATTTAAGGGAATTGTGTATCAAATACACCACAGGTTGCAAAGGTAATCATACCTCTCGAACTTTTCAATATTTTTTCATGTTGAAGCCACAACCGTCAATTTATTTTATTAAGAGTTCATTGATCAAAACTAAAGTGGTAAATAGGACCCTGAGCGCATTTTACATGCAGCTAGGACGTGTTACAGCAAACAGGGAAATTAATCCAAGAAGAAACTCTGTTCACTCCTTTAGAAAAGAATTTCCTTTCACTTCACAACAACGTGTTACTTTGTGTTGTTCTATCAAATAAATAATGAAAATGTGAAACAATTCAAGAACTATATATACTTTTGGAATGTAATTAGAGATCATTTGAGAGGAAAAAAGGAAGTGGAGGGTCAGAAAGAAAACATGCAGATAATTTAGATTGTATTCAATTATGTTCATATTCAGGTAATGCTAAATTTTCAATAAAATCATCAAAAAACACAAAAAAGGTTGAATATAAGTTGTTAATGTGATGCATTTTAATAAAACAATGGCTCTGCATTCATTCAATAAAAATAAAGGGCTGCAGAAGAGCACCGCCTTTAGGAATTGTTCTGCCAATGAAAGCAACCACAACATGTATGCCAGTTTAACTTACAAAAAGACCAAAATAGCCTTAAAAAAATCTAAACCTTATAGTGTCTGTGATTTAGATGTGAAAACTGTTGCACATTTACCAGCAAAGGCTAAATCCAAACCAAAGACATAAAATGGACCAAGAATGCATTAGATTACATTAACTGTAAATCAAAAGTGTCAAAATTGTGTCAAAAACCTTAAAAGGCGGCATAAACTAATAACATGCACCCCAAAATAATAAAATGCAATTCCATCTTCCCATATTCTGATTCAATTGTGTGAATGTGTGTTTAAACAAAAACATCTGAGAAAATAAACAGTTTATTACCTGTGTCAGAAGAGACTAGACCATTGGAAAAGAAGAGACACACAAATGAGAGAGTCAGACAACTGACGAACAGTAAGTAGAACGAAAATACTGGTATTTAACAAATGGGTCAAAGATTTAAAGGAAAACCTTCTCGCTGCTCTCCCTTAGATATCAGTTTGACAAAAAAATAAATAAATTCGTAGCATGGCCTAAATCACATTTTTGTGCTTTTGTATTTCCAAACAATCCATTGCATTTTAAAGAAAATCAAGTTACAAGAAGCTGACTTGGTCAACTTTAAGTTGTTGCACTGGCGCAACTTTCAGAAACATCAATAGATCAATTCAGTTTGTAATGCCTGGCCAGAAACACAAGATGCAACTCATGACAAAGTCACATCAGGGGGACCGAGACGGAAAATCATTAGAGTTGTGTTTTAGATAATCTGTTTTTCAATTCATTTTAGATTTCAATAAACATTCAATAAACCAAAAAAACCTCCGGTACCTTTTCTGGCGAAATTCGGGTCCACGTCTTTGAAGGTCACCAATACAACATCGGAAGCCTTAAAAATTATGCTCTCTACGATATCTTCTTTCCTGGGTCCTATACTCGGGTCTGGGTTTTTTCTGTGGGCTGCATCCAACACCAGGTCGCACTGTAGGAGACAGTCGGGTTAACAGAAATCATACGTGTAGTAAAAGATTACTACGACAACAGAAAGTACATAAAGGGCGTAAAAATTTGGCTAAAACAGTTTTGTTTTCTGGCATCGAACAAATGTATTTATGTCAATAATTGAATTCAATATTTATGCTCATTTTTATTGATTTATTTCCATGTATTTGCACAAGACTTATAAAGAAAAAAAAAACAATTTTAAAAGTACATTCATGTATCCTACAATGAATACGCTGGAACTTCTTCTGTTTGACTGACGGCATTAAAGTGGCGTATTATGGTGTGACCAGCCTGTGTCGCTGCTGAGCTGCTGAGGCATTTTATTAAGGGCGTTCAACTCTTTATTGGATCATGTGTCTACTCCTCCTCTAGACAAATACCCCACAGTGAAAAGCATAACTGGGAGTATAATATGTTGATAGAGAGCCGACTGTAATTTGGACCTGATACGAACACGCTGAACCAAAACTGTCTATAGATGACATGAAAGCTCAAATTATCAACTAGGGATAACTTCACTCAGAACTAAAATAAACCTGGTTTCTTTGCTTTTTTAGTTTACATCTAGACTGTTGGATCTTAATTTAAAAGTTAATTACAAAATTTTACTTTCATCTGAAAAACGGGTCATTGGATCAGAAAACAAAAATCCAAAGTTGACGGGTCTTGGAGCGCCGACTTTAGTTTTGCTTGCACTTAACTTTCAAGAACCTTCTTCACCAATAACCAATTAAGGATTTTTTGTTTTTGTCGTGCGAAGTGTCAGTGAATAAAAGTCAGTAGCTTTCCTCTCGATATATTTATATAGAAACTCCTACTTCATTTATTAAATTTTTATATTCTCAGAGCTGGAAGATACTGGAAACATCTGTTTTGCAAATACTGAATATTTCCCCAGACTGGGCAACAATGTCCTACAAACAGAATTAAAGAGCCATGCAATGCCGTTCCTAAAAATAAGATGGAAACCACGAGGGGTGAAGACGCTATTGAGCGCTGGCAGGATTGTGTCCCAACAGAAGCTTCAAAAACATTTGCAGTAACAGAGAGACTAAATTCTCCATTATAGAAAGGCAAGCAGAGACGGCACATGGTGTTGCCCCCCTTGTCAAGGACCGTCTTGGGTTAAATTCCTAAACTTGAGGCCTTCCTGCCCCAATTTCTCTCTGCCCCGTTTTCTGTCTGGATACCGTCAGAGGCCAATATTGCCACATCAATAAAAAAAAGAAAACTTTCCTTACCTCCGGACCATATGTTTTAAACACTCCTTCATACACCGCTCCATTTTTCACTTTCAGCTCACACTTGGTCCCCTGGGAAGAAATAAGCGGCCAGTGGTCACAATATGAAAGGCCCACATGAATGTACACTTTGAAATAACAAGTTCAACGAGCCCATCTGCTATGAGGCAAATGATTGATCTGCCTTCCTTATGGTACAAGCTGTTCTAAGTGTTGTTTAATGCAGTGTAGACATTCTCAACAAACAGCGTGTGGCAAAAGAGAAAGAGTACTTTTGCTGACAAGTCATTTACAGAAAGAACGAGCGCTTCCTTTGTTGCTTCTGTTCATGAATCTAATAATAGTAATAATTGTAAGGACAAAAATCCCAACAACTTTGAGAGCGATACAAATTAACTTACCACCACTGAAGTCAAAACATGAACCATCCTCATATTTGCATAAACACCATTGAAAATAACCTGGAGAGCAAAAACATGTTTTAGTTTCCTGAAAAAAAAGGTGAATTGTGCTTAACCTGGAGGCTCTGACAGGAAGGCATTGTTAGGATAATTATAAGTCAGTGTAAATAAAGATCTGATGACAAACATGTATGAAGTTATGTCAGAGTAAACCTGACAGCTACTGAGTTAACTCACTGCTGTGGGGCCTTTGCCACTGTGTCTTCCCCTGAAAGACAAAAGCAAAAAAATAACGTCAGATTTACACTTAATTAGCAGAAACATCCTAAACGGGAGCTAAAAAATTAATATAACAGAACTTAAATCAGAAGGGGTAAAAATACAAATTCAGCAATAACAGCCCACTCTGTTTGATCTCAACACGATCTAAAACTCATTGAACCAGGATTTACATTTGTGGATTTCTGAATTATTCCAACACATCAATCTTATTCACATGCCTCAATTCCTTACATCTAACTAAGGCCACAATTTGGGATATTAACATAACCACGACAATACAGATTCTGTGAAAGCCACATTTTCCTCGTAAATCTCTTCCCTTCCAAACACAGCGATGTCCTCACTTATCTCCTGAAGCTTCAGTGTCTCGGTCATGAAGATCTTTATCTCGGCTGCACAGAAAGGACAATCCAAGTCCATCCGAAAAGGCCATATTCCTTCAAATCGTGGTTTCATTTTAAAGTAAACAACCCATACGGTATTACTGCATTACTTGTTGATATTTCCAGAGATGAACACAAAATAAACCCCTAAAACAACAGAACATCTTCTAAACAAGCCTGGTGTAAAAATACAAAATGGCTACCTTACATGAAGTTTGTGTGAGCTGCAGTACACTTTTGACACTTTGTATCTAATCGAATCTCTTTAAAAAACTCCACTAGGGAAAATGTTGCAGCCCCATCTGGAAGTAACTGATAATGGGAGCATTCCTGTTCAATAGACATTATAATTACTAAATCTAGTAATTTTAAATTTTAAATTTCAAACAAAGCATTTTTATAGTGGCTTATTTGTTAGGTAAATTCAGATAAAATCTTAAATGCAGAGCAGCACCAGCATTTATCCTCATTTTTTCTCCAACTAAACATCTTTTCTGGGATGTTTCTGGTTAAGCAGAAATCAGCATGTTTTAGACATCTCCTTTTTTGCTCAAAATCAAAGTAATCAAATTTTACTGGTATTGCTATTTGCGTTCACTGGCCAGCGTTCTGCAACATCTAGATACAAAAGAGCTAAAATGGCTAGATTACCTCCCAAGCTTGATTGGTTGCAGAGTCCTGGTAATGAACTAAATATCTGATTCGGGTCTGTTGAAGCAGAGCCATGCCAGAATTGCAGGACTGGGTCTGTGGACCAACGATTTTTAATCATGTAATCCTGCGCTCAGCAGATGCTCTTCTTCAACGGGTCCTTCGCACGTAAAGTTCGTCAGCCAAATAAATGGGAACAAAATAAGATTTAAACGACTTTCATCGTGCCACAGCCAGGCGACCTGTTGACCTACAACACGGACCCTTAAGTAAAATAAAAAAAAGAGAATCAGCCGACTAGTTTTGAGGTGATGGAATGGCGACGTCTCTGAATTCACGTCAAGCCTTGAAGCAGATAAAACAGCAGACGACCCGTCGGTCTGCCGTGACGTTTGCACAGGCTGATCAACGGTGGACCGTAACGGACTGGGGGGGTGGAGAGAGAGAAGAAGAAAAAAAACCACTGCATCTTTATCTGGACAACGTAAGGGAGCCTTTTTTTCCTTATGTAACAGCAGCTCGTTCGTGTTTTGAGGATTTCCAGCTCCTCTCACACAAAGATGGGTTCGACCTGATGAGCAAGGCGTAACTACTAAAACGCCCTGTATATACAGATTAAACACAATTTTGCTGATCAGAAAATTTTTGTCCTAAAATGCACATTTAGCAACAGAGGGCTTGTATAGAGGGTCATATTTTGGTTCATTGAAGGCATAATAAATCACTAATCGCTAGATAGTAGTAGTAATACTGCTGACCATATGGGTTTTTTTTTAATACAAGATGGAAATATACTGGTTAGGTGTGCGGCTAAACCAAGCTTGCGCCATAAAGAGGTAGTGGCCCCAGTGACAGGTGGAAGAAAACTAAAGCCACAAACCCAGAGATCCCATCATCCATGTGTGTTTGTGTGTCACCTTCGTCACGGGACAACACGTGGAAAGAAAGTCATGCTTCAAGGACACCTAATTCCCCCCCACGAAGAGAAACGGCGACGCCGACACGTCAAACGTTGACAGCCGGTCAAGCATGCCGAGCCGTCCCTCCTCCTACTCCTCCTCATACACGCCTTGTGTCGTTTATGTGTCGATCCCGTCGCAGTGATGTTGCGGTATAGCTGAATTTCCATCAAACGCAGCAGCAGCAGCAGCAGCAGCCGGCCTTTAACTCGGCCAGGCGTTCACAGCGCTGCAAGTGTGCCGAATTACAAAACACGGGCTTCATTAACTCAATTGGCTCCGGACGGATCTGGTAAACTGATATACATGGGCAACTTCACGTTTATCAGCATATATGGTTAATAAATATAAATTTAATTTGTGTTCGTGAAACCGCGTTAAAGTGCGTCATAAACCACGGAGACTATATAAGCAGCTCCGGGTGAAACGTTACCCTGAAGTTGCAACATTGCGGAGCCGCCCAGGCAGGCAGGCCTCGGCTAAAGCGTCTCGCGGCCCCAATTTAGGAACGCTTACCGGGGGTGTCATCTCCCCGAACTACCGCTGCGGGTCGTGTTCCTGTCCGAACGACTACATGCGGCCCACACAAACGCCTATATTAAGTGCGTTTCTGTGGTTTTTTGTGGTTAAGTTTCAGACCTGCCCATATTCTGTCGTCCCCCGCCGCTTCCACCGGCCGCGCTGCTTCCCCCGCCGGGCTTGCCTCGATTTCCACCAGCCTTCATTGACATGATGATCCCATAAAAGACGTCTGTCTGTTTAAAAACGGGTCGACTGTGGAGGGCGGAAAAACTCTTGGCAACCCCCTCCAGGCGAAGCGTGGTTTTGTGACAGCTAGCTAACGTGCTACTAGAAAGCTAGCTGGCTAACAGTTGCTAAGGTAGCCCAATAAGCTAGCAATCTCTACAAATCGTATTAAAACTGATAAAGAGAGAGGGGGGGGTGAATAAAAGATAAAAATGAAACAACAAACTCCTCAGTGGATCTGTCAAAACAATTTGTGCGTCACGCTGGTTGTCAATGTGATATTAAATCCTAAGAAGAGGGAAAAATAATCGATTATCTCGAATTAGAGTTCACAGCTAGCTCGGATCCTTTCCGTTGCTAACGGCAAAAAGACCAAAACAGTCTGAAAGGGGACAAAAAACAGCGGAGGGATATATGGAAGGTCCGGCTCGTAAAATTTAACTCCATATTATTCACATCCACAACACCCTAGTTTTACTATAAAAACACAAAGGGCCATATTTCATCAAGATTTGCTTTATAAATGAAGAAAAAGTACGTTTAGAAAAGAAGAAAAGGTCTCCCGGACAGCAGGGGACTACTTTCAGGAAGTCGATGAGTGTCAAAAGGCTGTTTAGCTGCATCCACGTGAGCCGGCGAACGCACTAAACACAGATGTACAAACAGTATGTACGACCTGAAAGCGTCTCCTGTTGGTGCATGACTACGACAGAACAACCAGTCCCGGTTTCTTCAGTAACACAGAGGAGTTCATTCAGAGACCAGATCTTAAAAAAAGCAAACCTGTTTCGTTCAGAGGAAAAGAAAGAAAAGACGAATTAAATTTGACCCAAACTATGATGTCTAACCAACTTTGCTTCCATTTGCATCTGCAAAATTAAAGTTGAGCACAAAATTAAATAAAAAATGTCCCAGGATATTAGGGTTAGGTGATGAGGTTTTATTTTCTTATTTTGGTATTAGATGAAATTGGTAATTAGCGGAATCTATATGAAAGAGACCTTTCTTTGTGGGTCAGGTGTTCCACCAGGGAGGAGGAAATCTTTTTTTGTTAAGTTGTCTGGTCTCTCCCTTAGATGTGGGTTGAGTAGCTGGGTCAGAGAAGCTCAGAGCAGAACCATTGCTCCTAAACATCACACTACTTCTACCATAGATTACATTTATCTTCGGTCTCTTTTTTTACACTCATGAATGTTGTCCATAACTGAAGCTGGAGAGGTCAACAGGGCTTGTGTTTTTTATTGTGACCATCTAGGATTGTCACAAGAGGTTGCATGTTTTTACTGTTTGAAGTACATGACACTTGCTGTGGTTCAAACGAGTCCCAAAGCTTTAAAAAAAAAAGCTTGGTAACAACATTTTTCCCCTCTTGTTAGATTTCTTTAGTTTGAGACATGATGTGTTGCTTTTTTAAATCTTTCATCCTACTTCATGTTGCATTTAAGTTATTTTCTTAATTTTAAAAGGTAATTATTCACAGTGTATTTAGATTCTACTTCTTTTTAGTTAGAGTCAGGTTAGTTCACATATTTCATGAGTTCAACCTTTAAAACGTCCCTTATATTTACTATTGGTACTTTATTCTGAAATAACAATATCTTTTATGACATGAAACATAATGCATTTATGACAAAATGAGTAAAAACAGAGGAAAATTGCACAACTTCTTTTCAATTCAGATTACTTTTATTTTTATTTTTATAACTTTTAGGAATAACCATAGCCCACTTTTTTACATTTACATTTTTTGTTGCTCCTAATGTAATATTTTATGTTATGTTTTTACTATCCATTAAATGGAAATAAATGGTCATAATTAACAAAAATAAACATCTGAAATCTTCAGCCTGTGTTCAGTTAATTTATATAGGCCAATTTGTTTCACTATGAAGTTTTACATAATATACCATATTAATAAACATGTAACATTTTCCTATCAATGGAAACAAATATTTGTATTGTTTAAAAGAAATATCACTGAAATTAACTCTAAATCAGGCAAAAATGATTAATAACACTAACATGACTTTTAGAGTTTCATTTTTAAATATCTTTTTAGTGTATAACACTAAACATGAGAAGATGCTTACTTAATGCTTAAAAGCAGTGATTTGATCCCTGTCATTCATTATTAACTACAGCAAACCTAAATTATTAATGCAAAATGTTGTTCTTCATATAGTAATAGGAATATTTAAACAAATGCAGCAGAAGGACAGTAAGCTACTGTTTGAAGTGAAATATAGTTGCATAAATCAGACATACAAGAAAACATAACTATGGTATTTTAGACAGGATTTTAGTTACTGTAATTAGCTCCTTAAAGCACATTACACAAATTATTAATACAATGAATGCACAACCACTCAAAGTAATGCTTAAATTACTGTGGAACTTCTCCAGAATATCAAATCTATCACATAAAAGTTTAGAAATATATTTACATTTATTTGGGAAATTGTTGTTCTGTACTTGTAGGATCAGAATTCCTACAATGTATTTTTACTTTAAACTCAGTGATAATATTATAAGGTTCTGCTATCATAGTAACACACCAGTGGCTTACATTTAGGTGTAAGCAAGCTAAGTTGGTCTTTATTTTGCTGATCCAGCAAATCTGCTGTTTACATACAGAAAACAGCAGATATTGTAATCTGAAGTACTTTAATCTCTTGTAAGATTACTTATTGTAATATTATTGTATTATTTCCATATGTTTTGGACAAGGATTTTTATTTGTCATTGTATTCCTACAACAGCATTTTGTTGAAACAGGAAAACACACAAAACAACGAAAAAAAAAATGGAAAATTTGGCAAATACGTAAATAAATCAAGATATCATGAAAATATAATTAAAAAGGTAAGGTGTCAAGGAAGTAGTCCTAAATCTCGGATATATGTACTATTCTTAAAATAGTTGAATTACTAATTTAGTTATTTTAAACTGTGCCATTATATTATACTTTTTTCATTTGTGTTTTAATTTTCACATTATTCTATATTTTATTGTCTGATGACACCATTCTTAAATAATAATCAGTAATTTAAGGATTTAGTTGCTCGTTACTAAGCCTTATCTCTAAATGCTTTCTTTTTTTACGTGAGCATTTCTAAATCTGCTCCCTTTTTACTTTTACTTGAGTAAAAACATGTTTTAGTAGTACGACTTTTATTTTGGGAATATGTCTCAAGTCTTAATCACCTATGTTGTTATATAATGACAAATTTATCAACACAGTTGTTAATGATTGTCGCAACAAACAAGTAAGGAAATTAAGAAAGACTTAACTGTTTCAGACTATAATAAACCCTCAATTAACCCTTGAACGTAAACTTGAATGGGCAGGAAAATGTGGGTCTTTATTGGGGACCTCTCGAATATTTCCCCAAACAAAAAAAAACAAAAAATGAGGAAAGTTTTTTTAAGAAACAACAACTTAAAACAAGATACATTTATGTAACACCAAAAATGTGGGATAATACACTACAGAGATTATGTGGTTTTAATTTTAAACAACAACCGACATTTATTGAAATTAATTCTCGTCCGGCGTTCTGCGTGGACGCCTACTTAGTCGCGCCGTGTGGGGTCATGGAATTAACCGAGTTGTCCAGGAGACGGTTTAACAAGCGCTGGTAAAAGGACGGGTTGAACCACTTCACTGAACATATCGGACCGGAGGAGCGTTCGTTGCCCTCGTTGTCGTTTCGGATAAAGCAGTCCTGCCTCGAAGCGGGGCTTGTTAACTAACTTATGTCGTCGAAATAAGCCGTCGGGAACGCGCCGTGCTCGCTGTTTCGTATCAAAACACTTCTGTCGTTACTGTAAATACTCGTTTTCTTTCTGTCCTTCCATTCAGAAATTCAAATCTCAATGTCTGCGTTTCTTTTTTTTTAAAGTCAACTGAATTAACTGTAAACAAAACCAAAAAAAAGGCTAAGTTGTTAGCTTTAAAGCTAACAGTAACCGAATCAGGATCCGGTGGCTAAAAATATCGCTCACTGCGCCACAGAAGCTGGTGGGCTTTTGGTCCACGTCTTTTCTCTGGTGACCTCCCCGGGTGTCTGACGCCTCTACATGGTCACCGCAGCGGGTCCAGGACAAGCGGAAGAGCGGGTCTGCGTGTCAAGCTGGCCTGATCTGGCTTCAGGTCTCCCGGCGGAACCCCACCGGCTCCTCCGGATGACATTCTGCTGTGATGGGCTTATATTGTCATCCGTGGTGATATAACGAACCTCGGTTCAGCCCAGGGGAGACCGAAACTATACGGAAAGGGATCGGAATAAGCGACTCATTTCTAACTTTCGGGGGGGTTTCTGGAGCTGTGCACCCATGATGGAGGACCACAATGCAGAAAAGTTCATCAAGGTAAGGTAAAGTAGAGAGCAGAAGTACTCAGAAATGTACTAAAAAAAGCTAGTCTTGAGTAATTTCCCCACCTGTTATTTCATATATACAAAGCTGTGAAACTAATACAGTAGTTGACGTTAAAACACCGTAATCTGTGACAATAGGCGTTGTTTACTGTATATTCACCTAATTAGTAAAGGTCACAGCAGATGGAAAATAACATTGTAGCAACAGAGCTGCTGTAAAAACAAGATTCCAACATAAACTACAGGTATTTTTTTAATTCAATTGTTAGTCACACTGGGTAATATTACTAGAAAAATATTACTCAAGTAGGACTAATGTTGCCTCATAATACTTTTAGTCAAGGAAATGATGAAGTATGATGTACTAAAACTACTCTTAAATTACATTTTAAAAGTTACTTTAGTAAATATAACAGTTTTAAACCCACCTCAATCAGTGACAGCTGGGGTTTTATCGGCTTTAAACTATCCTTTAATGTTTTTATTAAATTTTTACTTTTACCTGATGAATACTACATTGATCTAGCTTTTTGTTGAAAGAAAATCTCTGTTGCTTTTAAGGCATCCTAAAAAACAGTTTTGTGCGTCATCGGTAGTTGCTGTGAGCGTAACATGCTGCTGACTGTCTGTGGTTTGCTCCCACTCATTATGTCACAGGATACATATTTGAGAAATGGAGCGTTTTATAGGTTTTCACCAGAGTTGTTGCATATTTACCTAAAGAACAGATGAGATTAGACTTCAGTGGTCCTTTATCTTGTCCCCACAATGCAGAAGTACAGATCACAATCTTGTGACTGGTTTCCAATCTAATTTGGCGTTAAGAAACCGATACACATTTTAACTAATGGCAGTCTCTACAAGAAATGAATTAAGTTTTAGCTCCTTATATAAATCCTCTGTTATTAATTTTATTGAAATCTCAGATTATTAAATACTTATTTTATAAGTTTGAGAAAACTAGACTAAATACAAAAGACTTTTAAACCACAATGAGCTGTTTCATCATGAATAACTTTGATTGACCATGGTTCTATTAAAGGTGAGTGCAATAGCAATTGTCACAACCAGACCCAATTATGGCTAAACGCAGAGTACCCAGGAAATTATTAAATAAAGCCTTTTGACAAAGTAGGCTAAAAATAACTAAAAGGACAAACAAATCATGCTCTGATTGAAAGAAAGTCAGTGAAATCTTCTAATCTGGAAAAATCCCAGTTAACCACAGTGAGTGTCAAAATCTACAAATGACGAAAGCATAAAAACAACTAAAAACAAAACAGTCGTAAACATGCCCAGGTATGACCTGCGATCCTTCTACAGTTATTCAAGAAGCACGTTTATGATTCATGAGGAAGGTTACAAAATAACCCAGAACAGCATTTAAAGCACTTAAAAGGGTTAAGTTAGGGTGAAACCTCTGTTGGCCAAGAAGAATAAAAAGGCCTCTCTGACATTTCCTGGAAAACATGTTGTGTCCTGAGACTTTTGGGAAAATACTTTGTGTACTAATGAGACCTGGGTGACGACGGAGCGATTCATTGTGATCGAAGCAGCATGTCAGTCATTGTTTTGACACGTTTGATAAGGTATGAATGAAAAAATATGTTATGATATCTTGTGGTACTATCACAATAACGATATGGTAAGTTCAAGTTTAAAAAAAAATATTGTTTTAAAAACAAATATTACTTTGTCTTTGTGGCAATAAATCACAATTTTTTTGTGACAAGAAATTTGATAAAGATCATTTCGACCCAAACTGGTTAGAATAGCTTTTTTAATGTAAAAAAAAAAAAAAAAGAATTAATCACTTAATTTACCCAGGTTATCTTTGTCTAGTTTCTAAAAGTTTGTTGTGAAACATTAAGGTGTGACAGTAAAGCGGATATAAAGAAATTTGTTGAATTAATACTGTATTATAAGGACGATACAATCGAATAGAGTACCCCTTTATTGGTCCCCTTGTTTATGTGTTCTAGCCCCATCAAGACATGCAAATGGAAACGCATAAAAATAATCCATTAAAAATGAAGATTTCTAACCTTTGCACAAAAAACAGTGAGGTGATGCTGCGTGTGACATTCTAGATTGGGTTCTGCAAAGTTTTAGATGCATCCAACAGGCTAAATAACATGATTTAATTTCCTTTCCAGGATGCAATCAAGTTGGGCTTAAAGGCCTGATAAAGAGCCGTTTATATGATTGAGGTGTGTTGGAGCAGAGGTGCATTTAAAAGCTGCAGAACACATCCGGACTGCGATTGGAGAACCCTGTTTTAGCCAATCTGCAGCATCTAACATTACATTAACAACTTTACCTCGATGTTGAGGTTTACCACATTCGCCCAATTTTTCACGTTCCATAACTCGCCTCGGTGGAAACCGCAGAATTATGAAATGGAGCCAAAGATGCATTCGGCCATCTTGTTCTCCATTTGAGTATCGCTCTCTTATGTTGGTGGAATAAAAAAAATAAAAAAACATAGATAATAGAGTTTTTCATGAAAATATTTAAATATTTCTTTTACTTAAGGCTGGTTTATCAACATAACCTAGTAGCTTGAATTTTTTATGAGCAGATTAAAGAAAGGGTTTGTATTTTTTGAGCAGCTGAAGCTGAAAACAAACCAGTTTATGTCTGCTTTACCTACTTTTTCATTCAAATTGGCAGGACTTTCACAAAAAATGAGTTACAGTTGTTGAGATTGGTAGGAAGTTAAAAATAAAATAGTCGTTTCATAACTGCGTAATGATGAATCTGTGACAATTTTAGTGAAAACTGGGATTATGTTCTCAGTTTCTCTTGTTTCTACAGGTCAACATCCTAACCCCTTGTATTGGCAACAGAGGCAAATCCCTTCAATGCATTTGTTTTTAGGAGCCAAGTTATGGTCAAAGATAAATGAGTTTGAGATAACACCAGATTAATGGTAAAGTATATTTAACCATGACACAATGGAGAGCTGCAGAAGAAGGCATATTGGGAATGTTGGTAATTTATAATCTAGTGTTTGAAAAGCTTAATAAAATAAAAGTGCACAAGTCAATTTATGCATTTTACTGTGTATGAACAAAAATAGTTACAAACTGTTGACTATTAAAGAAAGAAAATGCACAGCAGGTTGCTTGATAGTTTGTGGTTATCCTTTACCCGATTTTACTAAACACAGCTGAATAAATCAAAGAATATGATTTAGTTTATCCTTTTACAGAATAAGAAAATTGATTTGGGGGGATTTTAATACTTTTGAGGAACGTGAAAAAGCAGAACTAGTTTTTTTTTTTTCAGACATTGATTTGATTGATGGCAGATTTCTAATCAGTCGAGCATTGTTAAAGTTTTAAAAATTAAAACAGCCTCGGAACATCAAAACAATTTCATGATGCATATCAGGATAATTTATTGTAAATTGTTCTTTTAATGGCAATAATCTGGCATAATTTTGTCTCTTTTATTTTGTTTTTCTTAAAACAGGAGGCGTCCATCTTGGATGAATACATCATTAACTGGACACAGAAGCTGGGGGCTGGAATCAGCGGACCAGTCAGGTGACTGTTTATTTCAACCACCTTATTGCATCAGACATCTTTTAAACAACAAAGTCAACAAGTGGTGATCGAAATTGCTGATATGGAATAATTTTCTTATGTTAAAAAATACCTTTTGTTGCTGCAAATTATAGGTGAACTGTATGCGTGTTAGTGTTTAGTAAATATATAATCTTAAATCTCGTACTGCGTTGAGGAGACTAGTTGTTTTACACAATGTACCTGCTGCTGAAAAACTTTCCACACTCTAAAGATGTATGCATCCTATTTGTCCTTATTTTGGATGTGTTCCTTCTTGCTTACTGAGACACTAACTTAATGAACCAGTTTATAATTCAGCAGGAAAAAGGCTGAATTATGTAAGCAGACAAAAAAGACTGAAAGGAGAAGCTGCGTACGCTGTTTCTGTCCTCTTCACCTCCCCCCGTCTCTGTTGTCTGAGGCCTGCTGTGATTGGTGCGATGCCTTCAGATCCTAAAGTTTGCTGGGCTTAAATCCAAGCGAAAACGCGCACCTGATACAATACCTAGGCGCGTAGCCGAAACTCTTATCTGGTCTGTTTTTTTAGAAGCATTTAAGAGGTAAATAAATAAACGCAGCCCTTGTCTTTTTATGTGTCGTTTCTGAGCTTTAAGTTTGCTTCCTTGTAGATTTTAAGAATATGATTCGCTCTGGGTTTTGAAGCTGTTGCGGGTCAAGATCAAAAGACGACAGGCTCTTTTATGCAAAGGTCGCGTTAGCCTGAGGCAGTTAAAAAACAGATGAATTTGATCATCATCATCTCTGACTGAAAAGCTGCTGTGATTCAGTGTGAATCATTTTATTTTTTCCAGAATATTTTTGACTCAGTTCTTTGTTCGGATTTTCATTGAAGACTTCGTCCTCTGCCTCAAACTCCTCGTCCGAATGTCCTTAGCCCGCCGCCGTCTAACCGTGTGACTTGTTAGGTCGGCTATTGTCTCTGCTGAGGAGGAGCCGCTGGTTGAAACGCTGTAGTGATTCTTTAACAGGACAGTCTGAGTTCAAGGGTCAAAGCTTGCTGCTTGAGTTGAATTTGCCTTTTGTTTTTGTTTTTTGTTTTCATATTTAATACCATTGCAACTACAAACCTTTAATCTATTTTGTGCTATTGTAAAACGAGAGGAAAATGTAAGGTGGATTTTGAAATGGCATTATTTAGAAATTGAAATTTGTGGTCATTATTCTGTCTAGAACATGGAATTTCACGTGGGAAATTCAGGTGTGGACATTATCGTGGCGTTTATTGTTAAGGTGATCAATTTCTATCATCAGGACATCAAAATAAGATGAATTATGCTTGAAAACTCTAAAATCTGACTGAATTTGTCTTTACTTTTTTTCCCATTTCATTCTTTCATTAGAGCATTGATATATTCAGACAAATGGGATTAAATAAAGGTACTCTCTCCAGTTTAGCTATGGAAATCTCACTACTTTATTCAATCTGATTTTAAATCGATACGTTTTTCAAGAGCAGAATTAGTGGTGCCATTACTTTTATCGTTATCGAATTACGTCCTGAAGATATTGTATGATACCTTAAATCCGAATCGCATGTTCCTTCTGCCTTGCATCTAAAGCAATGTTTTTCAACCAGTGTGCCGTGGGTGATCGTCAGGTTTGCCGTGGAAATTATCTTGGTGAAATCTGATAATTGTTGAGTATTTTTGAAGTGGACATGTTAAGTGCAATTTCAAATAAGAGATATAAAATATGATAAAAAATACATGTTTATTTGATTCATATTAAAGACACTCTTATAAGAATTACTATAAATTTAATATATGCGACTATAGAGTATAATTTCTTAAAATTTGTGGTTGGTGGTGTGCCTCGTAATTCTTCCAATGAAAACAATGTACCTTGGCTCATAAAAGGTTGAAAAACACTGATCTAAAGCTTGATTTATTTGTAGTTTTTATGGTTTGTTTGTCAATGAATATAAAACAAAAACAAAAAACATCCAACATTAGTGATGATCCTAAAGTTTTTCTTTGAGTGAATTTTCTGGAAACTGTTAGTATCTTTACTGAATGAAGGGCAAAAGTGCTTCAATCCAAACTGTGACAAACACGGACACAAACCAACAGTTTATGTCAAAACAAAACGGAGTGGTCTACTCTCTTGGTGCTCCGTTTGTGCCTCATTTATTAATTTATATATTCTGTGTATATTTTAGTTGTTTAGTTATTTATCATGCAAGTTGAATTCAGTTTTAACCGCTGTTGTAAAACTTTTTGCAGCCCTCCTATATTGTTTTGCACTTTTATTTCTTTCTCATCTGATCTGGATGAAAATGTCAGCTAAGTCACCAATACATGTAAACTGTCTTAACAGTAATTTATTCTTTCCTTTTGGAAAGACAAATGGGGAAAAAAAAAACACCAGCTGCAGTTGACACATAGCTGTGTGTATCTGCATTGACAACATTTCACAACTTCACACCGACTGACTTGGTTAAAAGAAAAGGTGAAAGTTATTTGATCGCCTCAAAGTAAGACATAACACCAACCTGTAGGCAGCACAAAATAATTAAAGTTGATCTATTTGGAAGGATCTGAAAAATAAAAAGTTCCCAAATAGTATTTTGTTGTCAATAATTAACATATTTAACCCTCGAGTGATATTGCGATCCACACTTCACACCACTTGGTGATGGTAAAGCAGCAATTTTGTTGCCAATCGATAAACTAAACAAAAAAGGGATAAGAAAGCGGCACAAATTGCAACTTTAACGGCATTAATGTCCCTTTTTTCTTTTTTTAAGTGGATGGCTTGTCAGCCTCGCTCTGGTACTTTTAATCCATCCGGCTGAATATACATCACAGATGTGGTTTACAGTGCTGTAGATGTGGCAAGAAAGGGACGGTAAAGTAATATTAGACAGACTGGAAAATCCAATTTTATTTTCTGTCCTGAAAATCCAAATAAAAATACGTAAATAACATATCAAACTGTGGTGGGATCCCGGTTTTGGATTCAAGAGGTTTCATTTTTTTTCTCTGAAACATTTTAATTACAAAAAATACAACTGGAATAAGCTGTGAGGTGTTAAATGCCTTCTCACAGCATAGATTAAAAATGATTACGATGGAGGTTTCCCGCCAAGGTACGGAGACATCACCATTGATCCTTTACGTGACCGTCTCGCTGATAAACGTTTGTTTGTTGACTCTCCTGTTCTCTCCTCCCTGTCCAGAGTTTGTGTGAAGAAGTCGACTCAGGAACGCCTGGCCCTGAAAATCCTAATCGATCGCCCCAAGGCCAGGAACGAGGTTGGAGCGCCGCCGTTGTCGTGATTAATGTCTGCTGTGTGTCGTCTTTGGCCACGTCGGTGCGCTTTGTGCCGTCTTGTATCAGTCTTCGTTAATTCCTGTTTTTCTTTTCCCCCCGCCACTCAATCTTCTCGCCTGTGATCTGTTCATAAGCACGTCTTTGTCTCCAGCATCGCCTCCCTGCAGCGAATAGTGTGTCTAACAGCCGCGTCGTGTCACTTAGCGGCAGACTGTTTTGATAAAGCAGCTTCCCACTGATGAGCTGTGAAAGCTGACAGGAGGGTGCCGACTGATTTGCCGCATCTTTTTTGGGCTCCTTTATCGTCTATTCAAATGAGTAGTTCCTTGCATGCAAACGTGAAAGAGATAACTCTCCTCCGATCAGGTGCGTCTCCACATGATGTGTGCCAACCACCCGAACATCGTGCAGATTCTGGAGGTGTACGCCAACACCGTCCAGTTCCCGCACGAGTCCAGCCCAAGGTACGACTTGGCTTACCCTGGATTTTGGATTTATATTTCCACGTGTTTTATCTCTTCCTAATCCTCCCAACCCTGTTGTGTTTTTTGTAAAGAGCGAGACTCCTGATTGTTATGGAGATGATGGAGGGCGGCGAGCTATTCCACAGGATCAGCCAGCACAAGCACTTTACCGAGAAGATGGCCAGCCAGGTGACCAAACAGGTCAGCGCGTTCCCTGATTTCTATACGAGGTCGGTCCGCCCCGGAAGCTTTGCTCGTGCCCATCAAGTCTGTGCTTGACGTGTTGCAGATCAGCCAAGCGCTGGATCATTGCCACTTCCTGAACATTGCACATCGCGACCTGAAGCCGGAGAACCTGCTCTTTAAAGATAACTCTCTGGTGAGCTGGGGGCGTGCGCCGATGTCCGAGGTTGCTTACGCTGCACGGAAAAGTTCGGAAAAATTCAATTTGGTTTACATAACATTTTTTAGCTTGATCGGAAAGAAAAATGTGTGGAAAATATGTATTTTTACATAGTATTAAGTATTTCCTTGCCTTATCCATTCTTCCTACCTTGTATTCATTTATTAATTTCTTCCCTCCTTTTTTTTGTTCTTTAGATATAAAACTTTTTAAACTAATCTTAATTATAAACTGGCTTGGTTAATTGTTTGATAACTAGGATGAACTAGAATATAATATATGATTAGAATAAAATACATTTTTACTGTTTCTTTCCACTCACGGCAAACGATACGCTCCAAGTTGCTGTGATGATTCAGTAACGATGAAGCGTTTAAAACCTCCTTTCTTTTTCTCCTCCCGCCTCGCAGGACGCTCCTGTGAAGTTGTGCGACTTTGGCTTTGCCAAAATCGATCAAGGAGACCTGACAACTCCTCAGTTTACTCCTTACTACGTAGCACCTCAAGTGGGAAAACGGATTAAAAAAATAACATCTATTTGTTTGTGTTTTGTTCGTTTAATTGACGGACGTACGATTTGTTTTCAGGTACTTGAGGCTCAAAGAAGACACCAGAAGGAAAAGTCTGGAATCATACCTACCTCACCAACCCCTTACACGTATAACAAGGTGGGAGTCCCTTCAGCTGAAGCCTGTATTGAATTACAATAAAAAGTGAAATAATATAAAGATGAATAGCCTATGATTCTGAATCAATGTTCAGGTTTTTATTCTGAGGAAACCAGAAGTTAAAATAATGCACCCTTTTGTCATTAATCTGATTCTACTTGTAGTTTATTCAGAGATTTATTGTCTAATAGTTTTATCTAGCAACTTCTACCTACTGCTGCATATTAAATTACATTTGCATCATCTTTGCAGTGTAATTTATTTATTTTTATCTTTAAGGATGGTTTGATTCACAATTACTGATATTTTAACTGTTCTGAGGTTGTAATATTCATGCTGGTGCCATATTGACCCAGTAGGAGTCTCTCAGCAACAAAAGCTCAGAAACATCTAAATAAATGTTGAAGGACGCAGCAGAAATCACCTATTAGACAGACAAGGGAGGGAAAGGGAAGAAACCAGGCAGTTTTCTAATATTGTGCAGCCATACTGCTACTGCCCAAAATGTACAAAATAAATAATAGAAAAACTAGACCAATGAATACTATAAAGACAATCTTAGAAGTATATATTGATGTTGGAAGTTCTAGTTTTACTGATTGTGGTCATATCCTTTCTCTCCTGTAATTTCTTGTGCTGGTTTGTCTGTCGTTACCGCCGCACATGGAAAGCTAAGCTCACGGTCTGTCTCCGCAGAGCTGTGACTTGTGGTCGCTGGGCGTGATCATCTACATAATGCTTTGCGGCTACCCTCCGTTCTACTCGAAGCACCACAGCCGCACCATCCCCAAGGACATGAGGAAGAAGATTATGACAGGTAGCTTTGATTTCCCAGAGGACGAGTGGAGCCAGATCTCGGAGATGGCCAAGGACGTTGTACGCAAGTAAGACTCTTAGTGATTTATACAAAGAGAAGAGTCCAATTACGAACCTGTTGCCAACTCTTACTCCTCCTTCACTCATTGCTGCGTTTGTAGGCTGCTGAAGGTGAAACCGGAGGAGAGGCTGACTATTGAGGGCGTCTTGTCTCACCCCTGGCTGAACTGCACCGAGGCTCTGGACAACGTGCTGCCGTCCGCACAGATGATGATGGACAAGGTTTGTTGGAAGCTGCGGTTTTCGAACAGACCAGCGACTGAAACGTTTCCTGGTGCAATTTCACATTTTTTCATCGCCGACTTTACCTTTTATTGGATTTTATTTTATCTGACAGTCTTGTATTTGTCCACGAATGTGAAATCTAAGAGAAAGGATCCACATGAAAAGTGTGGCACGCATTTGTACTTTAGTCCCTCAGAGTCGTGCTTCGGTTCCATTGAGAATAGTTTACGCTCCGCCAGACTCAATGAAGAGAATCTAAACATCAAGTTTCTCTAAAATGAGGAGTGAGAGATTTATATTTAAAACTTTATCACGATATGTTATGTTTTTTTTTTTAGGACCACAGTTGCATAATAAAGTGTGATTTCTTCCATCCAACACAAGCATTTCGCTTCTGCTTCTTTAGTATATTAAGTCGTTGAACCTTCTTTAGTTTAATAGTTTAAGTAATAGTTAAAGTTTAATATTAATATAACCCATTGATTAATAATGGATCACCTTTTCTTATTGCGATTGACTATTATTCCCTAAATAATCTCGCTTAACAAAGCCTTTTTTTTAATATTCCACACAGCAAAAGTTGAAGTCTATAAGATTCCTGCTGAAATCGTATCGAGTAAATATTGGTTTTGGGTAACAAATATCTGAAGTGAAAAAGTCTTTCACATAAAATAATCAAGACAAGTTGTTGTGGTTTTATGATGGATGTGCTAATAGTCAGAGTTTTTAATATTCAGTCTAATAAAAAAACTAAAGCTTTGGTTTTTAACACATCAGACCACAATGGCCACAATTTGACCAACAGCTGCAGTCTCCTTTTCCAACCATGTGACAACTTGCAGTTGTTTCCTGTGTTTCGTATTGATTGCGTTTGTTCATTTTAACCTAGTTTTTGTTTATTTTTAAAGTTCTTATTTGTCCAGAGGTGACAGATGAAAAATGGCTAATAAGTAAATAAATAGAATGGGTGTTTTGACATGAATGCAAGGCAGCACTGAAGTTCACAGATTAAAAGTAACACACAGTGACCGTTGCTATTGTTTTGCAGTGTCTTTTAAGTGACGATGAGACTGTTGCTGTCACAGGAGTGGGTGAGCAGAAGGTTTGCATTTCCCTCATTGACATTAGTCAGTCACCTTCAACCAAACCCACAGGTAGAAACATGGCTGGGTAGAAAACGGGTAGAAACATGAAGTCACAGCTTTTCAAATCGGCACGGCGGGGTCGTTCTCTCTGAAACGAGTCTGCTGTCGTCCACGGCTAATGTCTCCGATCTCTCCCTGTCCAGGCGGTGGTCGCGGGTATCCAGCAGGCGCACGCGGAGCAGCTCGCCAACATGCGGATTCAGGACCTGAATGTCAGCCTGAAGCCTCTGAACTCTGTCAACAACCCGATCCTCAGGAAGCGGAAGCTGCTGGGGTACGGCCACTTACGGGATTGTTCCTGCTGTGGAAGAACCGCTGGGGTGTTACTAAACCAAACTAGTGCTAGTTTAGAAGTTGCTCACCTCTCAGTTTAATAAATTGCCGATTTTATTTTGTGATCTTTAAGGAATATCATCTCTGAAGTTCTACTGAATGAAAGAAAGGGGCAGAAAACGACTTCCTCCATTATCTACTGTAAAACTACTACAGCGTTCTGCGCTCACCGTACGTTCTCGTTCTCGATCTTTCAGCCCAAAGCCAACGGACGATTTGTTCCTCAACGACCCGGAGAACGGAGAAGAGGACTCGAACGTTGCGCTGAAAAAACTAAGAGATGTCATAGCACAGTGTATTCTACCACAAGCTGGTGAGTAACGGAGGAACCGCTAACTAGATACGCACCAAGAACGACCGGTTTATGGCGGGAATCTGCCGTTTTAAAGGATACAGATAAGTAAATAAAATGAGTGGAAATGAATTTAAATGACCTTAGATCATGGCCAACATCTTAGGACATCCTCTGGTTTTAGGAAAAAATCATCTGACTTTCAGAGCTCTGTCTCAGAAATGAAGGTCTCACGCATCCACGTCTCAAGGTGATGCTAACCAAAATGCTTCTTTCCGTCCAGGTGATAACGAAGACGAGAAGCTAAACGAGGTGATGAACGAAGCCTGGAGGTTCAACCGAGACTGTAATCTGCTGAGAGACGGGTTACAGGGTCTCAGCTGGGACGGTCTGTACAACAGCTTCATTTCTGTCACTCGGTCCTCCGTAATCCTGCCAAATGTTGTTGGAAAAGTGCTTATAACTGACTCCATACAAGCTATTAACTCTACCTTTTACTTTTACTGGTTTGCATTATCCCTAATGTCTTTTCATTTGCAGAGATTTCCATATGGATATTGATAGTTTAAGCAAAACAGTTTCATGAATAAAGGATTCCTTCAGCTGAGCCTCTGCAGCTCAAAGATAACATGATGAGGCATATTAGAGGAAAGCAGCTTTTATTTTGGTTCATTGGATCTGCAGGCTTCTGTAATTTTTGATATTTCTGTTAGTTCAATCACCAAAAATACCCTTAATATACATTAGTACTACACTAATAAGCCAAGTGGAAAATGTTTTTTTCTTTCTCCAGAAGTTAAAGTCTGGAGTTTCCCTCATATTTAAGTGAACAGCCTAACAGCATCAACAAAAATAAATGTCTGTGAATTCGCTGCGTTGCAAACAACGGCCAATGAACTACAGACGGTCCTCCCTTCATTCCTAGTTAACCTACTTAATTGTTTTAAAGTTTCTTTCTTCATTTCGTCATTTATCCATTAATCCTTTCTTCCATTAAGTCATTTATCTTTCCCTCTGTTGTTATGTTGCTCAATCATTCAGAAAGTCAACCTGCTTTTCTACATTCATTCATTCATCCTACTTTTCTTATATTGATCCATCATAGATTCATTTATTCATCCTTCCTCCAAGTCCAGCTCATTCCTGTTTTCCTTCTTCCTTCCTTATGTCGCTTTTCCTTACCATTCAGTAACTCATTTATGCATCCTTCATTTTTATATTCTACCTTCCTTCATTTGTTTATTTATCCTGTTTTCCATCCTTCCTTCCTCTTTCCTTCTACTTTTCCTTCAGTCTCTCTTCAAGATTCCACATTTAAGCCCCACCCACTGCAGAAACATCCTCCATAAAGTCAAACAAAGTACAACAGCTGAAATCAGAATCTAAACCCCAATAATAAATACTTTAATACTTTGAGTAAAAGAACCAGAACTGCCTCGTCGTTTACAGTTATAGCCCTCCTAGTGGCTCTTTAAATTATTCCAATAAAGCTTTTAAATATTTGTACATTCTAACCGTATTTTAACAGGTTTGGTTATCAGGACTTTAACTCCAATGTTTTTGTTGCAGGGCGATCTTTTTCCGATAAAGTCGACCGCTTGAAGTTGGCTGAAATTTTGAAACAGGCCATCGAAGAAAAGACAAATCTTCAAGATTCCCATTAGCCAACGCTGACTTCCTGTCTTCTGTTTTTTTAATTATTATTGTTATTATTGTTTATTATGACTCTTTTTAATTCATATCTGTAAAGACTGTTTTATGTCAAATTACCTGCAGTTCTTACTTCCCTCCATAATTTCTCCTATTAACATTTACTGGAAGAGCTACTGTTGTACAGCTCTACATATATTTTAAAGCATTTGTTGGTACTTTGATTTTTCTTTCTTTTAAAAAAAAAAAAGGAAAATTGCAAAGAATATGGAAAAAAAGTGTATATATTTTCATTTTTACTAAAAAACAAAAGAAATCTGTGAAAGAAATTATTTTTCGGGAGGGAATTTTTATTAGCTGCTTATTGAGGATGACTTGTTTTATCCCAAGAACTTCATTTCTTCTTCTTTTTGTTGTTAATTTTTCTCCATTGTGAGAGTTTTATTTATTTAAACTGAGAATTCCAAGATTTTATATCTTTCTTGTAGCTCGATGGAGGCTCTAAAGTTTAGAGAGGCCGCCTCTGACGCAATCTTTGTTCTTCCACCCTGCCTGAGGGTATTTACACACACAGCCATCGTTCCTTTTGTTGTTGTTGTCATTTATCAAACTTTCTTAAGCTTTTTATCATGTAGGACGAGCAGGAACAGAATCGAGGTGAAAAAAAAGAAAAGTGTCATAGAGCAGAAATAGAAGACTGAAGATGCATTTAAAACATCACTGGCCTAAAATCAGAGGGTTTGAAATAAAAAAGCAATTTTTGTGTCTTCTTCTGAAAAGAGTGATGAAATCCTAAACCAGGCGAGACGCTAAAGTTTAGCCTTTTATTGTAAATCAGTAACTTTGCTCGTGTGTTGCATCACACTCAAAAAGTTAAAAGGAGGAAACTGCTGCTCAAAGTCTGAAAGGTGACGAACTCGAATGCGTCTACATGGGATTAAGAAAGGAACGTGTTTGTTCGGCGTTTGTCTATCTTTCCCTGATTTGCTTTGCAGAAGATTTTCCCACAAGATTTTTCCCATCACTTATGTTTTCTAGAGGAGAACAATAATACATAAGGAGATTTTGTGTTGATTTACGTCTGACTGATGCCTTTAATTAATTTACTTATTTGGATCCTTCTGCATCTTCTTCACAATCATTAGCTTTGGCAAAGGAAGATGGTATGACCAGAAAAATCCTCTCAAAACTTTAATTCAGGTTAAATTGACAAACTGAAAAGATGACAAGTTTAAGCTCCTGAAGAAAAAAAGGCCAAACTTGAATCTAAAGATGCTTTAATGAAGATGTAATTTAAGTATGCAGCCCTGCTATTGCTTCTAACAAGGTTTTTTTAATTTATATCCAGTGTTTCTGTCCAGGATTTGTTAGTTTTTCTAGTTTTGTTTGTTGTTGTTTTTCAGCTAAATTGTTTGAATAGCTCTAAGATTAAAATCCTTCCCCCATTACATATTCATCTTTATTTAAGATCCATCACTACGCTTCACACTTTAGTCTGAAATTTCCTCTAGCCGTTTTATTTTAATTTTGCGTTGATCCGTGAAACCGAACCGTTCGAAATGCTTCAGTGAAAGTCCACACCTGCTGGAACTCACGGTTCATATCTTGTACTTTTTGTTTCCAAACTAAAGCGATTTACCTCTAGAAAAATCATCTGAACAAAAGTATTTCTTGACAAACGGTAAGGAGGTCTGTTTAGACGGTGTGCAATAAGACGATCGTTTCCCCTGCCCATCAGTGTTACTGTCCCAAACTCTGCTTTGTTGTATTTTTCTGGCTTCATGTAACCTTTTAAGTTTAATTGGTTATTTTCACCTTTAAGTTGTAATAAACCTGTCATCGACTGTGCTCCATTAAATCCCTGTGACACTTTTTACGTTTGTGCCGAAGTCATGTCTGATATTTTTTCTGCTGAAAATGAAAGCAGGATTTGTTTCAGTTTAAAATTTATACTTTTTAATTTATTTTTTTAAATTATTATTTTATGCCTCATAACTGGCTAACACGATCCACCTATTCCACCTGTTTGTTTAAGTTGTTTTATGTCCTGATTGCAAAAGAGTTATTTCACTTATTTGTAATTTTCAAGCCCTAAAATGGCAAGAGGAAAATCCTTTTATTGTCTTTTGAAGGAAGTCTCAGCTTTACTTGATTTTAAATGGTCTTTCCAGAATGTTTAAAAGTGGCACAAACAAAGTCTTCCTTTGTATTTTGGTATTTCCAAATGAGTGTTTACTTAAAAATTTAACAAGATAGTTTTAAGGTTATTCTAGATCGATTTACAGCTTCCCTTAAAAGCTTGTTAAGGAAACAACTAATTATATTGCAGATTTGTATTACAACGTATTCTGTGCCTTGTTGGCAGGGCATCATTCAATAGTGCTTTGGATTAGTAGAACATTTTCATATGAAGGATGAAAAACTTAGTTTTGGGTTATGTTTATTTTATTTTTTCAGATTGTTAAAAAAGTGAAAGAGATGGGTCACCCTCAAAAATACTAAAGTAACTAAATATCGGAAGATGTCTGCATTTTTTCACATTAATCATGACAACAAAACTGAAATAATTCTGCTCAATTGAAATTGTGTAGCTCAAAAATAATTTTTCCTCATTCTGCACCCTTAAAAACTCATAAAAATATATTTTAATAATAAAGTAGCGGGATGGAAAGTCCAATTTACAGAACAGGAAAAGGACCACTGAGGAAAAATAACATTTCTCTAACTTTTGAGGAAAACAAATGCATAAATCTGACACTGACCTCATAAGTTTGATTAATAAAATATTAATTCTGAATCTCTAAACTAATATTTGTTCGGGGGGAAAAAAAGGTCTGATTCCTGATCTAATCTAGGAATTTTGAAGAAGAAAGTCTGAATTTTGAATTTAATCTGAGAATATCAAGGTAAAAAAAAAAAAGTCAATTCTGAATGTAACATTGAAATTTTTAATTGTAACATCGGAATTTTTAAAATGAGACTCAAAAAAGTTTTTTGCAGAAAGGTGTTTGGTTGAATTATTAAAATAACAAAATGTTAGGTTTAAACAAAGTCTCATTTACAATAAATCTCATATCAATTGTAACTATTAGCTGTTTTTCTTGGCAAAAAATAAATGATTTTTTTGCTCATTCTGTTTGTTACAAATACAATTTTACAAAGTAACTTCAGATATTTGATACATCTATTATGAATTTAAGAAATTTTGTTCAAAAATGCTTTTTTTATAACATTGGTGTTTTTTTTTTTGGTTAACTTTTTTTGAGGTTTTTGCCATCTTAATGTTAAACCTAAGTTTATCCTCCTACTAATGACATATCTGCTGTTTGTAAGCATGTGTGCTGCAGGCCAGTGTCATCTGAAAACCTGCTAAGAAACTGTGGAGCTTTTGTTTGCTGCTCAGTGTTAGCAGCAGCTGGATCACTCTGGCTGCAGACCAAACTACTGTAGATAAGACACATTTCACTGATTAAACAACCAATTGAAGGAGAGGCGATAAAGATTTGATTTAAATTTCTATCATTTATTCATCTTAAAAGTCATGAACAATTGTTCCTCTTTTCCTTATTACCAAGTAATTAAAAAGGAAACCTAAACTGAAAATGTTTTTTGATAACTTTTGTCATACTTTTGAGTTAAAAAGTGACTGTTTCTAATAACCTTGTGTTTACATGTGGAAAAAAACATAACTGGAGAAACATTAGATTTCAGAAAACCTTGTTTTGCTTTCACTTGCTTCCCCCCTCTCCCTTATCTGGTTTGGCCGTTATGTAGCATGATTTTTTCATTGACTTTTGCCCTTTCTGCCTTCTGGGTATGTCAACATGCTGACTTTTTAATAAACGATTACAGGAAAAATCTAAATTTTTGTCGTCTTTTTCTGCCTAGAGAAAGCCAAAACTTTAGAACCATGGTGTTCAGAAGCTTTAAAGTGCTTTACATTAATGAATCAATTACGTGGCAGTAATGAGCTAAATAATGCCTTGATCTACCGGTCGTGCAGCGGAAGAATAAATCAGCCAATGCTTAGCTGTTTTGCATGCGCGTGGCTCACGCGGTGGCACAAACACATTTGCCCTGACTAAGATGGCCGAGCACGGAAAAAGAACAAAAAACAAGTATTTTCTTTTTAATGACATTTAATAGCTCCTATGTGAAAGTAAAGACTAAATAAAATTATTAAAAAGCGATTTAGCAAAAAAAATTTAAATCAAAAGATTAATCGATGAAAATTGTTAGTTGCAGCCCTAAAAGTAATTTTTTTAGCATCTTTGCGGTTTTCTGGAGGTTTTGCCCAGGAAAATGTTACAAATGGTTTTGAGCACATTGCGGTATTTTAAAGACTAAACTGCAAATAAGGGCCACTTTTTTACCCAAATATGAAACTTGGAAAATAAATACAGTAATAATGCAAACACATAAATGTACATTTAATCTACATCTTCAACTCACGGAGCTCAGCTCTCTTAAACACATTTGTTCTTCATTCAGCTAAGTTGCTCAGTTTAAGTGGAGCAGCCAAATGTTTGAATAAGTAACACTAGCAATGCTTAATACCTAAAACTAAACAGTTCAAAAGCAGCTTTACGAATTCTTTTATTTGTTAGATCGGCATCTGAGCTCTCCTAAAAAAATATAATAATTCAAGCGAGGCTGGGCGTAAAAATCTTTATTGCAGTTTTTTTTTTTTTTTTTTTTTTTAGATAGCAGAAATGTAAAACATGATCAACCTCAGAAGACGGAAACATGCCCAACCAAACACACCAATATTCTGTTGCATATATTTAAAAGGCTCTTTTTGTTAAATTCAGGCAGAAAAGCATGAAAGAAAAAAGAAAAAAAAGAAAAACTTGCTCCCAGGATAGAAATCAAACATGAAAAAGCTTCAATATCTATCCATCTATTTATATATAAATATTTAGAGAGGAAGTTAAAAGTTTTTTAAGATATAGGCTTAGTGGAAATGTAAGAAAAAGTAAGAGGCTTTTATCTGCTTATTGCTACCTCACCAGTGGTTTAAGCTGTTTTGGGTGCTGCAGCAGTTTAGGTTACTTTGGTCTACTATGGAGGCTTAGGAATGAAAGTACAGCATGGAAACAAAATAAAGGTCATAAATCTCTGAGCCTGCATTAGCACTTACATTTTAATTATAAATACATAATGTTTTAAAACGTTTTTCCAAAGAGCTTTGGTCAAATCTCTCCCACAACATATATTCTGCCCCTCAGCCCCACCAGGTTTGCCTCCAATGCTCCGAGACTATGCATGATTAATGCACTCAGGGAAGCAGACCAACAGTGAACGGGATGAACACAGTGCTTCCAACTTAAGTCACACTGCAGACATGCAGAGAGCACAAAACTCAAGTGTTTGAACAAAACATTGCAAATAAAACAGAGTTACAGATAACACATTTTAAACTTGCAGGAAAAAAAAACAAAACAAATATAACTCTTAGAAGTTTCCACGACCTCCCGAGAACAATGGTCAGACCGAGGCGACAGCAGCTAGCTTAGTCCGAGTCCTCGTCGTCCAAATACTCCTCAGCGTTACTGAGTGTGCGGCTGATGCCTGTAACAAGAGAAACAACTTTGTTTTAAAGCTTTTATGGCCACATCCTAATAAAGAACTTTAGATTTACTGTAAAAGGTGATTCATTTCCCATGGGTTTAACCAAGTTGCCTACTGGTATAAAAAAAAAGCTGTAAATTATTTTTAGTGAGGGAATTACGTGATATACAGCTCACAAAAATAAACTTCGATAACCAAACTTTAAAAGCTACAGGAGAAATTCTGGAAAATATCTTGCAACTTTAAGAAAAATCTCCCTAAACAATGTATTATTTTTTTGTGTTTAATTAATATTTAAGCATCACTAAAGAAGTTTCAGTTTTGGTTGCCCAGTGGACAAAAGCGGTAGTGTTTTGCCTAAATGAAGACTGCATTTCCCATGAGCACAAGTGCATAGCGTGGTAAAATCCTGATCTCCCAGTTGGATTGAAGTACATTTCTGTTTCCAGTGACTTTGTGAAGGATTAATAGTGATGAGGTAATCGATCTAATTTTGGCAAAACAATGTCATATTATGATGTTGAAAATAAGAAACGGGGGAAGTGACGCATGCCGTAAAGCAGTCAGCACATTTGTAGTTGTTTTGTGTGTCAGGGTTCCTGCCACCCTCCTCAAAGTTTCTTAGAGCCTGTTAAACGATACAGACGCCCTCATGCCATGACAGAGGTGTCATTCAATTAGCTATAAATCGACATATAATCACAAAAGCTATGAATATTTTATGAGGGTTGAAAGGTTATGTAGTGTTGCTTTAACAACTTGCAGATTTGTATGTTTTATCCTACATCCCAACCTTTAATAGTTAGTTTTTAAAGCTGTCCAACCATCATAAAACTCAACAGGTTAAGTTTGCAATAAATATCTACATTATTCAAATTTTAAAGTCTAAGTCTAGTTAATTTATAGGAAACTAGTGGTAATTTTATCAGGAAATCAGACGGTAGTGATTTAAACTCCAATCGTCCTTAAACCACATCTCATATAAGCTTCACGTTTTAAGAATCCTGTTTTCTTGGAAAGTGCCTTGAAAAAACATTTTTTTTGAATAAACTTTTCTGTATATACAGAGCTAAGGTACGACAGTTTCTCCTGCTGTTAGAGGAACCCGGTTCTCTCTTGGCTCCTGTTCTGGTTGCTAGAGAACCGATAGGCAGAACTTACTGCTTTCTAGCTTCCTTTTAAGAAGTGAAGCACACTGAGCGTTGGTGGCCATTTCGAGAGCTAGTTTATTCTCGTTGTTCCTGATGTCTGTCCGCGCATCTGAAAGAAACAGGTGGAGAAAAGGTAAGACCAAAAATGACAAGAAAAATTAAAGTAGTTGACTTTTTCCTGGTTGGGATTCATCATAAATCTACATCATTTCAGATGGATATCTAGGGATGTAAGAAACTCACTTTTATTAAGCAGCAGTTCCACAATATCAGAATAACCTTTCCAGGCGGCAGCGTGCAGCGGCGTGTCTCCCAGTTTATTCTGAAATAAAAAAAGAAAGGATCATTAAACGCTACGGCAAAAAAAAACAATACAGTTTAACACTTGTTCACCCGATCGCCATCCTAAACTAAAGCCTGATAAATTGATAAATAAAAAAATAATTAATTCACATCAGAGCTGCAACTTTATAACAAAATTGAAATAAAAACACAACTGTCATCATTTACAGAAAATTAAGCTTTATTCTCTATTAGGTTTATTTCAGGGATTCGCACACATTAATACCACTGTTGGTACTTCAGCTGCCGCTAGGGGGCTCCACAGAATAACAAGGCAATGGCAGTTCTGTTGTTTTAAAGAACCTAGCTTGCTAACTAATAAAAAACAAAAAAAAAGTTACACATAATTTTAAATTGTCACTTTTCTATTGTGGATTTAAGTTTTAACCACATCAATACAGGCTCCCTATAATCACACGAGGAGTGTTGAAAGGGTTCCCAACATATGTTAATTTGCAATGTAGCCTATTTAACATCCTTTCACCCTCTACAAAAGCAGTTTAACATTTGTAAAATTGATTTGCGTCTGAAGCAGGAAGCTCATAGACCCGTTATAGGTTTTCACTTTCTAATTTAATTAAATTCAGTGCCTTACATTTATATTATATTTTATAGATTTTAAGCAGATTTTTATTTTAACTTCCTTTTAGATTAAGTTGGTTTTACCATCTGATATTTAAAGTGACCGACTTTTTATTAACTGAAAGAAACAAACAGTTTTAGTTAATCTGAGTTAGTATCCTAGTCTGTGTTCTTTGGGCATGTAGTCTACATTTTTTTCTCTGAGCATGTGTTGGTTCTCTCCAGGTACTCCAGCTTTTAGGTCAATTTCCTTTTGCAAATCGTTGTACAGTTGTCTAGTGTGGCGATGCTGAACCTGAACAAGCTTTCATTTGATGTTTTGATAGTGGTTTCTTAAGTAATTAGCTAATTTTGTCCTTTATTGAAATACTTGCTGAAACACTTCCGCTTCAACTTAACTCAAGACCAACAGAAGTCTCTCTTCTCTGGTTTTGGCCTTTTATTTTGATTGGTGCAAAATGTAGGGCTGTCCCGATACAACCTTTTCACTTCCAGTCTTCAGTATTGCCCAATAAGGATATTGGCCTGAAGTGATATCAGCATAAATCCTACATTTTATTAATTTCTTTGTTAGATGATAATGCATGCATCATACTCAATTTGTATATATCGATTGTCAGATGATAAACAGGAATGAAGTAAACATAGGTTGTGTAGTTTTCTTTTAGGTCTGACATGCAGAGTCTGTTTCTTCCAAAAATATATGGAAAACGGTAAGAAATGAAGGAAGCACATCATATATATGCATGTAAAAAAAAAACTATTAATGCAACTTCACATCATTAGATGAAGGGTTTCCAAACAACCATGTAGGATCCTAGTTTTTATGCATTTGATTAATAAAACAGTGGTGAAAATGAAATCTGCCATTTATGTCATTGCTTTAACAGTTAAGAGATTACAGTCTAAAAAAGGTTTCCCATTTCAAACTGGTTTTCATTGAAGCTGATAAGAGGCTGGATGAGCCTTTATCCTCTTACCAGCTGGTTGAGCTCCACATTGGGCTGGTTTAGCAACAACTCCACCACATCTGACAGAAAACAGAGAACACCCTTAATTTTTTCAAGATATTGATAGCGCAGGGAACAAACATAGCAAAACAAACTTCCCTTACTTTACTTCCCGTGTAAACCAATGAATTTCCTTCTGTCACATTCAAAAACAAATGACCTGATCTTGGTTTCACCATTACCTTTATGTCCTCCGTGGCATCCCCAGTAGAGGGCAGTGTTTCCTGCTTTATCCAGCCCATTAATTCCAACCTTGTTGTCCAGACATTCTCTCAGCCAGCTAATATTTCCTTTTAAATGAACGCAAACGGGTCAAAAACGCACAAATTTACTTAATAATTTAACAGTTGAGCCGTTTTTAATGATCAAACTTGGTCAATCAAGTGATTTTTATTAGTCATACCTCGTTTAGCTGCTTCATGCATTGGATTATCAATAGATTCTGCCTGTTCAGCCACTAAAAAAAAAAAACAGGAGAATCAGTGAATAATTTAGGGTCTCTCATTTTATCAAATATAAGATTTCCTCTACTTACCATAGTTACTAGGAATTAGTCCAGTCCTCCCTCTACATGTCCCCTTCCACCAATTAGTGTCACTCTAAAATGAAAAATAATAATTATGTTAGAAACATGATAGAAATACAGAGTAAAAAAGAAGGAAAATGTTATCCGACTGATGACGACATGCAAGGAGAGATTAAAAAAAAAACATTCACAAGAAAGAGGAAGAATAACTGCAGAGTCAAAGATTGTGAGAAACACAGAAACAATCTCAGCTTTCACCAACCGTGTCTGAGATGTACAAAATGTCTCCTTCTTCAAAGTACAACTCGTCCGGCTAGGAAAAACAAAAAACAAAGAGCACATCGTTACTTAGAGTTAACTTAACTTTAACACCAAACTTAACTTTAACACCAAATTCAGCCTAATTTGCTTCTTTCTCAATCTAAAATAACCTCGAACAGATTTATGTTGTTGGTTTACAACCAGTATTTGTTCAATACTTATCATATTTTTTCAAATACAGAAGAAAAGGGTGGCAGTTATTTTAATATTTGCATTAAAAAATTTTTTATTATACTGTTAAAAACGAGACATATGTAATCTAAAGTATTTTGGCTCCATCTAGTGTACGGAACAAGTAAGTGATTTGACCACATTTGTGATATGAAAATTTTTTTTTTGTATCCTTAATAACTCTTAACTATAATTTATTCTTTGATGCTAAAAATCAGTGTAATTTTTTTAAAGAAAATTAAATAACTAAGATTGGAAAACAAATTCAATTTATTAAAAAATGACATAAGGAGGTTATCGCCATTTATGACAAGACACGAACTAAAAAAGCTCTTACCGTTCTGGGGTCGAAGGTGAACAACGCTCTGAACACCTTGACTTGGCCTGACAAAGAACATAGAAAATGTTTAACAAAGCATTTAACGAACAGATGGGATTTATACTTGCAGCAGAGTGGCTAACACAAACACACGTTAGAGATGATATTTTACAAAAAAAAGGGCCGGTAAGAAAAAACAATCAGTGCAGATTCACTCCTGGGCTGTGAGCTGGTAAAATACTTCCATGCAACAAAAACAAATCAGAAAGGTGTGACCTGCCTGCAGCCAATGACAACATTACTGCACACAGCACAAAAACCAAGACACACAGAGCGGTCACTGTGAAAAAACGAGCCTGCAGTGGCCTGGAGTTCGCTCTGCTGCAAGAATGCAACCAGGGTGGTTGTCGTCTGCCTTCAGACGCTGAGCAGAAACACACAGAAAGCTTATTAATCTTTTAGCTTTTCTGACAAAACTAAATAAAATTACAAACAGCTCCCTGTTTTTCATGTCGACAACATAAATTACATTTACTAAACAGCAGAACCTCAAATAAAGAGGTGGCATTTTAGTTTGACAGAAACAACTTGAACTCTGCAGTTAAACAGGACAGATTAGCATTTGTTTTAATTACTTTTTTTAATGTTTTTGGTTAGGTATCACCCTGAACTACTTCACTCTGCCAACTTCCTGTTTTTAAATGAGCCACACCCCGGTTAGTTAGGTCAGCGATGTCACTAAAAACCACACAAACATTTGATGAATTCTTATCTGTGAATTTTCTTTATGTTGCCTATAGTAAAAAAAAAATAATAATAAAAATAAAATTGCTTATTTTAAATATACAAGCATGCATAAACGACAACAAACAAATCCTTAACTATACGAATTAAAGATCTGATTATTTACTGGTAAGCATAAAAAGATTAATTATGCATGAAGAGTTTTTACACATTGTATTTTTGGTACCATTTAAATCTCTGATTTTCAGAGAGTTTATAAGCTGAACCGTCTCAGTGTCTGCAGGCCTAGTCATGTTACTTTAAACACACAAATACCTCCACGGATGAAGCCATGCTCTGGCTTTACTTCAAACCCTTGGGAATGCAGCAGATTTAAGAGGAAAATATGGAAAAACGTACCTTGAATAAGACTAAAAACTGAAAAAATTATATTTAAAACTAGTGCTTATGTGATTTTTATTTGTAGAGCCACAAAACATTTAAGTAAGATCTGTTTGCTTACTTTACTGGTAAATACATGAGTTTTTGCTTAGCTCATAATTTATAAAATTGTGACAACAAATTAAACGCCAGCCGATTAAAGCGCTATCCACACGCCTGGTCTTGTTAAATGTGAATGCAAAACTCATGACTGGTGGCTGTGATTAAATAAAAAGATAACAGCATTAGCCATGAGTAAGAAGTTCATACACGTAACAAACTGAGCACTGAAAAACAATAACTCAAAAGACTATTAAAAAGGAGAATAAAACTAACCAAATCTGGACTCTTTGCTCAACCAGAAAAAAAAAGTACAGCTAGTGAAGTATTTTGTTACTCCTGCAGCAAACATGACGGAAGGATAGGTGCAATCTTTGATATGTGCCATATATGGCAGATCAAGGCAAACATACAGTGAAAATTACTTTGTTAAATCTTAAAATCCCCATTTTCTATTATTATAACATGGTCGAACCCAAATATGGAATGAGATCTATTTATTTTACCGTTTAATTGTCAATACTCTTAAAAATATGTGTCATGAATCTCAAGCTGAACACAAATTTGGGAACCAAGGTTTTAAAGGGCAACTTGTTCTCCAATTTAAAATTTGTAAACATCAATTTTGTGTACTGAAGCTACATCTTATACAAATAATACACCTTCTGTTTGGTAATCAGTAAAAACAGATAAAAATAAAACCTCAAATTAATTTCACTGATTTTCCTTTTGGTTCTGATTCCTGATCGTACCAAAACACCATAGATTGAATCCAGCAGGTAAATTGTAATTAATTAAATCACATAACCACATTTTCTCATGGTTATAAGGCAAAAAAAATAAATACAATTGTAGGTTATCAAAAGTGAGCACACAAATGTCCAGCAGGTGAATACAAAATGTCCACCTGTGTCGAGGTAGGGGTGACCCAATGCAACTTTTTCACTTCCGATACGATACCAGCATGAACAATCCATGCTTACATTTTATTTTTGTATTGTAGAAGCTTAGAAAGGGCTTTGCTAGAGCTATTATTATAGATATTACTCTAATTTAGACAACAAAAGCAAATTAGCAAATGCTTTTGTAGTGATCACTGGGCTCCGCATGCTGGATACAAACTGCTGGAAAGGACTGGTTGTGTTCAAGAATCGATCTCAAAGATTTTAGATGTACGCCGAAATTATTATTTTTTTGACTATATCTGACAGATATCAATATTGGATCGTGACACCTTATAGGACCAATTTAGGACTTGGTATCCACCATCTTTTGATGGGTCCCAAAGTAATCGCATGCAAAAAATAAAAACAATATAAAATCCCTCAAAGACTTCCAGGTGAGAAGCTAGTAGGATTTAACCAGAAATAACCTAAATGAAAAGTTGAGGCACCCATAAAGCATCCCAGACCTTATTTGTCTTGAAGTAAAGAAGCAGCAGGTCGACTCCCAAAAGTTTCATGTAATCTCTAAGGCTTAGCTCAGCCACACCGCAGAAAAAGTAAACACTGTTTTTGATAGCTATTGTGATAGCTTTCTTGTCACAATAACAATTGTGATTTATCATTGCAAAGATTAATTCAGATTAGCAATGTTTGAAAACTTGAAAACTTTGAAAAAAACTTTATAGATTAAACAGTGCAATGCAGTTAATGAGTGCAGTTTAGTGACAGAAAATCTCAGATAGCATCACTCCAACACAGAGTTTTCCAGCATTTCATCAGAGCCAAAATTGCAAACCTTTTCATCCTTTATATCAATTTTACAACCTTCTTTCTTTTAAGAAAGTTTAATATTTATGTGACACATTGATTAATAATGAAGTAATCAGTTTTTTGATAACTATTGTTCTGAGTAATCTCACTTCATCAAGCCTTTTTCAAACATTTAAGACAGCAAAACCAATAAAACGTCTGTATGTTTCAGGCTGATGTCATATCGGGTCAATACCTAAGACTTATATATTGGTATTGTATCAAAAGGACAAACGTTTTATTGGGACCTCCACCCCTAATTATATGCAATTGTAAAAAAAAAAAACTGCAACTTCATATCAAATACCTAACTGACGTCTTAAAATTGTCCTCTGTCTTTTTAAGAAGGTCTTACCCTTTCTGACGCTCCCTCTTAATTTTGTCATCACAACATTGCTTCTCCATGTGAGGAAAGAACAACAACATATCATGGAATAAAGTATATTTTGCATACGGACACAAAGGAAAGTGCTGAACTAACCAAAATATTCTCTGACTGAAAGAAAAGCAACACAACATTTATTTACACAGAAAAACATGGTCATAAAATTAAAAACGTTTAAAAATATTATGCATTTTTTTTACACCGTTTTTTCAAAATTATGTACAAGATCCTGGACATATTGGTATTTTCCTTTCAGTCAAGTTACAACTTGGTTGATTCCCAATTGTTAGAATATTGTTGATAGTTGGGTTGTTAAAATTAATTCTGATTAACCCACATCTTCCTCATCATATAGATTTTGAATCAAATTTAAAATAATTGTTTTCAAAGCTAAAAAATATGCTCATCAAGCGATCTTATATTTTTTTGTTAAAATTGGAAACAGTGTATAATCTCAAATTTAATTGTTTATGTAAGACAATTGTCTCTGATTTAAAAAAAACTTTTGCTACTCCAATGCAGATTATCAGAAAGTAGGGGATCAGTTCTGAACCAACTAAAAGTTTGTGCTTTTTTATTACTCTTTTTAACTCTTTTTAAACATTTACAGAGACAAAACTGATCTTCTCTAATCATTGTTACTGTTTTAGTTGCCATAATGGTGAGACTATCAAATCAAGGAGAATCACCAAACAAATTAAGTACCATGTCTGAAAGTGTCTTATGTTCCTAAATCATAACTTTATGTTCATTTTAGCAGCTTTAATTCGGGTTCAGAACTATCAGAGCAGAATGGCTTCACTGACAATCAAGGCCACTTCATAGGCATCACTACATTATCTGTATGACTGACAGAAATAGGGAAGTGACTGCGGCCTCAGAGCTAGATGCCTACCTGTCAGTCCGCCAAGAACCAACAAAAGCCTCCCTGACCTCCCCCATATACTAATTTAACAGAAACACAGGGAAAAAAAACAAGAAACAACTACAGTTTCTAGCTTTTCTACCCCTGAGGTTTTAGACGAGCTGAAGCGACACACCCCGCCGCCCATTAGCTTAAACCAGCCAACAAGACAAGGTGCAGCGTACACGTACCAAGCGACAAAAAAACAATAAAAAACAGGAAAAAAATACGTTTTGGGATGTATGTGAAAAGTCAAAAGTCTGCGAGTTTAATCTTACCTGGTTTGGCCGGTTTGGGAGGAGGCTTGGACATTTGAGAGGCACGAAGACAAACTGAGAGAAGAGACGACGCTGGACTGTGGAACTGTTTGAAGCTAACGCCGCTAATGAGGAAGTTAACTTAAGCGGAAAACTTGACGCGCGCATGCGCACATCTTACAGCTAGTTGTCTAGCCAGTATTAGCTGCCTAGCTTAGAGTTTTTTTTATTTTTTTTTATTAGAAGTTCAAAACAATACAAAAACACAGATAAGACTCATAATACATCCTCTCGTAGAGGATAACGAGGTAAGGGGCACAAAAAATATAGCATATAGTTAGCTATCTAGCTTATAGCTAGCAACGTTCCATAGCTATAAAATGTGCGCATGCGCACGTCAAGTTTCGGCTAGTGTGCTACCTGTCTTTTATTCTTAACTACCATTAATATGCATGATTACATTGCTGTACACAGGTGACGGCTTTAGTTTTTTTGCTTTGCTTTTTGTTTAAACTATGTTATACTTAAAAGTCGTGACTGATTATATATATAAATACTATTATAATACGATTAATAGGTTTTATTTCTCAGTTTAATTTGGTATCTGTAACTGTGTTATGGAGTAAATCAGTTCTGTGTTTTTACAAGCTAATCCAGTTCTATTTCTTAAAAAATATGTTTGTTATTATATTTAATGTTGTGTATTTTAGCTGTTTTGTCAATTATTTATCGGGAACCCATTAGTCGGAAGTTTTTGTTAAAGTTTTATTTATTGCAATTCACTAGGCAGAAGCTGATTACTTGTTTTACTTTATTACTAATAATGCTTTCATTTTTTAAATAGAAAGCAACATTCCATTTACCAACTGTGTAGTATTTAAAAAAAGTTAATAATATGTTATTTTTTGTCTTTCCCTATTTGTTATGTAGATTAACAATGCACATTTTCTGCTATTTAAATACAGTCAGCTTGTCTTACTGAATGAATAAATCTATAAAGCGTCTTTTGTTGCTGTCCGAATGACTGGAGCGTGCGTGAGGTCACATCCCTTCCAGCCAATCAGAAGCGTCTTAAGGCGGAACCGTGAGACACAAGTATGTTGTGTTCCTGTAGGTAAACAATGAGCACAGTCTATTTAGATCACACAGGGGTGGCATTGATATTTGGTTCTGTTGGGTACCAGCACATGAAGGTGTTAAAGGCAATGAAAAGGGAGATAAGTTAGCCAAGAGGGCTTTAAACGGGGCAATAACAATTACAACTCCTTTTGGGAAAGGGGAAGGGAAATCTCATATTAAAAGTGAAGAGATGGAAAAATGGCAAAATAGGTGGAATGAAGATAAGAAGGGTAGAAGATTGTATAGAGTTCAAAAGTTAGTATTGATTAGAAATATTAAAATGAGAAATCGAGGGGAGGAAATAATAATGAGCAGATTGAGAGTAGGTCATACCTATTTAAATGATATTTTTTATATGATAGGGAGGAAAAGTAATGATAAATGTGAAGGATGTGGAGAGAAAGAAGATGTAGAACATGTACTGATGAACTGTAAAAAATATGAACCTGAAAGGGAGAAATTGAGAAGAATGGTTGGAAGGAGAGCTCAGGAATGGAGTCTAAAAGGAATTTTGGGAAATGAGGGAGACATGCTGGATATTTGCAGATTAAGGAAAGCATTATTTATTTATCTTCAAAATACAAAATTAGAAAACAGAATTTAATTGATGTAAAGAAATATTGCTACACACTCATGTACAGTAGGTGGCGGTATACACCTTAAAGCTGCTTGCGATCCGCCATGATAGAAAAGAAGAAGAAGAAAGAAGGTAAACTGGTAGATTCCTAGTTAAATTTGACCCATTAGTTACTTTTTTTATAACACCAAAAAGCAGAATAGTTTGCAGCGACTTTTCGCAAATGAAGACTCTAATTGTTGGAGTTGGTGGGTGAGTCAAACTTTAAAATATGTCAAACTTTGTTGCTCGGTAAACGTACATAATATTAAAAACAACGGAACCTTGGAAAACGGAATTAGATAGTTTAAAAAACTTAAGATGATTGGGTTTTGCAGCCACACAGTACAAAACAGAAAGAAAACAAAAAGCACAAACATGCATTAAAGCTGAGGCGAGAAGGACGAGGCTCAGTGTGATGAGGCAGTGAGAGCTGATAAGACCTCTTTACTCTTCTAGTAAGTCTTATCTATTATACTTAGGCCTCATTTGTACTTTTACTTCTTTCATTTTTTAAATCAGAGTGACAAATGGAGGAAAATCTACCCTCTCCAAATGTCTTCATCAGAAAATACACAACAGCTGCATCATTGCTCAGGATTCATATTTTAAGGTAAACATTTAAGGTTTCATAGGATCATATTGTTTTTTTTTTTTCAACATTCAGCAGCTCGGATAAGGATATATTCATATTCATACATTCTCCTCAGGATGACTGTGTTGTTCCGGTGGACAGTAACAGCTTCAAGCAATACGACAGTAGGTTTAAAACGTTTAATCTGTTATTTTGGTGACTTGGAGCAAAACTAAGAAGGGTTAGTAATAAAAAAATCTGTTTATCGCTGCGCCCTTCCAAGTAAAGAATATTTATGTAATGATATTCTGGTGATTTTTAATAATGGCCGTTTTAAAAGTGAATTTAAAATAAGTGTATTTTTAGCTAAAAAAAAAGGACAATGATGCCAAGTTTTGTTCCTTTTAAGCACTTGATGCTCTGCATATGGAGAAGATGATGATGGAGGTTTACTCTTGGAAAAGAGATCCTCATTCCTTTCTGAGGCAGCATGGCCTTATACTCCCAGATTCATCAATTAATAATGAGGTTTACGTTCTGATAGTGGAAGGCTTCCTCATTTTCAACTACAGGTACATTATAAAATACCCTAAAAAGATGAAATGATGTATGGATGGCCTTCGCTATTCCTTTGTTTTTCTCATTAATAAGTCATTTATGTGAAACTGAAATTCTGTCCTCCCTATTTATATGTGATATGTTTTAGAGAGTAAATAATCGGGTGTTATTGTCTCTATTTATTCAGCCCGCATATGCTTTAATTTCACATTTTACCCTTTTCAGGCCCTTAAATGATCTTTTTGACATGAGATATTTTTTGGAAATCCCCTATGCTGTCTGTAAGGAGAGACGAAGGTATCCATCTCTATCTATCTATCTATCTATCTATCTATCTATCTATCTATCTATCTATCTATCTATCTATCTATCTATCTATCTATCTATCTATCTATCTATCTATCTATCTATCTATCTATAGAAATTTCCTGTCTGGTTTTATTTGAAGTATTAATTTATTTGTTTTTGTCTTGCTGGAACAGTTTTAGGGTGTATTCGCCTCCCGATCCTCCCGGGTACTTTGATGGATACGTGTGGCCAATGTACCTTAAAAACCACCAAGAGATGGAGAGCATCACCTCAGAAATCGGTGAGAGTTCATCTAAAAATGTTTTATGTCCTGTTGATTTTGAGGTCCACTTGGGCAACATCCATGATGATTAGGCCCAGACATGTTCAAATAGTGCAAATAGTACAACTGGTTATTACAGGTATTTTCTTGGTAAAAGCTGTCAAAATCTACCAAAACTTTCTAATCTAATGATTTACCGACTATAAGAAGCTAAGATTAGCTTGTTACAGATGGACAATTTTCTAAATCTCAAATTGCCATGCACTGCATGTTTATCCTGTTTCTGCAGTTTATCTGGATGGTCTTAAGCCGAAGGAGGAGGTGATATCTGCTGTTTATGAAGCCATCAGTCAAGAAATAGACATGCGGGAGGGTAAGCCTATCTCTCAATCTAAACAGTAAAAACATCAGTATTCTAATTTGGAGCAGTGTCACTTATTAGTAAGAGATGATGAGGTCGACATTAAGTGTCTGTCTTACGTAAAATAATGCTCTTAGCATCCCCAAATGTCTTAAGCATATTTCATTTTTGTTTATGTGATTGATTTGATCTTTTTTACTGATCCAATCTGGATGTGTAACTACCCATAGTATACAGATTTAGGTTGATAAAGTAATCTTTTAAAATTTAACAACCTGTATCTTCTGAGTGAGTTAGTTCAGACTTCAAACTATGGAAGATTATTATCTTATGGAACCCCAAAGACTTAACTTTACGTTTTGTTTTCAGGACAAAGCTGATGACGAACCGGGATCATGTCTGGAGACTGCTGTTGCTCTTTAGAAAGTTTCAGAAAAATGTGTCACTGAAAGGACCAAATTTTCAACCTCTTTTGGTTGCTATGTGAAAATCTTTGGTTACAGTTGATTTTGATCTGGGCTCTCATTTAAACTGACTTGTTTCAGAACCATATGCAGATACAAGACTCCATGGTTCCCTACTAGTTACCATCTCGTATCTTATGACATAAGATACTTATGACTGAGGAGTCGTTGATGACCGATAACGCTCATATTGGGTCTTTATGTGCAGCAATAATTAATAGGATCCAGGATCTTCCACTTAAAGATTGTACTGTTACAAAACACAAAGTGACGCTCACTTGATCTGTTACTACCTTTAAAAATGTAGAGTTTGTTGTATTCATCAACTTATTAACGAGGAAAAACTGACCCAGAATATGTGATACTATTGCTTAACCTGAAATTTTCACTATTAGTGAGTTTTAACTTTATTTTCTTATTGACAAGATCTGAAAAAGCTTAACACAAAATCAACAAAGAGTAATGCAGATCTTTAATAGAAGTATTTGATGCTTATTCCTCACTACCACCATGACTAGTTTAAATCATTTTAACACTTCTTAACTTCGGTGGGATGTAACTGCTTTAATGGGTTAGCCTTAATCATTTACTCTCAGACTACATTCCTGGGATGTTTTTAGAAACAAGGAGAATTCAAAATGTTTCAAAAATGTTTTCCTTACAAGTCTCATTGTCGTTCATTGTAAAACTAAATCCCTGATCTGAGGTCTGAAGAATGGTGCAGTTGCTAAATGAAAACTGTAATATTGTAGTTACGACCCTGACATAATCAGACTTGGCTTCAAGTATTTAATATACCAACGTTTCTCAGGTTTACATCACTTAGAAACCCAAATAAAACCAAATAATTCATAAAATTTTACCTGCTGATGTTGATAAAGGAAATATCTAATAATAAAATTATTTTTCCAACATATTTGTGTGATTTATTTTAGATCAGTTTCACTAAAAATGTATACCTAAATGTCTCAAGAAAGTAAACAAATAAAACGTACATATACAGTAAGCAAGACAAATTACTAACCAAAACACTTATTCTAAACCACTCTAGTAAAACAAAAATAATAAATAGAGAATAAACCAAAAATAATAAAATGATAAGCTAAATTAAAAAAACTACAGGGCATCAGTGAGGAAAACCCATTACTCCCAAAAAACAATTTACGGTTTGTAAAAGCACACAGAGGATATAATGGTCAGGTTTTAAAACATTTAACTGGGCAGAGAAATAATTAAATGAATGAATAAATAATGTGCTGCTGATGGAAAAATAATCTACAATAGTTTATCTGTGTATGTTGGTTTTAAATCTGTATGTTGTTCCACCACACATTACCACCAGTGATCCAACTAACTACTCAGTATAAATCATCACTTAATGCAAAAATACAGTTTTTAAAAAAATCCAAAAGTGACGCCGGTTAAAGTTTGCAAAGCATTACGAAAACAAAAGGATCTGGAAAGCAACAGGCTAAATAGAGAGGCTTAAATGTTTAGGAAGTTGATTACTGGAATTTATTCGTGGCTTTTGTTTCCATTTTGTTTGTTTGTTTGTTTTACATATTTTCACATTGATAAAGGTTTTTGTTATGTTTTCACTCTATAAGGTTGTCGTTCTTAAAATAATGTACACAATATGTGACTGAACCCTTTTGTATATTTTTACTCTTTGTTGTATTTTACATTCAGTTTTGTAGAACTCTGTTACATTCTGTTTTTTTGTTGTGGCATAAATACAAATTTGATATAATTTAGATTTTTTTACCAGTAATTTCTTGGAAACATACATCAGTAATATAAAGAGCTGGGACTGCCATCACTACTGGAATTAAAATCAGCATGTGAGTGAACATTAGAGGGAACTGAAGGGAGTGAACGGGGGAAGACAAAAATAAGAATGATTTCTCAATCTATCTGGCCTGGATAAAGGGAAAAATCAAAGGTATCTAAATGACTAGATGGAGTTGAAAGAAAAAAAAAAACCGGTACAAAAACTTTCTAGGCTCCTTTAAGTTTCATGCATGAAAGTAAAAAAAGAAAGAGAAAAACAATCAAGGATGATCTTAAATCCATGTTTATACACCAGTTAAAATAATTTCTCCTATCTTGCCCTGATACTAGTTCATTGTGCTTGTTCTGCGTTGGCCAATGAGGTTGCTTCATATTGACCAGTTGTCCTCTAATGTTGTGTAATCTAAGCAGGAACCTCATTTTCTAACAGGCTGCATATTACAGTCATGGTTTTAGGTTTTAACGATTGCAAAGCTTTTTTAAAAAGCGCATAAAATCCAGTAGATTTTCCAGAAAGTTAGTGGAACTTTATTTTGCAATAAGATAGGATTTTCACAGACGCTTACGGTAATCACTGAAACCGAGAGCTCGTGCTAAAGGCTCAGCTGTGAACTTCTGCCTTCATTGTCACACGCAGAGTCTGTGAGAGCTGCCTTCCTCTGTGCCTTCACGACATCTAAAAACCTTTGTTACAAAACCCTAACGGAATCCGGGGTCGTTTACCGCATTCTAACATATGAAACTTTCCCCAAAAACTCCAGCAGGAGATTTTGTGTTTACCTCAGCAGTTGAGTTGTTCGACCGGCATGAGCAGTTAAACAGAGATCACATGCAAAGCTGGGTACTCCTCACTTCCTATTTTAAACTGTATCCGCCTCTGGTTTGATAATATATATATATATATATATGTATGTGAGTTTGTAGTTTCTATTGTCACAGACTGAGCCCTCTGGCAGCTTTGTTGGACTCATTTTTTTCAGAGTTGCTCAGAAGGAAGATGTCCAGCAGAGGATTTTCAACGTACTTCTGGCTGTTTTTCACGTCTCTCGTCTGTCACCATGAAGCCATACCTGCAAAGCTTTTCCAGCATGCCTTAAACGACAGACCAGTGATTGGTAAGAAACTCTCCTTCAGGGGTTGTGCTAGTAAAGCAAACCGAAGGAGTGAATCTGCAGCCGACAAGGCTAAATGTTTTCTCCTTTTGGTTTGCTGTACAGGCGTTTTAACACAGATTGTCTCAGACGATGTCATGAAGCCTTACGGGAGGACCTACATCCCTGACTCCTACGTCAACTACATTGAGTCTGGGGGAAGCAGAGTGATGCCGATCAAGTAAGTGGATCACTGCTTGGGAAGATGGGAGTTAGATGATAGGAACAGACTTTCAAGTGCTGGAAAATATATATATTACTCACAGATGGTTTAGTGATAAATGAATTACCCTTCAAACATGATTAAACGATTTTGCTCAATCTGCTTCACATTTGACGGGTTTTTAAGCATGAACGGTCAGTTTAAGGTCAGGCCACAAATGGATTTATTGCAGGTGTTGACTCGGCTGCTCCAAAAAACTCCAGTTTCTGATTCCTTAGTAAAATATTGCTGCTGTGCTTTTCATCATCATTCAGCTGTAAACCCCACATATGGATGAATTGGATGTTCTGTGGGATTGTCTGCTCGAGAGCAACGCCAGGGTTTGAGAGCAGGGGTGTTTCTGTTTGTCCTTCTCTGCTGGCCTAAATATAATCAGAAAATACATTTCATTTTAATATTTTTTTTAAATATGTATTATATTATTCCCCATAATCTACCCAAACGAATCTACCCGTCCAAACGAACGCTGTTGTCTGGTTGGCGACTTGAACGAGCTAAAAAGTTAATTTGTGTTGATCTCGCTGAGTGTATTTTTCAACCCTCGGTGGCAGAAGGAGAAGAAGAGTTTGATCTGATCTCTGATATAATTACAACGCCCATTTCAAGACGGACCTTTCAACAAAAATTGGATATTGTGAGGGTAACTAACCCTACTAGCATTAGCCTCAATGGTGATAGAAAAGGAGGTGAAACTTATTGGAGTCATTGAAGTATTATTGATGAAATTTTTGTGATTTTATTTCGTTACTATTAAATAAAATGTTAACAAAAATAAATGACAATTATAATTTAAAAAAAGTATGCTTGATGGTTCTGGAAGGTATGATGTGGACACTGTGATTGTCTCTGCTTTAATCTATATAAAAGTCAATAGTTGTATCTTCATAAAGATGGTATTCTGAAGTGGATTCATTTAGTTAAGACTGTTTAGGACTTCACCGAATGCCTAGGCCTGAAACGCACAGCTCGCCAATGGTTTTACACCAGATGTGATTGCCACGTTTGTCTCGTTAGTGCACAGAATGGTTAGTCAAAAGTGAATGAGGTTTACTAAAATTGTTTAGGAGACAGATCAATCAGATCTTATTTACAGACCCCAACTGTGAAACAGACTAGACTAAAGCTCTACACGTGTTTATGGTTAAAGATTTATTTCAGATAAACTGGAATAACTTTTGAAAGGAGTCACAGACAGACGCTTCTAGCAAAAACAGAAAAAGGCCTAGCCAGACAGAAGGATTCGTACCTCTAACTAACTAGCAAACTAACAGATTCAAGGCAAGGCAAAGACACAAATCAAGAGCAAAGAAACTTGGTCATAATCCAGAGAATCAGACAGCGAGGTGTCCAGAAGGCAAATCAACGAAGTCAGGAATCAAAAACGTGCTCAAGATCTTGGAAGACAGGAAATGAATGCTGGACATTAAAATACAGAAGTTAACATTTATTGTTCTTTTGATGACCCATCCAAACTAAACTCTTAAAAAGTAGACTATGTATAGTATATATTTATATAAAAAACAACTTTAGTTGGTTTTAAAAACAAATTTTGGTGATAAAGTTTGAAATTGACGTGAATTTTTTACACACAGACTTAAACAAGCTCAAAGTTCTGTGTCTTCAGGCTTAAATATTTACTTACATCCCTGCAGGTGGTTGGTTAAAAGTCATTTAGCAAGAAAAACAAAAAAATGTTTAAATCCACCATCACCATCCTGGTATTTATCTAGTTTAGCTCCTTAGTTGTTTGCTTTTAAACTTTAAACTTCTTAGTTTTCAATATGTTTAAAATTGAGGTCTTTCAAGAAGTGCAATGTTATTCTGCTTTATCTACACAAAAACTACCTAGAGTCATATCCTGATTTTGCAAATGCTAAATCACTAAATTAAACTATTTTGATTTTAGTTTATTTTTACATGGAGAATGCACAAAAACAAACGTCTAACCATTTTGAAGAAAACAAATAACGACCAAAACTTTAACAGAGATGTCAAACTTTATTCAACTGAATGTTTGCAAAACATCAGAGTAACGTATTGTTTTTTAATTCATCCGAAAGAGATAACTCAGGGGAAGCTACGAGCGAAAACTTTTGAAAGTTAGCAAAAAAACACCTGACAACAAATTAAAAATCAGTTCATTAAAGAGAGAACTAGTGGAAAGAAAGGCGACATTGTTGTTTGTAGGTTCCTGAACCTGTTGTAGAAGGCTAATAGTTAGCTTATATTGACCTCAGTTTAATAAAACTTTCTATTGTCTCTGCTTTCTTTCATCTACTTTATTTCACAGATTGACTCTTTCTACTGCAGAGTATGAAAGCATCTTCAAGAAGATCAATGGGTGGGTTCAGATGGATATATTTCTAATCGTGCAATTAAAAACAACATTTACATGTTTTACATTAAAAAAAATTCCTCACAATTTATATTTTGTCTGCTGTGTTTAGCCTCTTTCTCATTGGCGGAGCTGCAGATTTGCAGACGTCAGACTTTGCCAGGGTGGCGAAGATTTTTTATAAACTCGCTCTGACGGTGCGTGCATCGCATCATGTTTAACAATCTGTTCATAATTGCTAAAACTCAATCAGCAGTGAATATGATTTGGGATGATTTCAGTGTCGCTAACCGGAATGTTCTCCCATGATTGTATACGTCTAAGGCTTCCTATGCACAATATGATTACAGTTCTCTATTTTCATTATCCCTTTTCTTTTTTGCTGTTATTTGTGTCTCCTTATTCGTATTTGTTTGGCAACTCATTTTCATCTCTTTTGTGTGTTCCTGGACTTCAGTGGATTAAACTCAATCAGTAATCCATACAGGCTCTGTGGCCACAAAATGATAAAGCCATTCACTTAAAACCTTTGAAGTTAATGCATTGTTCTCATGTTTTGCTTGTTCTTGGAGCATAGAGAAATGAAAAATAAGCGTGTTTGTTCCAGGCCAATGATGCAGGGGATTTCTTCCCCATCTGGGGCACGTGCATGGGTATGCAGCTGCTCACTGTGCTGGTGGCTGGAGAGAATCTGCTCTCGCAAACTACAGCAGACAATGTGGCGTTGCCCCTCAACCTAACCACAGGTGAACGCTTTTTGCAATAGCCTTTTTAAATTGCATGATTTGTTTAGGAATTATTAGCTTATTTGAAGCAGACTGTAGTTCAGTCATATGCTTTTGACAACACGTATTCCGACACTTGGTGTCAGCAGAGGGAAGTCAAAAAGCATAGTCATTTTTTTTTTTTTTACACTGAAGTGAGTTTGAGCTGACCTCCAAACAAAGGGCATTTCTGGGTATTGTCTATGCAGTGTCTTTATTTAGAAAGCTTCAGTGATTATTGGTGTTTAGAAGATACATCTTGTTAAAATTGATCTGCACCCTATTTAGTTCCTGATACTTTTTAATTTCTACATATGTTTTTATTTCTAAATACTAGAAATAAATTCTTTCATCTTCAGACTAAAAAGTTGTGTTTTTTTACTAGTAAATACATACTGACTGAACATTGAAATATTTTTTCTAAATTATAATATATGCTTTGTTCCTGCAGAGGCTCAGTTGAGCAGAATGCTCCAAGGATTTCCTGAAGGGCTCATAAAGGCTTTAACAGAGGAACCTCTGACCGGCAATTTTCACCGTTTTGGCCTAACGGTAAAGGTATGTGGCTCTTTTTTCTCTTCCTCTTTTGTGGTTTTCCTCTTTTGAAGTAAAACCCACAGTCAGTCACCAGATCACATTTTACATGCAAATAGATGTTTTAATTTTATTTATTTTGACATGTTGAATGCTTGTTGCACAACAGTATTTTACCAGAGAAATTTTTAATTTGATGATAACAATTTTCTAAACATATTGGTCTATCAGAGCTAGACACTTTAGGTGTGTCCACATTGAAACTGATGGATCGTGGGGCTTTTAATGACTGTCACTTTAAATCAAGTCAGCAGCCTGTTGTGCATCTCTTTGACCTTTACAGTAGTAAGATTGTCCGCTGGTTATGAGTATAACTCTTAGAGCTTGGAGAAACAAAAACAAAGCATTTACAAACAAAAATCTCCTCATTAGAATAAACCACATTTTGCAAACTCATTTAATTCCTCTATATTTTGTCTAACTAAAACCCCAAGCAGTCTATGTTTTAAAATCAATCATCAACGCAACGTTGGGTGGAAAGGTTTTACATGGCTTTTAAAATCTGAAGTGTAAAGCATAATCTTTTAATTATCTCTAAATCAACTGCTTTCAGAAGTTCACGCCACAAATATTCACATCATATAGTTTTGAAAAGAAAAAAAGCTGTTTTTCCTTAGAAAGTCTTGAGGAGTTTAAATAAGGGTTTTGACCCAAGCATGTAGCAGAAGGTTTTATGGTTATATAAAACCTTTTTGTAACCAATATACAGCAGGTCATTCCAACCAGTGGCCATTAAACTATATAACTCCTCCCTTGCACTTATCAACATGTGACAGTAAAAATAATAATACAATAAAATAGTTATGGCTGAAATAACTGACATTTTTTTGCATTTTATTCTTGTTTTGTTATTTTTAACTGCTGAATTTAGTATGTTCTGTTCATACTCTTACAACCACAGACACTTTACGTGTTAATGTACTTTACTGTATTACAATATTTTATAAATTGTTTATACATGTATGTATTGCAATTTTGATCTTTTAACTCATTTTGATGTCAATTATTATTAGAGTGTTTATTATTCTACATAAATGGTTGTTGCTGTAATAACTGGTATTTCTCCCTGGGATTAATCAGGTATTTCTGAATCTGCATCTGATGAAAGCTATCACAACTGTAAGCACACCATCCCAATGGAAAAACAAAGTGGAGGCAGCATCATTGTTGGAGCGATTCTCTTAAGCAGAGACAGGGATGATAGACAAAACTGATAGAGAGATTGATGGTGCTGAATAGACAGAGATCCTGCAAGGAAAAATCCTGTATGGGTTTAGATCAGGGATCTTCAAATCTTTATACCTAGGAAGAGATTCGGCCAAATAATTTGGCTGTTTTGATCAAGGAAACCTCTTGAAGTTGCAGGACTCCAGACCTGAAAGCCTGGATTAAGAGGAATCCTGGTTTAAACCGTTGCATGTTGTTTGAGTTCGAGTGGCCTAATCAAAGCCCAAACCAAAATCCAATAAGCCTTTTTTTTTTGTTAACAAACAGATTCTATCCATCTGAGTGAAACTGAACTATTTTGTAAAGTAGAAACAAACATTTTATATGTTAGATGGGTCAAAGTTGTTTGAGACACACCCTTAAAAACCTGCATGTGTAACTGGAGCGAAAATATTGTCTCAAAGAGGCTTAATACAAATGCTCTCCACATTTTCAACTTTTACTGTTTTCCTTCATCGTACCAAATCATAAAAATCCTCGATAAACACGTTGACCTTTTGCAGCTGCAGTGTGACGAGCGTTTGCAGAGCACAGAATGAAGAACTAAAACATCTGACCATGTCCAACAAATAAACACGTCTGTTTTTTTTTTTACATTTAATTTTTTAGGCTTTCCAGGAAAATGAGAAGCTGAGCAACTTCTTCCACCTGCTGTCGACTAATGTCGCTGAAAACGGAGCTCAGTTTGTCTCGACCATTGAAGGTATTTTTTTGTATTATTTAAGCGTTAAGCTGACAAAACCGAACCCGTTTCTCTTGATCAGGGCCGTGATGGCGCCTTCTTTGATTTTCTCTCCCCTCTCAGGTAAAAAGTATCCCTTCTACGGAGTACAGTGGCACCCGGAGGTGAACCGCTTTCAGTGGGACAGAAGGCTTAACTTTCCTCACTCCACTCATGCTGTTCAATTGTCGTCGCTGCTGGCCGAGTTTTTTGTCAACGACGGTAAAGAAACTATCCATTATTTATGTCATTCAGGAAAATGTTATACAGCTGAATGTGACAAAGACTGGTTTATGTGGTTCGTTGTTGCTTTCTAAAATTCTCTAATTGTAGCTTGAGCTGTTTATCCCATTCAATCATCTTTTGTGTTTAGGGCGGAAGAGTTTCCATCATTTCGACAGTCCTGAAGAGGAAGATTCGTCGTTGATCTACAAGTTCACTCCCGTCTACACAGCGAACTTTACCGCCTACGAGACGGTTTATTTCTTCTAGCTTTCTGGAGAACATTTGGTTTAACTTTGACCAAAACTTTGTTAATAAATAGATGATATAAACCCTTGATAAGAGTTACGTAATTGGGAAATGTTAGATATTTAGAAAAGAGTTGAGATTACAAAAATGAACATTTGAAATTCCACCTAAATTGGATGTTCAGACTACAGCAACATTGTTTTTCTTTCATTTAGGGGTTTCCTTTGACCAACCCTCACACCTCTATAACTTTGTATATATTGTGTTGTCAAAATAAAGTAACTGATTTACATTTTGTTTTAAAGTCTAATTATTGAAATTAAACTTTTTTTATGTCTCTGAATTCACTGTGCTGTGTTTGCACACACAATAGATTTATTTTAGTCACGGAAGTTATTCAGATCATCAAGCAAATGTTACTGCAAAATATAGATGAAATACAAAAATCAGTTTTTAGATGTTAATTTTATAGATTAGTGACGTAAAGATGCTCAATGCCTCCTTGTTCAATATTTTTATTTTATTTTGTTACAAGGGCCCATATTCTCTTCCTTAAATGCCAATTTTACTAAATCTGTCTTCATGCTAGGATCATGGCTTGATGCGATTCATTTTTTGGGATTTTAAGTACCTAGAGGTTACATTTGCTGTGACAGCTATAAAACAGTGGTGTGTGTCAGGACCACCAGGGCCTTCTCTGCTAGTCCTGGAAAATCTAAAATGATCTAAAATTATATTATTATGGTTGAGGAATACAAATACCTCTGTGAGGAAGCTAAAATCCTTTCAGGTTTGTGGCAAGATGTTGCAGATCTTCTAGTCCGTTGTTGAGAGCGTCATCTCCTCAGCCATCATCTGTTGGGGCAGCAGCTTCAGAGCAAGGGACCTAAAAAGGCTCAACAACCTTATAAAGAAGGCTGGATCTGTTCTGGGGACAAATGTGGAATCTCTGGAATTGATGGCGGAAAGAAGGATTTTACATAAAATCAAGAAAATCATAGACAAACTCTAAACAGTCTCTTCATGAGACTGTTGTTGGAAAACAGAGTCTCTTCAGTCAGAGGCTTCTTCAGCTTAGTTGCCAAACAAACCGCTACAGAAGATCTTTCCTACCCAGAGCCATCACCATCTACAACAACTCCTCAGTTAAATAAAATACACCAACAACATTTAATTTCCCTTTGATTTGATTGATATTGCTATTGTTGAGGTTTCACTGTAATTTCCTACTTAATAAATGCCCTTGAATACCTCTGCCGAGCTACTGCTCCTCTTCAGGACCTGTTTTCAAAATTCAGCTCCTGTTTTGTCGAAGTAATCAGTCGATCAAAATTGACACACAATCATGGTGCGTCCCTCTGGACCTGCTTCGGGTCAAGAGCATCCCCATGTTTTCCCTGCAGTTCTAGACAACCTGGTATTTACAAAATGGCATCCGCTGTACAAACTTGATCTCGTTGCTGACGTCATCGCACTTTTTCAAGGCACTCTTTCCTAAAAATAAAAGAAAGAAAAAGACATAACTATATACTGAAAACCCACACCTATGGAGAACTTCAGTCAGCTTATGGTTGTATTGAACACTTGGGTTTTATTTAAGAATAATGAGCATTACTTTTCTATAAAATTCTCATGCAGACAGTATATGTATATATTTTTTTCACGTCTGCTGTGTTAGCAGTACCGATTCATGTTGGGCTTAGCGGAGGAACACGAAAAAGTGTTGCTCCATTACAAGCTGTTCATTTATGTGTGCGGAAACATTTGGTTCATATTCATTATATCATGCATTGTTGAGCCTATTATTTTATTTGTTTTTTCAACTTGTTACTGAATGCATGCATGCCGCTTGGTGCGGTGCATAGTTATGCACAGTTGAGCACTAATGAATATCCTGCTGTATCTAAATCAATTCAAATTGATTCAGACCTAAATTGTGTTCAGTTGGAAATGTTTTTATGTAGCTGGTGGGGGCCTGCTGTGCCCTGGGGCCCCTGTTTTGACTGACTCGCCCCTGATTGGTCTTCCCGCCCGTCGGAGGCGGGAGCAGCAAGGCAGAGGCAGATCTCTCTGTGTGTTTTTTTCCCTCCTCCTCTAACATCGATGCTGGGTCCCAGCCACGCAGACTGCTGAGAAAACATGAGTCCCAGCAGCCAGAATGAAATGAAGATTTCCAAATAAACAAGAAAACAAACACATCTACCTTTTTTCCCTCTTTCTCTCTGCAGAGATGATCCATGGAGACACTCTAATGTGGCACAGCAAAAGCTGATCTGGATCTGATTTTTTTGTTCTTTTGCATCATTCTTTATCCGAGGATCTGTCATCTTTGTCTGGTTCACCTTTCACCCAGCTGCTCTGCTGTCATCCTCTTTCTCTCGGACTCCCTCTGCTGCATTGATGCACCCGTTTCAGTGGTGTAACGGTGAGGATTCATTTATTATCACATTTTTGTCCTCGACATTTGTTCTGGTGGGTGGATCCTTATTTACATCCAGAGACGCATTTCATGTAATATACGTGACCCAATAGGACGGGAACTCCATATTGTATCTGGATCCAGTTTAAATGGGCGCTCTATACATTTATTATTATTATTATTATTTAATGCATTTTCCGCAGCCAGACATGCTCACTAAGGACTATTTAGATCATCCATTTAGCCCAACACCCATGTTTATAGACTGTGGGAGGAAGCTGGAGTACCCGGAAAGAACCCACACATGCGCAGGGAGATCATGCAAACCCCTTTCAGAAGGACCCGGACCCTTCTTGGTGCAAGAGTGCAACCAAAGGTGGAGCCCTTATCATTTAAATAATAGTATTATTATTTTGGTTTTTGTTGTCGTGATGATGCTTATCATTAAAACTGTGATATTTTACATAGATTTCAGTAAACTAAAAACAAGATTGGTTTATTACAGTAAAAAAGATTAAACTCATTCCCCCTCTATGCTATAAAAGCATTTGTGCACAACATGCAAATAAAGTCTATTTATAATATTATTGTGTGACCATATAGAATATTTATCAGGGTTTCATATTATAAAAACAGAGTACATGGTAAATTGGAGCCTTTAATGCTGCTGCTTTATCAAAATTATGTAATAAATCCCTTTTTTAAATTCCTTTCATTAGATTTTTGCTACAAATCTAATTGATAGTTTGATTTGCAGGATACAAAACGTTTTAATCAATGTGATCCTCTATTTTTATTTCCCCCCTGCTCTTCCAGCTGTGATAAACACAGAGCCCGTCTTTGTGCTCTCTTTGCAGCGTCTCAGAGTAAT
>JAVLVB010000702.1:2391172-2412998 GCA_032876305.1 Orestias chungarensis | reverse complement strand
GCCCCCCCCCCCCCCCCTGTTTGAATGCTGAAGCCTCGTTGTTGGTCGGTGCTCAGACAAAAGACAATTCCCCTCTTTGTGAGGCTCAACTCCCCTTCTACTCATAGCACAGCCACAAACGCAGAGAGCGCCACACACAGGGACGGTCTGCTGGAAAAACCAAGCCGTTACAGGCACTCTGAAATAACACAGAGTTAAAACACGACGTTTGCACCAAATTACTACACAGAAATGTATGACGTTGGTGCATTATTACTGTTCTACCAAGATTATCTGAAAGACTTTTTGTGGTTCCTTAACTTTTTTGCTACATTTTGTGTCTTGTGACCAAGACAAAATATCCAACACATAAAAATGGTTCAAAAGGTTCTTAACAATGAAATATATGAACCTCTTCCACTGGCCTTTACCACAATAACTAGCTGAGCTATAATTAGGTGATTCCTTTATCATATGTCGAACTTAAAGCTGTTTTTAAAGCATTTATCTGTCATTTGTAATAAATCTTGAAAATCAAAGTTATCTGGTCCTTCAATTGAAAATAGGAAATCATTATTGGCGTCTAGAAACTTGATTGGTCTAAGGATATATCATTTTCTCAGACCTATGTTATTCTATTAAGAGAAGAAAGTCAAAAAGGGCCAATATAGGCTTTACATCAATTATGTGTTATGATTCTTGGATGTTTATTTACAGCCATGTTCTGCTTAGTTCTCTTTTTTCATTATTGGCTAAAACGGCTTGCCCTTACCGGTTCATTCCTTTGTGTTAGATTCTTTATTTATTTATGTTGTTGGATTTGTTTTATTTGATCCGTGTTGCTCTTTCACTCTGATTTGACGTCTTTGAATGTTTTTTTTTCAGTTTTATTGCCCTTCCAGCATGTTCTCAATCTCCAGATTTCCTCTCTGATTCCTCAGTATTTAAACTTCCCAGTTTTCTTTGTCCTTAGCTGGTTGCTTCTTTGACATGGTCCATATAATATTTATCTTACCATGGTTCTTTCCGTTCTTCTTTTTTATTTTCTTGGTTAAAGTTCTTCACTTTGGCTACAGTCAGTCTAATAATATTAAGCATTTCCAGGCAATACCAGTTTCTGATTTTCACATATATAACATAAAAGAAAAAATAAACATTGGATGACATTAGCTTAGTCAAGCCGTGTGCTACAATAGCTAACCTGCAATCATCTGCTTTAAAGAAATCCCTTATACATTTGACCAGTTATACTTTCAGAACAGAATTACTTAAATTAGAGAGAATACTGGGTCTACTTTTCCCTGAGAGGGTACACAGTTTTGTCTTTTTTTGTGTGTTAGAAATGTGTGAGTTGTTCTTCAGCCAGATGACATGCAGTGCGTACCATAAGGCATAGCATGAGCTGGCTTTCCCTTAATAAACGTAAAATGTATCATTTTAGCTGTTTTGAACCCACGGTACGTTGATACCTGTCACCCGTTCATACCCAAGCCCTTCCCATCGCTTAAATGTTAGTATTGTTATTTGAGTATGTTCGGTCAGAGACTCATTAATTTGATGTATGACAGACCTCTACAGGAGATCAATCCTGCCCGCAGCCATCAGAAACTACAATAGCACTTTGAGCAAGCTTAAAAATTAAGAGTCACCACATTTAATTTGATTTGATTTACTTTGTTGACTTGGTTGATCGGTCAATCAAATCAAATCAGAAATACTTTATTTATTAGAGCATTAAATTAAACATGATGATAAATAAAAGTTATGGAGCAGTTGTACTTTCTCCAGCCGAAACTGGCATTTTTCCTCCCATATGAAATGGTGAATATTTGATGTGCGGCAGCAGAGGCAGCTTTGTGTGAAATCGGCGTATGTAGGACAAACCCCCACCGGCATCTCGTCTCAGAGAAACATCCTCCGTTGAGGTGTTTCGCAGCGCCGCCAAATCACAGACGGGGGCTTCCCAGTCTCTCTTTTTTTTTTCTTCAAATGACAGGACAGGAATCTCACACAGATTTTCTTTGTCCTCGAACTGAGAGCTTTCCCTCGCGACAGCCTTCATCCCAACTATGCAACAGCTACTCCTGCAGCCATGGCAACGAGCCACCTCATGAGAGAGCCTTTATATAGGTCAGTGGTCACGCAAGGCTCCACCCAAAGCAAAATATTACACATACCTGTCTAATATCCACACACACAGGAGTAGAAAACACACAAAAAAGGAATGTCTGCCTGCATGAAGATGCATGAAAACCTGCGTTAGGATGACCTACATTTGGTCTGTCGAGTCTGCAGCAGCTTCAGAAGTGATTTCTGACCTCATCTGTGTGGTGACATGAATACAGGAGTGGGAAAATCCTTCTGACCTCTGAAGGATGTGTGTGTCTCCTTGTTGTCAGATGCTCAGTGTGAGGCTCAAAGGTCAACACGTCTGTTTGTTTGCATGTTCAAATCCTCATGTGTGTCCAGCTCGGCGTGGGGATGTTGAGCTCATATCCTCGGTAACAATGCCAGAGCAGGAGAATCTAAGGCAGCTGACATGATTTATAATATCTTGTAATGAAACATGTGTTTTCCATTTGTTAGCTTTACTTTGTTAAGCTAGACCGGAGACATGTGCAGTTTGGAAAAGGACAGGATTTAAATTTTATCCATTCGTCCGTCCATCCGCGTCCAAACACTTCCCTCCTCATTTGATTTATAAACTGGTGTGAAGCTGAACGTAATTATGGAGAGAAACATTTAGGAGTATGGACTAAAGAGAGCGTTATCTTTGCACTGAGAGAGGTCACATAAAAACAGAAGAGAGGTTGTTCTTACCCCAAAACTGCTTTGTTCACGAAAACAAAACATTATTTGATTAAAAAAGAAAAAAAAGTGTGGGTTGTATGTTCTGACTATTGGTCAATTTTGGTGCCACTGTGAAAAAAAAGCAAAATTGTTATTGTTGAAAGAGGCTTAAATAAAAATATTTAGAGAATATGTGGTTTTTTTTCTAAAATTTATTTCACTTTTGACTCTGCTCTGATTTAATATAAGAGTTTTGTTTTATGATCTTTATTAAAGAATCATCTCCCGCTTTTGAAACAAACCTCTCTGATCCCGAACATCCAAAAGTCAGGGTGCTTTTAATGGGGATTCGCTAGAAGAAGCAGGAATTATTGATGTTATCGTTCTGCCGCTGGAAAAGAGTCAGACAGAAATGTCGGGTCGTTACTTTGTTGGCAAATACGTCCAGATGTACCAGGATTGATGAAAAGCAGAGCAAGAAACGAGTAAGCCTGCCTGTTCATGCATCTTGTTATTAGTATTTACATCCGTGTCTTTCATTTCATTCGTCGCTGAGCATTTAAATTATCGGCTTGTCCATCCAAACATCCTCCTGTCTGTCCTTTCCTTGCATTCACCACTTTGTCATTCATCACTCAAGCCGTACATCCTGCCAGTCATTTAGTCATCCATCATATATCCATCATCAATCCAATGAACGCTGTCAGGACCTTTGATTCATCCATCCGTTCATCGCTCAGCCCGTTGTTGCATCATCCGTTTTTCTCATGTGTGTCTAAAGCAGACAGAGGCGCTTTAGACACACATGAGAAAAACGTATTAAGTCATCAAACATTGTAAAAAAGAAGCATGAAACCTGAAGCTGCAGCCAGTCTGAATATCCATCCATTCATCTGTCAGGTTTGTCTGTACATCCATGCAATGTATTTGATTAGTTGGAGGCTTTAAGGACATTTATTATTTTTGCTACTTCAGGTACATTTCACTAGTTTATAAAGTTGTTTAATGTGTGTTTCAGATAAATGCATCATAAATTGTGTAACGCAGGCATACAAAATGAATGCACAGTATATCGGTAATGGAAAGATCGACTCAAATGATCAAATTGTTTGTTGTTTCAGTGACTAAACTTATAACTCATTATCCAATGATCATGTTTGCAATCCATAACTAAAAAGGGCTTTAACATTCATCTATTTTATTTTTTATTGCAATTATTAATAATATTAAGTTCCGAAAAAAAGTTTGCAAAAAAAAAAAGAGATGCTGTTTATTTCTCTCTGCACTAATCTAAGTTTAATAGAATTCGAATAGTTGCTTTTAATTGTTTGCAAGCTTTTCTTTAAAGGACGATTGGAGTTTCTCCTCCTAATTTCAGGAGAAAGAAACGTTGATATACAAAGAAGCACATTCGCATTTTGCCTTTCTGCAGAAAAGACATTGTCTGATTGTTCGTTTGACTTAAAATCTTGTTGGTGATTAAAATAGTACTGAATTGAATTTAAATGAATGTGTATTATAGTTATTTTCTCAGTACTATTTATCTTGTTCTAGTCTAGTTACTGTAGCAGTAATACAGTTTCTCCGATGCCTTGCTTGCACATTTTATTCAGTCCTGCGTGAGACGTAATAAATAGAGCTAAATTAAAAGGCTCAAACTTACATTGCTGCTCAGAGCAGAGGCCTTTACCAGTCTCTTCTCTTTCTTTCAGTCAAGAGTTTTTTTTTTTATTAAACCAAGTTAAATAACCCTTAAACAACCCTGAAGCTAAATTAAACTTTTGGTATATAAAAAACAATTTGTCATTACAAGTATCTGACATGTTAGAGCCATATGAACCAGCCAGGACTCTGAGAACCTCAGGTAGTGGCCTCCTGCTGATGCCCAGAGTCAGGACCAAACAAGGGGAGGCTTCATTCCAGTTTTATGCTCCTAAAATCTGGAACAGTCTTCCTGAAGAGGTGAGACAGGTTTAAACTCTGCCGTTGTTTAAATCCAGGCTGAAAACAGCCTTATTTAACTGTGCATATAGCAACTGAGTACTATTATTATTATTTCATTTTAATTTTATTTCTTTTAAATTCAAAGTTGATTTTATTGTTTCATTTTCTGATCTTTTTTCTTATGTAAAGCACTTTGAATTGTCTTGTAAACGAAAATGTGCTATACAAATAAACTTGCCTTGCCTTGCCTTGCCTAGTAGCCATTATCTGAAGTTATCACATTGGACAGGAGTGACCTCAAATCACGGCTCTTATAACACAGTTTGTCCTCATGGCGGGTTATCGGCCGAGTGTCTGGAGAGCTCTAATCCAACAACACAGACTGATTTAACTGATTACTGCCTTACCTTTCAGCCAAGGTGAGCTAATCAGTCACATTAGCTGCTGCGTGCATTGTGAGTGGAAAACGCTTTTCTCGCGTTTCTCTGCCTTCCTATCAATTCAAAGAGACTTGTTTTAGTAGACTAGGAATCATTGTTACTCACTAGGTTAACATGAACCCTTCTTACTCAGATACTAACTTCACCAAGCGTCACTTAGATGGCGTTGGTTGAATTGGGTATTTATCTGTTTAAAGGCTCATTTTGAACTGATCAAAAAATGTCAAATTAGCTCCAACAAATAAGTTTGAAAGACAGATGCGCTGAGTTGTTCTTTGTCTTCGTATCAGCACTGTTCTTCATACATAAGATATCCGGTACAGCCGTAAAAATTGTGAAAATTAAGGTTTCTCACACATCCACAGTGGACAAAGATGGGAAAATATGTCAGAATGCACTTATTTCAACAGTATCTCTACACCTTTCACTCTTTGCCCAATTACTAACCGGTTGTTTCGTAATATACTCCTTTTTGTTGTGAAACTTCAACACAGCTCTATTTCTCATTAAGCATCCAAGAATGGAATCACACTGGAAATAACTAAGTTTCTGAGAGTGACAGAGTCTTTGTCCAACCAGACTGCCTGGCTAGAAGCTGGACGTTTTACTCCTGCGGCTGGAGCAGCTAAAACTGAGAGAGGGAAACTAATTAACTCAACATCTAAAGCTCAAAGGCTCTATAAAACAAAAGGGGAACGATCCCGACAAAAATCTAAGGACAATAATTAAGCAAAACAGAAAACACATAAAAAACAAACAAAGTAAACTCAAAGGATTGAGAAATTAACAGGATATGAAGTAAACAACATGGCATGTTCAAAATGCTTAAAAGAAATAAGTTAATTAATTAATTCAACATACATAAATAAAAAATTATAAATAAAACATAAATATATATAAAAACAATGAAAATAAATTTAAAAAAAAACATTAAAAAAAAACATAAATAAAAAACAAAACATAAATCTGTGGATTTAAATAATAAATATAATAATATAATAATAATAAAATAAATCGCATATAAAAATAATTAGATGAAAAATTAAAATATTCAATCTGTTTTTTAATAGATGGATAATTTTTTTTTTTAACATAAACAAATAAAAAACACTAATAAAAATATAAAACACAAATCTGTGGATCGTGACAACGTTTGATAGAATAAGCATCTATTAATCACTTTTTAAGTCATTAATAGATTATCCTTAGGTACTTAAATAAAGAAAAATCTTTCTTTGAAAATGAAATGTTCTTAACAGCTTTAGTTAAGAAGAAGCCAAAGGGATTTACTATGATTATGATCAAATTAAATGTTGAAACTCGTGTTACTCAGGTATCTTTAAGAAGAAAGTTCACTTTCAGTCAGTGTTGCCACAAATCTACAGAGACCTCTGACTGAAGCATGTTGCTTTATGACAGTCTCATAACTTTAATGTCATGGTTATCATCTCAATATCCGAACAGAAGAGCCGATATTTCGCAGTAAAATAATTGTGATGACAGCATTTGTTGTTGGCACTTTGTTTTGCTGCTACTCTTTAAATCTCTGTCTGGAAGTTTTTTTAAATCTTTTTCTCTATTTAACTCTGCAAGACATGTAAGCAAAGGAGGATGGTTAATACGTTCTAGTTTATTTATTCATTTAATGTTTACTGGGTTTTATTTGATCGTTTATGTGTTAGTCACCAGAAAAGTCACTTAAAAACAAAAAAAAAATACATAAACTATGATGCTTTTTGACATAAAAACAAGATATTTTTATGTCAAAAAGCATCATAGTTTATGTATTTATTTTTTTTAGCTTTTATTACACTGTTGCCATGGTTACATGTCTTTATAACTACCCAACAGTAAAACAGCTAAGAAAGAAAAATACTTTCATCTACACAGTATTCAAAAGCAGATAAAGTAATTTTCAACATATGCAACAAACGAGGACACAAAATAGCAAAAATAAGAATATTATCTATAAACAGAACAGAACTGAACTATCGTAACAGAGCTACTCCAACATGCTGCCACCAGGAGCAGTGTAATATTTTTGTTTTTTACAACATTAAATACTACTATCGTTGGTAGTTGGCCCTGAATTAGTTTAGGCAAAGTTTTTTGTACTTACTATTTAAGTCTGACTCATTCAAGATCTGCCGGTTTAATCTTGTATTTTTTTTTTTAGACAATTGGAATCCAGAACTCTCAAGTATTATCACTTTTACAATTAACAGGGAGAAAAATAACTGTTCAATGTACTTAAAACTTTATTTTTCCTCATCTGTGCTTTTGACTCCTGAACTCAGAGTTGAGATGTTTTTCAGGGTGAAACAGAAACGCTGGTATGATTATTCATATTCACTTAATTATATTTCAAACTACAAAGTTTGAAATTGAAATTGTATGCATAGTCTTTTTTAAGGAACACTAAGTAACTTTTCAACTTTAATAAAATATTTTCATAACTTTTGGGATTATGGCCCGAGGGTGTCTGTGTCACTTTAACCGGCACTAAGCAACTTTGAGGAGGGTGGCAGGAACCCTACAACACAAAACAACTAATGTGCTGACTGCTATACAGAATACATCACTTCCCCTGTTCCTTATTTTTAACATCATCACATGACATTGTTTTGCCACAATTATATTTATTACCTGATCACTATTCATCCTTCACACAGCCACTGGACACTGAATGTACTTCAGTCCAACTGCAGAAGATCAGGATTTTACGATGCTATCAGTTGGTCCACATGGGAAATGCAGTCTTCCTTTATGCAAAACACTACTGCTTTTGTCCACTGGTCGCCACAATTGACCAAAACTGACCAAAACTGAAACTTTTTTGGTTTTGTTTTAACTTAAATGCAAATATTTCTCTTCTTTTGCTTAGGGTGCTTCTGTGGTCTGGGAGCGGTTTACTCGAACAAGTCGTGCAGCATGCCGCCCATCACCTTCCAGGACCTGCCTCTCAACATCTACATGGTGATCTTCGGAACAGGCATCTTCGTCTTCATCCTGAGCCTCATCTTCTGCTGCTATTTCATCAGGTAAGGAGTAATATGGGATTCTACCTATTAAATATGACCACTCATGAACATTAACTAAGCTCTGATATGAAATGATTAGATCTACATGATTAGAGCGAGGTAAATATTATTTATATGGTTAAGCTAAGTTAGTTGCTTAAATGTTTGTTTTAATGAAAAAAATGACACTGATTACATGAACAGTGATTAAAAAAACCTAATTTCACAGACATTTTTTAAAAACACTGTAAAGCATGGCGATGACATGATCATGCTGTGACGAGATTGATGGAAAACGAACTTAACGGCTACGAATTACAACAAACTTGATGGTCACTGAAACTCTTCTTGCAATCTGACTGATCTTGAGCTATTTTTCAAAAGGAAAACTGACGAGAAAATCAACGTCTAGATGTGCAAACCATGATAGAAAACAGACGAAAGATGACTTGAAGCTGTAATGTCAGCAAAAAAAAGTTTCAGTTCCCTACAACCAGATGTTGAAAATGTCAACCTCAGAGTGAATCATGGTAGTCGAGGATAAATTAATTAAAATTAGTGCTTCCAAGAGCTCTCCTGCCAATGAGACTGGGCTTTAGCTGTTTTGCAAAGAGGGACAGGAAAGAAATCACTCTTTAGATGTGCAAAGTCCTTAAGTCCCTGCTAAAAAACAACAACTAAGAACTTCAGGACTGAAGTGTGAGATATACGAAAAGGTTCAAGGTGTAATAAAACGTTTGTTCTGTATAAACAATGCAACCTTTGATATGCTGGCATTCCCGTTTGGCTCTGCTTTTTGTTTTTCCGCACAAAATAATATGGTATATGATCCAACCTATTACATTGCTGCAAGAAAGTTATGATTTCAAATCCTGGCCTTGTTTTCTCCGCACATACCTCTCACAGTTCAAATACTTTTAGGTAATTAGTTAATCTAAAATTCCTATATTTGTTTGGAGGAATGTTTTTCTTCCTTGTGTGCTTTTGTCCTTGTACCCCACACAATGCAGGGGATAGGCAGCAGCCTTGCTATTTGACCTCACAGGAATAGTCAGGTCGGCAATAGGCATCGACGATTTTTATGCAGGTTTGCCAAGATGGCTTTAAATTCTTGAATTTTGTGAAAAAAAACTTTTTTTTAAGCAACACTAAGTAACTTTTAAACCGTTTTCATAACTTTTGTGATTAAACATGGACTTTCAGCTTGTTGAATGACACCTCTGTCATGGCCCGAGGGGGTCTGTATTGCTTTAACCTGCATTAAACAACTTTGAGGAAGGTGGCAGGAGCCACACAAACAACTACAAATGTGCTGACTTCTCTCATTGCTTATGTTCAACATCATCATATGACATTGTGTCGCCACAATCAGACTCATTACCTCATCGCTATTCATCCTGCTTTGCTTTAAGTTGGCTTGTCTGAAAAATAGTTTTTGCCCTAATGGCGAGATGGACCAATTGTGGTTACTGTGTATTATAGCCATGAATGACATTGAAGCACACCTCATATGAATTTTCTTTTTAATAAAATATTAAAACTTTCCTCAAAATTTTTCGTGACAATTGGATGGATGTTAAAAATGTCACTTCATTACACACTAAAGTCAATGAAATTAATGTAATCTGGAAGTCCAATTTGAGTAATTTCCTCACAAATTAGCCAAATGTTACGGAGTCATTCTATAGAAAACAACAGTAGTTGATTTCTCAGCGATGGAAAAGTCAGGAGTCAACAGCCTTTTTTCTTTTTTTTGGGTTTACCAACATAGAGACTTTGTGTGTAAGTGCGAGGAACAGTGAGGGAGGGAAAGAAAACAAAGGAGAACATGGTGACCTCTCCTGCTGTTGACTGTGAACTCCCCCAAATGAGACTCATGTGTCCAAAGGACGGGATGTGAGGCAACAGGAAGCCGCTGGTCACAATGTGTGAGGACAGCGATGAGCTCAGAATAACCGTCGCCTGAATAGCTCACAGTGGGAGCGCACAAAAGCTCACCAGGAAACACCAACACCTGGGGGAGGCATCTGCTTGGACAGCTCCGTATTTAGCAAATTGCCCGTTTTTCCGTGTTGGAGGGTTGATATTTTTAGAGCCGAGATAATGAAATCATTTTTTTTTTTCAAAAGGATCAAAACGTCTCAGATTTGAAAACGTGTGAGCTTCAAAGCGGAAAAGGACGGATGTTCTGTCCATCTGAGTCGTACAAGGCAGGTGTTTCTGCTTTTATCCTTCCTCCTGTGACAGAGTTTATTTATGTTCCTAATCATCTATTGATGAGGACATTAAAATTACAAACAATATCAGTTAGCTTTGCTGACAGAAAACAGTGTAAAATTAATACAATGGTGCAATTATAACAGAAAGGCAAGAACATGGAGGAACTCCCTTACAGATTTCTTTTACTTCTTTAGTTTTATTTGTGACTCAGATCACCTGGGTAAATATAAATGGCAGCTTTAAAGTCAAGATTTCATTTATTTAGTGTGTAAACAAAAGCTCTGATTCGGACACATAAAGCGATTTTTTGATCATAAATAGCCTGTTAAGCATCATACCACAAAATTTTTATACTATTAAAGTTTAAAACGGCCACTTAAACAGATTTGTTTGTGTTATTTGGATGTTGCGTTGACTAAATGTGCTTAAGCTGAAGGTTACAGACTAAGTGCTGGACGTTCTCCTTCAAGATTTCCATCAATTAGTCGCCTCAGCTTCCCAGTAACGGGATTCGCACCATTTCAGGAAGTTACACGCCTGTTTATTTGCACTTTTATCATTTTCCCAAAAGCCTTGGAGATGGTAAAGATGCTTTAGAAAAAATTAGCGATGGATCTTTGTGTTCTGGTCGGTCTCACCTTGTTGTTTCTGTTACTTACTGCTGGCACACCAACTGCATCTGAAGCCTTGCAGTGTTTTGGATGCTGCTCCGGTTTAATCCTTGACCTCCTGGATGAATCATCGATGTGCTCTTGGATGGTGCCTTGAAGCTGCTAATGAAGTTAAACCTAGCTTTCCAAATAAAAGTAATTTTTTAATCAGCATCTGAAAAGTATATATTTGTATAATTTATCTAATGCTTTTATTTTAAACTCTACAAGGATGTAAAAAGCAGAAAAAATATGCAGGTTTGGTTAAAGTTAGATCAAATGATGGACCCTAATTTAAATAAAAGCATGAAACAAATACTGAATAGCATCTCCACACTGTTGTTTTCACAGCGCAGTGTTTTTCAGCATGTTGGATCAACGCTGCAGAACCTCAATTTCAATTCATCAAGTCATTGATTGGAAGAATTCACTTCTCCTGGACCAGCACAACAAAACAATAGCTTGTTTTGTTGCCTTAACAGCAATCCTTTATACTGAGAATTCATGTAGCGACAGTGGAGAGGAAAAAACTCCCCTTTAACAGGAAGAAACCTCCAGCAGAACCAAAACCCGGTTCAGTACGAACAACCGTGTGCCGCGACTGACTGGGGGTGTGAAGAAGCAGAATACACAAATAGAAGCAGCGGAAACTGATAATAAAATTTGGTAGAAATAACTTTAAATGAAGCAGATTGGACAATGGAAGAAAAATGACCTCCACTCTCCATAACGTTATAGGACGAGCTTAAGCTTCAGCTTCTATTGGTCGACGTGACTTACAATATTTCAAGCTGTAAGAGGTTAAATTCAGAAGAAACTTGAACAGGAACTGCTCTTATTTTGTTCACATATGTAAGAATTAGAATCAGAAATACCCCATTAACCCCAAAAGGAAAGTTCAATTATTACAGTAACACCCAATAATACACATATAAAGAATCTATAAAATCTACCAGTACACTAAAGTACTACAAGTAAAGTAAAGTAAGCGGGTTGCATCTCAAACCTCAATCTCTACCAGGACACGGTTGAGATAATAATTCTTCATATTTGAATTAGATCCATGGGCAAATTCAGCAAATTGAAAGGCAGACAGACAGATTTTGACCCCGGTTTTGTCAGTAAAAGCTCACATCACCTCCATTTCCCTCGAAGAGCTCGTCCATGAGTAAGAGCCACTGACTCACTTCCTTCAGCCAGATTAACAAGATGATTGCGATCGTTAGAAGTGTGATTGTGAATCTATTTATAAAGCAGGTGAATCATCTCATTCAAGATTTCATATAATCTCCCAACCAGTGGCTCAAGCAATCCTGGGTGTGAGTTTTATTTACTGGTATATATTAATGCTTCGAAGATAGGATTTGAAGGCTCTCTTTGTTTTCGTTTGAGACATTTCATGCAGGTAAGAAAAAAAATTACACCAGAGAGTGGGAAAAGGCTTAAAAGTTTAAAAAGGTTTTTAGCTCGATTTTAAGAAAGAAAACAGAGTCCAACAATCTCAGGTCTAAACAAAGAGAGCTCCAGAGTGTAGGAGCCACTAATCTGAAAAACCTGTTTTCATCATAGTGGAGGAACCATCAGCTGAACCTTATCAAAGGAGCTAAGGGACCTCCAGGTCAACAAAAGGATCTTAAAACCAAAACTGGAGTAAACTGGAAGCCAGGGTAGTTGCATCAAGACTAAAGTAACATCTAAAGACTTGAAAACTTCTTCAATTTAAAATTTAGCCCACCGAATTTTTGAGTTACCTGCTTTTAATTCAAAATTTGTGTAGATTTATTTTGTGAAGCTCCCATAGTCTTGTTTAGAGAACATTAGAGAACAAAAACCAACCCGAAGACCAAGGAGCACAGCGGAAAGTTCAGAGAAAACATACTGGTGGCAGCATCATGCTTAAGGATGCTTTTTCTTTAGCATGCACAGGAAAGGTGATCAAAGTTGAATGAGACTACTGTGCTGTGCTAACAGCTGCAAAACGTTGGAAACATTAACGCTTAACATACAACCAGAGCTTCACTATGAGGGTTTAGATCAAGTTGGAATCTGTGGCAAGTCTTGGAAACTGCTGTTCTCTGATGTTCTCTCGTTGATTTTACTGAGTGTGTATTATTTTGTTTCAGAAAAATTTGTCAGTTTGGTCTATGTGTGTGAAAATCGGGAACCCCAAAAGGCCAGCTGTGAATTACGGGAGCATATTAGGGTGAACGCCCTCTTTTGCACAGACATGATGTCCGATGTTTACATGCTTACATGCCTTGGAGGGTTTTATAAATTTGCGGAAATGTCCACTTTTCATAGTTTTTTCAAGCATGTGTTTATATTGATTGGCGCTTTGTACCGAATACTATGGGGCTTGTAAGTGTGTCGTAATTTCCGAGCAAATCAGACGGCGCAGAAGCTCCGTGCACAAAAGGCTGAAGCGAAAGTGCAGCTTCACAGATGAAGTGCAAAAAAAGTCTCCCACGAATCTTTATGGTCTGGACGAGAGGGAGAAAGCTGGTCCATATGTTTCAGTGAGTGATAAAAAGAGGTGAAGATCTCAAACTAAATACTAAAACTATGGCTCGTTCTTATTTGTGTAGATAGTATCGCCTACTTTGTTACATTGAAAAGGTCTTAAGGTATATTTTGTTGAAGCTAAAGGTGATATTTACAACATTATTAAAGTAGATCTTTTTTTTTGTAACAGGTTGCTAAATATTTTATTTTATAACAGAAGTTATTTTTTATACATAATAAAGCACTTTATTAACTTCCCAGAAGCCTGCCTGAACTGTTGACCAACTTTCCTCTATTTTCTATCAAAATGTGAAAAGTCCGGATAGTATATAAGAAAATTTGTTACACTTTCAGATCTTTATTCAGAAGAATTTTGTATACTCATGTTTGCTTTGCCTTCTATTTGACAATTCTGACCCACTTTTTTTGTTCTGCTATATAAAAGTCTCTTAAAACAATTTGAAGGACATACCACATCCTGGTTTTTTGATGCACAAGAGATGCAATCTAGATCTGTTTTTCTATCGCTATTACTTCTTCCTACTAAATTTAGTTGCTTACTGTCAATTAAATGTAACAACTGAAATAAAAGCTATGTTAATTAACCTAACTGACTAAATGCAGCAGATTCACAGAGCTTTAAAAACAGGAAGCTCATTTAGTGTGTTGAAGTAGTTTTTTCTCAGCTGCACATATGAGAAAACCAGAGTAAAGAGTTTAAGGAAATACATTCAAACAGCAGAGAAGTTGTCATATATTCTCTGCTCTCTAATGTGATGTCGAGAAGCTGACTTCAGATTGACTCAGAACCAAGTTCTGTTTGAAGTGGGGTCAGTTGGGGCTCTGGGTAGAAGCTGGAGGCAAAGTCAGCTGGACTGACAGGAGGATGAGTCATCTGAAACAAACCGAAAGGACTGAACACTCAAGAGCAGAAAGTGTAAAATAAGCGTCTGGAAGGCTGAAAGATGAAACCAAACGGAGAATACGACGCGGATAATTTTAGATTGTGACCCTTGTTTGGGATTGATTACGCTCATCATGGCTTTAAGAGACCTTCAGCCAGCTAATTAAGAGAAGAAGGGGTGTTTTAGGTTGAATTAACTCACAGCTACTTCAGAGTCAGTCTATTTTGACCAAGATAAACTATTTAAACTTACATATAGAGAACAATTATCATCCTAGACTTTATCTCAGTTAATTGGAATATCATATAAAAGTTTAAGTATTTTACTGGTTAAATTCAAGATGTAAAAAATCTAAATATTGAAGAAATTTGACTTTTTACACACAAACTTAAATATTTCAGGTGTGTTTTCTTGTATAAAACAAAATGTAATATAAAAATGTTATGACTTAAACGATTGGACGATTGCACTCCACCAGGAGTTAAAATCTGGTTAATCACCAAGTGTTTATTTTAATTTTACAAATAGAAAGTGTTGAGTGGAAGGAAAAAATGTATGGTGTGTGTGTGTGTGTGGGGGTGGGGGTGGGGAATTAATTAGGAAACTTTAATAAGGAAAGGATTTATATTTTTCTACCGTGGGATTAGTAAAATGAAACACAGATAATATTATCCAATTCTAGCCAACTGTTGAAAATACATCATGCAAACGTATAATCAATGTTGAATTAATGTATGCTGTGTGTTCCCCAGAATATAAATAAGAAACTTGTGTCAGCAGAGTCTAAACTTTTTTAATAGGCTTTAGAAAAGTTTAATATTTTAATATTAAATCTACAAGACTCGATATTGATTCCTGATACTTTGATTCAATGTAAAATCAACACACATATGTGTAGATTAGCATTTACATTGGTTTTATTCAAAATTATTAAAAACATCGATTTATTTATGTCTGGATCCAAATTTAGATGATGGTTGAATCAAAATTATTATTGTATTAGTAATGGTTTGAAAACCTAACTTTAGCAACTTTTGTATAATTTGACTGCCAGGTTTAACATGGATTCAATATTTCTTTTATTGAATCCTTTTTGTTTCGCTATGTTGGATGTTAGCAAACTGCATTAAGCAGAGTATTTAAATGAAGCATTCAAGTGAAAATGAAAACAACAAACAAAACAGTATTCTAAGATACGTTTTTTTGGTCTACCCTCTAAACATGACAACTTTTATGTTGCTGTAATAGCGATTTATGTAGTTTTATATCTAAAGTGACTGATTAATTTGACTTACAGGTGTAGACCAGCAGCTTTAAAATCCCCTCTACTAACATTTGTTTTTGTTCTATCAAATTAACTTTCTTGCTCATTTTTGTTTTTTTTAAGCAGTGAAAATCTCATTTCCATCCCCCTTTTTCTCCCTCTTCACGTCATTTTTCCACCCATGGGAAATCTCTGCGGATTTAAACTGTGTATCCTCACATTGTTCATGCGAAACGCTGTTAGCAGCCGTCGACATAAACAATAAACCGAGTAAGGAAAACAACTAATAACCGTTATTTCTTCACTCTTATCTTATATGTATATTAAAAAAAAATTTTTTTTTTAAAATTCAGATTTTTTATCATGAAATTAATTTGCCTCCTTCCTTATTTATGAAGTCAGGCCCAAACTACAGACAGTGACGGATATTTGGGTCTAAGTTTAGTTGTGTAAAAAGCAGGAGGCCTAAAATAGCTGCCTGAACCGAGGCCAAGCGATAAGGATCTGGTCTCCATTGTTGTTTTTGTGTGTGTATGGAGTTGGGAGTGGGGGGCTGGAGCATTGATTCAAAGAGTTTACTCACTCATTAGCTGAGTTGGTCTGCATACTGTGGCTGCATTCTGGGCGTTGCTCCCGGAGTGTTTATGTATGTATGATGATATCTAGCTTGTATTTTGTCCATAATTGTGTGGCCACTGTATAAAAAGGCCATTAATTACCAGAAAAACTACAAGGGTTCAACTTTAAACTTACAATGTAGCCAGAAAAACTTTAATCTTAGGTCCTAAACTAATAATCAGCTGTTTTGTTCACATCTAAATGGATGCAAAAATATTCACAAGTTTTCTATTAGACCATTTTTCTAAAAGGAAAATTCAAATTACATATATTTTTACAATCTATGTTTGTTTCTAATTATATAAAATTATATATTTCTGTGAATTGTTTAGGGGTTGTCGGTCACTGACAGTACCTTGGGGAAAAACAGCTGTTGTAAGCAAAGTTATAAGAATATTAGAAGCAGTTTAAAACTTTTGCAGAGTGTTTTGTCTCCTATGCACAACACTGTGGTGATTTTTTACTTGAGATGCATTTTTTTGTGACTAGTGTAAAGCTTTCAAGTGAAACAAATGATGGACATCTTTTGCCTGGAGTGATGCACAAAGTGTTGTTAGAAACATTTCCAGCATGTTTAGTTTTATTTATTTTTTTTGTGTCTCACCGACAGCAAACTGCGACACCAAGCACAGAGCGAACGTTTTGGGTACAGAGAGGTAAGGCAAGAAGTATTAATCAGGAGCTTGATTAACGGCATTCAAATTATCACATTTTTAATTTTGCATTTGTCATTTTGTTATTCCTGTAGGTGGTGTTAAAAGGAGATCCGAAAAAATTAAATCTTCACGGGGTAGGTTTGCTTTACGTCCGGTTATGGCCTGACGTTTGGGTTTGGTTTCACTGTGACTGTCTGGTCTTACTCTGCATCGTCTGTCACTCTTGCAGCAGACGTGCGCCGTGTGTCTGGAGGACTTTAAAGTGAAAGACGAGTTGGGGGTGTTACCGTGCCAGCACGCCTTCCACAGGAAGTGAGTAGAAGCACAGCTGAGTCTGTCTTCGTGCTTGTTCGCCGCCTAACGTGCACTGAAACTCGCTATAACTAGATCTGTCTGGGTTGTTGGGAAGGTCAGAGGTTAGAAGCTTTTCCAACTTCATTGTTCATCAATGTCAACTTGTTGTTGAGTCTTAGAGGGACGTGTCGAAACTGCAGTTAAGCAGCTGATCATGCAGGGTGAAGCAAATCTGTATCCTAAAGATTTTGGTTTTCTTTAGTCTCCTGAGTTTAAATCTTAGCAGAGAATTTCATTTTTTTTGCAGATAGACCAACAATTGATGAGCTAAGACAGCCTGTTTCTTTAGTTTTTTACCATATTTAGATACCACCACAATCATTCCTGGAGTTAAAATGTCTAAATTCACACAAAGTATTCAGCATTATTGAAGCAGGTTTGATGTGTTTTTTCAGGACAAAATGCTGAGCTCCAAGACAAGGAATAGAAAGAATATTGTACCGAATCAGGGAAAGGATTTAAGGAAGTCTCCGAACAATCAGATTTCAGCCGTGGAGGACATTTAAAAACAGTAGTCCAAGAAATTTAACCTGAAAACAGACTGCATTAGTTGTTTAGGGATGTTTTGCTGAAACTGGATCTAGATAGCTCAACAATGTCTAAATCCCCCATAATTTTCACAATCTCCCAGAGGGGGCTTGAGGAAAAATATGAGACCATGTGGAAAAAATGCGAGGAGGGGCAGAAGTGGACCGTGCAACATGACCGAGACCCAAAACAATCCACAAAGGAAAGGTTGAGAGTTAAGAGATGGAAAGTAATAGCCCAGATCTTGATCTTGTTAAGATACTGTCGGGTGATTTAAAGCAGAGCTGATCAGGGAAAACAGAATCAAGTTCAAACTTAAACATCTTACTGCTGAAATTGAGATCTGAGACAGACCGATCCTTGTTTTAAGAAGCGACTAATTAAAGTTATCTGAGCAAAATTAATTTTTAGTAAAACAATTATTTTTACTATTTTGTTTAAATAATAAAACACATTTTTTGTTCATAAATTAAAATAACATTAAATCAATTTCTAGACCTAGAAGTAAAAAACAGATTACACATTGATTTGATAAAAAACTGAATATTTCATGGTTTTAAAACATGCATATGTTTTTAAATTTTTTTCTTATTAAGCTGAAATAAATATCTAAATATTAGTGTTGTTTTCCAGCAATGTGAACATTTTTCTGTGGGCTTTGGCTGCTTTTTCTATCATTTACTCGCTGTACATCAGTTTTCTAAGGAGTAAGGAAGGTTTGGAGAGAAAAAAATATACAGAACGTTCAAGGACTCGAGCAGAGGTGGAATTGCATGAAAGAATAATTTATTTGGTGGATTATATGATGGACATTAACAAGAAACGGAACATAAAACACGAGCTAGGGCAAGGCGGAAACGGAACAACACGGGACGTAAATAAACAGAGAACAGAAGCGGAACGCGGGAATAACAAATGTAAATAAACACAACAATCTAACACAAAACAAACCAGCTAATGAACATGGGAAGGGGAAATAAACTAACAGACAAAATACCAACAATAATAATACGAGAGGGGAAGCACAGGAAATCGGAGACTACAGAACTGAGACGCGGAAATTAAACCAAACAGAGAGCGGAGGCGGGACAACTAAATGTAAACAAACAGACGAGCGAACGAGACGCGGGAAATACTAACATACAAACACACAAAGAGAAACCAAGAACAACCACGAGAGAGAAGAGACACGGGAAAACCGGAGACTGCCTGACTGAACCAGGGGAGAAACCTAAATGAAGAACCAGGGGAGAGGACAAAAATTAAGAGCCAGGAACAGAGAACTCAGCAAGCAGGAGAGGAGGCTTACAGGAGATGTGGGGCAGGAAACTCTGGAGCGAGACGAGAAGGCGGCAAGAAAGCTACGGAAGAACATCAGACTGAACCTCTGAAAGGACATCAGGGAAGGACATCGGGGAAGGACAACAGACGATCCAGCGGTGGATAAAAGAATGACAGCGGCTTAAATACAAGGGAACCGGGATTGGATTGGTGGAGAAGAGGATTAGATGATTGATAACAGATGTGAATGATGAGTGGAGAAACACGCATAGATGAGGGAACACACACAGGAGGAAATAGAGAACAGGGGAGTGGAATAACAAACTAGAGAACATGACCATATAGAAAATATAAACGAATAGTAAAGACAATAATAACAAAACAAGACAACTACTAGTGAACTAAACAAAGCAAAAAACAAATATAATTGAAAACAATAACAAACTGAACCAAACCAAAACATGGATCCTGACAAAATGATCAGTAAAAAAGATCTGTTTAAGAAATCGAAAATGAGACTTGAGGGACGACAGTTCATTCTGTGTAAAAGCAACCAGATGCCCACCAGTCAGTGAAAGCTAAATAAATTTGTCCAGATATTGTCAACTAATATTTCGCTATATTTTCTGTTGGTTTGTTTCGTTTTGTCTCTAGAAGTGTAATGTGACTTATAGAAAAAAAGCCAGCATGCAAGCCAGGACAAAACAGCAGATTAACATAAGCCAAATACTGATTCTCCAAAGAAAATACTTCATAAAACTGAAAAAAAACCTTCAAAAAACCGTGATGTTCGGCAGGACAGCAAGGACATGGGGACAGCGGGGAATCGGCAGGAAGCTCGGAGCGCACGGCTACGTGGGAGACCGGAGACCACTGAGGTGGAGGACAGGACAGTAGTTGTTGTAATTTTGTGAGAAGGATTATATTGGGTAGATCTTACTTGGTGGTTGATGGATGTTGACGCCAGGGGGGAATCAAGGAATCAAGGAGTTTTTTATTTGTCATCACATCACATGTGGTACATGAGTTGGGACGAAATTCTAATCCCACGGTCCAGTTTACACCCTGATAGCAATTTTAAATAGCTACAAAATAAGAATAATATTATATTAAGGTGAGAGGTGAGTTCCAGTTCTGCGGTAGTGAGTGGAGAAGTTGTCCAGGGGAGTGTGCATGCCAGATGGAGTGATTGTGGAGCGGGCAGATCGAGCCGAGCCAAGAGGAGCGGGGAGACCAGATGGATGAAGTGGACCGGAGAGAGATCTTGTGAGGAAGAAGCACTGGAGATGACGGGAAGCTGAGGTGAGCACAATAGATGTTAGGAGCGTGGGAAAAAGAAATATAAAATCATAAAAACTTGGAGAACTACTGGAGACAAAACTAGAGCACGAGAGAACTACAAAATACACGAAACTAGAGAAGGCGCTGAGAAAAGGGTTACCAGGAGTAACAAACACTCAGGCGTCGAGTAGCTGGTCCACCACTCCTCTTATACTGGCCCAGCTTATCAACGCCAACAGGATGCACCTGGGGTGGCAAACGCTCCAGCAGAGGGCGAGCAAGGGTGACCCCGTGTGGACAACTGGAGAGGTGCTTAAAAGGAACTCACTCTGACATAGGAAGGTGTTTACATGATTACATTTAAAGATATTCTTTTTAATCTCACTAATTTAATGCCTACCGTATAAAGAAAGTGTGACCGCCTGTTTTAGCTAAAGTATTTCTGTGGTTCACTTGATTTGTATTGTGAATATAAGTGAGGTACTTCAATTTCCTAAATTGTTTTACTCTAACTTACGTTAGGTGGCTTCAAGAACAAATACAAAAACCTTTAAAAATATTAGGCTTGGTATATGGCAGAAAATAAATGAAAACAAAGATATCTGTCAGTGCTGGAGGATTATTAATTGAAAATTTTGACAAATAAAGAGAACATAAATACCTTTACATATCAATAACATTCTAGAAAGTCAAATATGTCTTTAAGACTGAAACCAAACTAGGACGGAAATTTCTTCAAAACCCTTCCTTAAGTGCCAAACATGATACTAAAATACCTTGTTTGTCCCTTAATTATCAATTAACTTATCAAATAAGTGTTAAATAATCTTGTTGCAGTTGTAGCTTTCTACTGTGCTTTTTAAAGCTCTCTGTTAGAGTATCTAAAAGCTTTTAGCTATTTGGGAATCATGAGCTAAAACAGCTCTTTGGTGCTAAAATGCTGTTTAATCTTCATTGTATATGCAATTTTTTTTAAGATTTAGCCAATGAACCGCAACAAACAGCATATATGTAACAGCCTGCTGTGGTAACAACATTGGTTCATGTCTTGTGTTAAAAAAAAACCTAATATATCAGAGATATAAAAGATCTAAAGAAATGCTTAAAAAATAATTATAAAGCCTCGTGAGCCATAGATCCAAATATGAAATTTAAAACCTTTGTAAAGTTTTATAAATCTAGACAAGCTACATCATTCTGTCAGGTTGAGTCATTTTGTGCTGTTCCCTAGGTGGCCACGGGGGTTGCTGTGACGGGGCTCCAGGAAGGAGTCCCGTGGTTCCCAGGTGTTTCGGGTTGGCACTGATGAGCAGAGCAGTATAAGAGGAGTGTGGATCCACTATTCGGCGCCTGAGTGTTGCCCTTAATACGGTAACACTAGACCTCAGTGCCAG
>JAVLVB010000702.1:2364982-2378316 GCA_032876305.1 Orestias chungarensis | reverse complement strand
ACTAAGTACTGATTTATACAAGTTTCCTCCCATTGAAAGTATTCAAAAAGGTTTCTCATGCAATAGTTGGAAACCATGTGACTTTAAAAAATTAAATTCATGGTTAATTTGAACATTTAAAATCTTAAAAAGGTTTGAAAAACACCTTCTATGATAAATCTAGCAGTAAAACAACAGATATCGGATCAAAATAAAATGTAAAAGTGTTCCTTTAATGAGGATAGACGGACCCATTCACTGATACAACCAGAAGGAAGGAAGTGAGGAGGGAGGAGCACACCTGCATCAGCCGACCAATGACGCAGCACTGAAGCCGGCCCCTGATTGGTTCCTAAATCATGTTTTCGTTTCCTCTTTCTGAGATGCCTTCAAAGACAACTTGGAAATTCAACGAACAAGAAACGAGAAGCTACCATTTTCGTGCTGAACTGCAGTTTAATAAAATTAAGATTGTAATAATTATGGGAGAATGATCTAGACGGATAATATAATATAATATAATATAATATAACAGCAGGTGTTAGACTATAAGTCAATCACTGCTCTCAGTGTTGGTATTCTGTCAATCATTTGCACAGTTTTTATTCATCTTAAATAACATTTCAAGTGAAATTTTTTAAAATACTTTAATCTTAATATTTTTTAATGCTCATATTCCGCTCACAATTGCAGCAATTCTAGTAGCTCTATTACTTCTATTATGATTGTTCTTCATTCCAAAATTAAACTCTATGGGACAAATATTCCTTCCAGTTTTGGACGGTGTGCAGCTGCAAGAATCTTTGCTGATAGTTTCTTACTCTTAGTCATTTATTATGATGCATAACCATGGCAACGGGTTGGGTCACAACTTGAGCAAATGGTTGAAATCTCAAAAGGTGAAATAATACCTCAACTAAAAACAAAAATTACAGATGAGTCGACAAGGAGGTGCCATGGATCTAGAGCAGAAGCTAAGAAGACAAAAGGAGGGAGTTTAAACAATCTCCTCCATCGAGCACAAATGTTTGCAAGTAACCTGGATGCTGTAGAAACTCCAGAGATTGATATGCAAAGAAGGATTATTAATAAAATGAAGAACATTATGATAAAACCCTGAGCATCCTCCTCATCAGACTGTTCTACAACAACAGTGTCTTCAGAGCCATCTTCACATCTGCAGTAATACAGACTGCTACAGGAGACTGTCCTTGCCCAGCATCATCAACATCTACAACACATCTTTAGAGTAGTTTCAGCAACATTTCATTTCCCTGTGGGATCAATAATTTTTTATTTTTTTTTATTTGAAGTTTTCATCTGTCAAGAAGCTAAATATTAATATTGGGTTACATCTAATTAATTACGTTTTTAATTTATTAGTCATTAATGACTCAGTATTTTTTATAATACCAAAAATCTCTACATTACTGAAAATAATTAAATAAATAATGACAATGTAGTACTTTAAATAAAACAGTTAATAACTATATTTGGTTTTTTAGTCAGATTAACAATGAATATAAATATTTAGTCATTTACTTATCATCATTGTAATTTAAATGTTATTTAGAATCTATTTTATTTTGTACCTGCGCAGTAAATCGACCAGTCGTCTCTAGCAGGTCAGTGCAATGACAAACAAACAACAACATCTGTAATGAGTTTAAAATGAAAACATTTTTTATGTAATTAATTAATTGTATATCTCCTACCACTGTTTAGCTCTACTTTTTTTTAATTATAACAAATTTTTGACACATTTAAGGGAGCATTAAGAGTTATTTTAATAGGTTAATTGAGTAAAACAGCGTCTGGTCTGTCTTGTATCACAGTCAGGCCAGTAGCAGTAACTGTCTGTGAGCTGAGGAGGCGCTTTCACACCCTGTTATTTTTGCGTCTGTGAGTTTTCCGAGCCGCCCCTGAAGGCATCGTTAATTACAGCGCTCCTGGACCGCCTGGATAAAGAAGTATGTTCTGCTGACATGCGGGGTATTTTCAGATGAGCTGCAGGATTACTCATGATGGTCGGAAAGCGGCAGGAAGGGTGAGAAGCTCCTCGCCTGGTCTGGAGCTGTTTGTTTGATTTGAGTTTCTAGACTCCCTCTGTCGGCGTTGGAGGTAGACTCGCATTCAGACACAATGACGGTCCTGTGTTTATACCGTGTGCTGGGATAGAGACAGAGACGCTGCTCCTCGTCTCTCTTCCTGAAAGACGCCGCAGGGCAGGGAACCTTTGACCGAAGACAGACAGCCAAGAGCAGCGGGGATGTTTGAAGCCTCGGGAATCTCTATGATCGTGCTCGATGTTTTCTGTTTCATCCTGGGTGAGTAAACCTTCTAACACCTCTTTAAAGTGGCAGAGACTTCATACTGAAAGGGTCATTTAAAAGTTGTTGTTTTTTTGCCCTTTCTCCTGTCTGCTCAGAGGAAGGGTTGAGGTTTCAGGATCCTGGCAGGAAGATGGAAAAAAAAAAAGTTCTCCACCCTGCATGTTTTCTTTTTCGCCCCAGCTCACATCAGTATTTTTAGCCGCTTGTGGGAAGTATAATCACAGTAAAGAAATGCTGCAGAAACGAGTCCTAGGCACAAACGAGCATTTGTAGAGGAGGCTCTTAGTCCTTGTTCCAGAAAGTTTCCCCTGATGATATTCCTGTCTGCTTGGTCACTGTGGCTTTTTTTGCTGCTGACTCTTCATTTTTCATTTTGTTCTGAAGCAGCTGCTTATTTCTGTGAGTCAGTGTGAAGCTGAACAATAAAATACAAGTTAACAGTAAAAGACCCAAACCTCGCAAACGCATTCGTACTCTATTCAATTCAAACGCCAATGAATTTTTTGAAGAGGTTTCATAATTCTAAGGTGAAAAAAATAGTTGTTTGTTTATTTATTTATTTTTTTTAGGTAAAAATCAGAAATATGTTGTATAAATGTGTACGGTTCAATTTAATGGAATGTCCCAAAATAAAACCCCATGCAAGCGTCTCAGTTCAGAAGTCGCCTAACCAGAACAACCAGTTCACCGTCGCTTGATTGATGCTGCCTGCTCTCTGAGGAACCTCTGAGGACAAATGGCGTCATGTAGAACAAGGGACGCAGCTGGCAGGTCAGGAATAGAGCCATCTTAGGTTATAAACCAACAACCTGATAATTTAAACGTTGGACGAGATCAGAAACTAAAGCAACAAATGGAAACCTACTGAAAAGACGCCCGTCCAGTTAGGCAGACATCTTTACTCAAAAGCATGTAAGAAGGGCGAAGTAACTCTGGAGGAGCTGCAGATGCAGACGGCCCAGATGGAAGAATCTTTTGGCAGGAAAACTTTGATTTGCACTCATCTTGCTGAGGGGACGCTTTCTTCAGTAGGGGCAGGAAAGCTGGTCAGAGCTGTTGGGAAGCGAAATCTGAGAAGAAAACCTATTACAGCAGGCGTGGGCAATTCCGACCCTCGAGCGGTGTCCTGCAGGTTTTAGATGTGTCTCTGCCTCAACACTAATCAAGTCATTAGCACAACTCTGGACAACTTGACCTATACTGGGGAGATGCTTCATCCATCTGATTCCTATAAAACTCATATGACAGCGGCCCTCGAGGACCGGAGTTGCCCATCCCTGAATTAGAGGCTCGAGGTTCAAGCCGGAAAACGATCAAAAACATTAAGCCAGGGCTACGCCGTTGTGGTTAAACCAATAATGGCCCAGTCAAAGTCCTGCATCCAACTGAGGATTCATGGCAGGATCGAAACTGCCGTCCAGAGACACAATAGTAGAAAATGTGACAAGACAAGGAGTTAAAAGTGACTAGAGTGCCAAGAGACCTCAAAACATTTACAGATAACCTTGAGAAATGTCTCTGTTATTTTCAGCCACAGTACATTTATTTTATTTAGACCTTGAAAAATCTGTGAAAAACAAATATTGAAAAAGTGATGAAAAAAAACAAAACTATTGTGAGTTCTAAATAAATCAAATTACAAAAGAAGACCATGTAATAGCTTTTGATGCCCCCCTAAATAATCACAACAGGCCGTCTATCTCGGCAGTGAGTTTCTAACTCATTTACTCAGAAAGCATCAACGGTCCAGGCGAATTCCTGCCGCTGAGCATCGTCAACATTTTTTGTCAGACAAAAAGAATCCCGACAATGGCTGAGCACGTTGGGACATTCTGTTTTTGCGTCCCACATTTTTTTTTGCATGGTGACAAAGCTGGTTTTATTACGTTGTCACGTCTGGTTACAAACCCCTTCTGTTGTAACTGCATGCCCTCAGGCTGTGTAAACTCATTGGGAAACTAGTGGCGTGGCAAGTAAACCTACACCTACAATTTTTTTGTTGTAATTTCCTGTCTGTATCGCTGAATGCTGAAGGATCCTGGGGAGTGAAATCAGGGGGTTTGAGCAACACCACAGAAATGCTGCATTATGAAACGGGTGAAGTTGGTTGACATGAAACATTACTTCTTAAACTAACTTCCTGTTCGGTTGGAAAGGATTGGGAAAGATTACGGTGTGAATTGAAAAGCTTCCTGCAAAGTTGGATTATGGGATCTTAAGCTGTCAAGACTCTGAAATGTACATAAGAAACTTCCACAAACAACACCTATCCCTTACATTTCTCAACAAATGGCCATCTGGATGTGTTAAACGTATTTGGACATGTCCTTATGACATCTGAGTGTGCAATGAAGCAAGTGTGATTTTTTTTTTTTAAATACCACAGACTCTCAGAAGGATGACTTCCTGTTAGGTCCGGGCCATTGAAATCAGGTTTTAGTCTAACATTACAGGTTTCCTTGGTTAAAATAGTATAAGGGTCAGTTTAGGAGGGCGCTCTTTAAAGCAACACTAAGTAACTTTGCAACCGTCATAAAATGTTCGTTTGTGATTATATGTCAAATTGTAGCTCATTGAATGACGCCTCTGTCATGGCCCGAGGGGGTCTGTATCACTTTAACTGGTCACTAAGAAACTTTGAGGAGGGTGCCAGGAACACTGCCACACAAAACTACAAATGTGCTGACTGCTTTATGGTATACGTCACTTTCCCATTTCTTATTTTCAACATCATCATAGGACATTGTTTCGCCACAATTAGATTCATTACCTGATCTCTATTCATCCTTCACACAGCCACTAGAAACAGAAATGTACTTCAATTTCTGCAGGTGACCGGGAGATCAGGTTTTTACGACACTATGTGCTGGTCCTCATTGGAGAAGCAGTCTTTATTCAGGCAAAGCACTTTTGTCCACAGTGGCCGCCAAAATTGAGCAAAACTGAAACTTTTTTATTGATGCTTTGACATTTCATTTTAAACATAATCGGCGTTAAAATACAAATGTTTTACTCTTGCAGAAATTTCAGCATCATTTTATTTTTCACTACCGCATGTTAATCAACTATTTTATTTCTGCGCACCACCTTAAATACTTCAGGCCAATTAGAAAAGTTGCTCAATAATGGTTTTGGGTATACTGTATAGTAATTTTTTATGTGTAATAAACAAAAGTAACATGTTTAAATCTGATCAGTTTTTTATCTGCCTACTTTTTGTTTTGTTCATTTTCACAGTTGGACTTCCGTTTTTCATTCTTACGCCGAAAGACGACCCCTTCAAGCGGGGTTTCTTTTGTAACGATGAGTCCATCCGGTACCCTTTCAAAGAGGAAACCATATCCTACCAGCTCCTGGGAGGAGTCATGATTCCCTTCACCCTCATAGTGGTAAGACACCTTTTATACTCCAGATTAAACTCTGGCTCCCGTTCCTGTTATGTCTTTCAATCGTGGCTTGTTTCCTTCCTTCGTAGATTGTGTGCGGTGAGTTTTTGTCCGTTTACTTGTCGCGGCTTAAGAATCGGCCTCTTGGAAAGAAGTGCATGATGTGCATCTACAAAACTGTGGGGAGCTGCCTGTTTGGAGCCGCTGCCAGCCAGTCGCTGACTGACATTACCAAATACTCCATCGGCAGACTGCGGCCACACTTCCTGGATGTTTGCAAACCCTTGTGGGATCAAATCGACTGTAAAACAGGATACATAGAGAAATTCACCTGCACTGGAGATGACTTTCAGGTGACCGAAGCCAGGTGAGGTTTCCCCTCTTGATCTTGTCTCCTGTAGCTAAAATTGATCGCTTTAAAATGCTGGCATGGCTGCAGAGTGTCTTATAACGGTTTAAATTGGCAAATCCTTCAGACTTGCGCTGATTGAATCCAACTAAGCTCTGATTTCTCACATTGCATTTTTGGATCAAAAACAATTAGTTTAGTGGGGTTTTTTTTTGTTTTTTTTTGTGAATCAAGCTGCTAGAAATGGAAATACATCGATTCATGCATATTTAGAAGACTAACGCTGTGGTGGATAAGGTTAGGGGATGACCGTTAATATAATATGAACCACTAAATGAAAGTGGTCCGTGTGTTGAGCCTTGAGGAACACCATGTGTCAGTTTCTTTCTAAAGGACCACACCGCTTCTCAAATTGCTTGTGTAGATTGAAGTTATCTCATCAAACCTTGTCAATACAAATTAAAAATGGCCAAGACTTCCTTGGAGAGATTGTAGCTTGACTCTATGGTTGGGATTTATTGAATCATTTATCACTATTGTGAAAAGAATTGGGAATTTTCATCACAATGATAAATTAAGAACAGATTTTTCAAAACTCAAAACAATCAAATTTTTTAATAAAACCAAAAATATGATTACATTTACATTTATGCATTTAACGGACGCTTTTATCCAAAGGGACTTACAAAAAGAGGGTTTAACATTGAATTACGACTTAATTTACGCGCAATATGCTTGGAGAGGATTTAACATTAATGATGACACTCATTTACACCATTTAGGCAAACACAGAAGACTCAAGTACCATAAATTGAGTGCTAAATAATATCAGGGGGGGGGGGGGGTAATAAGTGCATTTAGATCTTTCAGGGCAAGAGATACTCTTGGTAGAGCTGGGTCTTCAAGGATATCTTGAAGGTGGAAAGAGAATCTGATGCTCTGATAGTGTCACGTTTAGTCATGTCATTGTTGATTCACATAATTCTCACTGCTTCAAAGATAGACGTGTGCAAGCCCTAAGATTACATGAACTGTTTCCAGTTTCTAGTGAGTGATTAGACTGTAAACTCTGTTCTTAGGGGTGAAACTCACTGTTTAGTCACAACACTGTGTTGCCATGATAATCTACTGTTTTGTCCCAGGGATGCTTTGCAAAACAAACACTGTAAAAAGCCGCTAAAAATATTTTTGATCCACATTTCATCTTTGAGATCCGTTCACCTGAGCAACCATGTCAGTATCATATCTGCTGTCTTTTTTTCCCAAATAGGATCAAGTGTAAGAACACACAGATCCAAACCGTTTCAGATACAAAAATCCCTAATTTGACTGATTATACGCTGCAAAATGCTGAAGTGGCAGCAGATAATATCAGTTGAATATATTTATATCATGTTGAATCTTGATTGCATGTCTGCCTAAAACATCAGTCTTATTTGTTTATGACCTAACTGGATTGAACAGGATTGAACACACACAAATGAAAAAGGACCAAGATCTTAAACCTTTTCTCAGCACTGGTTTTTATATTTAGTCAGGATAACAGTTAAGTTATAAAAAAATCATATAAAAATGTAATAAATGAATAAATGTTTGTCTGTCAAACTGATTTATATTTAATGATGTGGAACATTAAAAATTGGATTTATGGAGAAGATATCGCGCATGTTTCCTCAAAGCATTTTACACGGGAGGGAAATTCACCTATTAACACAAATTCTTACACCGATGCAAAGAATTGTAGGTCAACTCCCTTGCCTAGAGGCATATCGGTATGTGACAGGAGGATCCTGGAATAAAGCCCTCAACATTTGGATTGCAAGACAATCCTACCAACTCAACCACAATAACACGTTATATGATGGAAAATGTCCGTCTCACTCCCAACCTTGGTCTGAGTTTTTTTTTTTTCTACTGTAGTCTTGATTATCTGGGTGTTTCCCTGCCTCACCCGACGTGGTGGATTAACAGGCTTTTGTGAGCTACAGTTATCTGAATGACGTGGTTAAACAGGGAAATGTATAATAATGTAGGGAAGTGTGTCTTACAATGCCAGGGTTGGTCAACATGTATTTTATCAAAAGTCTTTTACCCATCAAAAGGTATTCAAACATGAGAATAATCACCTGGCTTCAGGATTTAAAGAGACATCCAAGGCAAATTCAAATTATTAATGAAGGATCACGTTTTTAAGAGTATAACTGAAGTTTTAGCCGATCAAAAACGGGTAAAAATAAAATCTGAACAGCTTTTTTTCCCCCTAAATTTGTTACTAATTGGAGTTTATAAATACCGAATTGACTCTCTTTTTTTTTTCTCTCTACCTGTAAACTGGAATGGTGGAAATATTCCAGATCCATTTCAAACTGTATCTGAAAATAATTCAGACATTTTAACACTTTAGTGTTAAAGGATCCTGTCCGATCAGGCTTCTGTATAGTTCTGATTTTCTTTGTATGAATAAATGTTTCATTCAAATCGAAACCCAAAGAAAAAGAAAAAAATACCAGTGGTAACATTTTGCATAGAAGAAACTATTTGGGAAACGAATTGGATTTGCCTACAGTCAAATGTGGAACTGAAGCTGAAGGACTTTGATCCAGATGGTAAAGGTTGCGGAGACAGATCAGCAGCAAAGGGTCCAGAAGCAATAAAGGTTTAGTAGGAAATTAATTATTTAGATTAAAAAAACTGAGCAGTTGGAGACCATGTAAGGCTGAGGGCCGTAATGCTATTTCCGCAACAGGAAACCGGTTCTGATTGGCTGCTGGCCAGCTCTTTCCCACACACCTTATCTACTTATCACATATAGGTACAAACAGGCAGATAATCTGAGGCCTTGATAACAAACTTACTCTGCCTAAGTCCAGCTATGTTCACTCTGAAATATGTATCCTTTAAAAAAAAAAAGTTTCCACTGTACAATGTTGAGTTAAAGAAATTCAAATAATGTTTGTCTCTTTCAGATTGTCCTTTTCTTCCGGTCACGCGTCCTTCTCCATGTACTGCATGCTATTCCTTTCTGTAAGTAGAGATTCGTTTTTTTTTTAAACTGTCACTGTTTTAGAACTAAGGTAAAATTATGTCACCCTTAACTTCAGTTTGGGTGCAGGATACATTTAAATAACTTTGAATAATCATTGCCAAAAGATGGCGAGCTTTATACAGCCCAGATGCTAAGATGGTGCATAAAGAAGAGCTTTTTAAATTTGATCCGAGCAAACACTACGCGAGATGTTGAAAATGTCAACATTTATTCCAGTTTCCTCTTATTTTTTATATTTCTTAGCCATCCAGACATCTTATAAAGTATAAAAGGTTTATTTTTAGTTATTTGTGTCAAAACAAGACCAGTAAAACGGCTTCTGGAAACACCTGCACAGCAAATATTGATCTCGTTGGTGGAATTTTGTCACAAAAGGTGTGATTGTTAATTTTTCCTGCAGCTCTACCTTCAAGCCAGAATGAGGTCAAAGTGGACGCGGCTTCTGCGTCCCCTCTTCCAGTTCTTCCTGATAGCCATGGCGGTTTACGTGGGTCTGACCCGAGTCTCTGACTACAAACACCACTGGAGCGACGTGTGCGCTGGCCTCCTGCAGGGAGGTTCAGTGGCCGTTTTCACAGTAAGTCTCCTAGGAAGTTGCTTAAAGATCATTTGCTTTGCTGACATATTTGCGTATTCATTCGGTCTAACTGTACTTTAATCTTATCCGTAGATGTTTTGAGTTTAGGCATAGACTTTCCCTGGCATAGTATAAATACTTATATTAGGGTATGGAGCTGATATTGTGACGTTGATCCATAATGTACATCATATAACAAACTAAATGGGACTGCCATCAGATTTCTGTGTTGACTGTTTATGACCCCGAAGCAACCCACATGTCGAGAAGAAGAATGCAGACGTCAAACAGCCGCTTCTTGTTTATGAGAGTAAATGACGAAACCACCTTCGTTGGATCAATTTTGAAAGCTTTTGAGCAATGCGTGCCGACCGCATAGTCTCAAGATCATGCCAACAGGATAAAAGCAAAACTCAGCACTGCTTGCACACTTATCTGATTTTGTTGCAAGAATGGAAGACGAATGAAATCAAACGTTTTTTTGGGGTTGAAAAGAAAATTTGGATCGGATTTACGTGCCGTGAAATCTACTTAAATTTATGCTTGAGTCTGTGCATGTAGGAGTAACATTGGTGAATGAGATATGTAATGCATCACCAATAAATACTTTTTAATCAGTTATATTACCAAAGAATTAAGTAACGAGGAAATCTAACCAGCTGTGCATTCACTGTGTAATAAAAAAAAAATGACAACTGGAAAAAGTATTTAAAATGCGAAGAACTGCTATTAACAGGATCAGTGGACGGGAAAAAGAAACAGTGTTGTGTCCTGAGGGGGAGTGTAGAAATTTCTTAAAGAAACGGGCCCATTTCAAAGTGTCAGATACGTCTATCATGCAAAGTCAAATTTCTTGTAGGTTGTTTATATATACATGGCACATAATGCATAAAACTCCCCTTTTAAAGGATCCATTTACAACAATTATGGTCTACATAGATTATTTTAATGTATTCACATTGCAATAATAGCTACACATTTGAATGTATTGTTCTTTCTGCCTTCTGCAGGTGTTCTGCGTCTCCAACTTCTTTTCACAGCCAGTGGAACCAGTGGTCTCTCAAGAGGAGGAGGAGGAGGCCGCTCATACCAGTTTACAGGAAAACCCCAACATTAGTAACCACTACGGCAGCACCGAATGACTTTTGAAGCCTCAAAGACATTATTCTCCTTAGCCTCGATCGCAGAAGGACCTGAGTGTTGACCTCGACCCCATAATTAAACAGTGATTCTGATAAATTTCCTTCTGCCTGTTGGGATGCATAAGCTTATCCCATATGGTGCCATCTGCTGCAGGCTTCAGCTTCGCCCTGCTGTAGCTAGAGACACAAAGTGCACTATACAGGGTTCTGGCTGCACATACTTGTCTGATATGCCACACTGTTTTGTATTTTTAAACAATGAAATGAGCCTCTGTATCCACGCTGCAAGCAGGCTTGTAGAGGTCTGGTTGTACTTGGCATTAATAAACCAGGACTGTCTTTTAAAGAGAGACTGATGTCAAAAATAATATATTTTATATTGATTATTGCCTTAGATTTATGCTGCTGCCTGCTGATGCAGCTTCTTCCCTGATGTCATTTTATATATGTAAGATACAATCTTTTTTTCCTGGTGTTTTTGGTAATTTGTGGAAAAAAAATAAAGGAATAATTTTGTTCTGAAGTTATAAACAATATTGTTCAGAAATAAAGAGGAGTAGAAAAAAACTTTAAGCTATATTGATGTTTTTTTGTCGACAGATCAAATATAGAGCAGATTGGAGAAACATGTTTCATGTTTTTTTTTTTAAGGACATTCAGGAAAGATTCAGAAACAAGACTGATGGTATAATTTACAAATATGAAAACTTTGTTGCCACTATAGGTGTTTAAGAAAGCTGCTTGGCTTGCTTTTATCAATTTATACTTAGCAATCTGTCTGAAAAGTAACATTATTTTTATTACAATGAAAGTAGTGCATAGATGTGTAGTTGGAGGAAATAATGCATGTTTTTTTATAACTCAGCATAATTGGCTCTTTACTCAACTGCCATAATAAAGTCCTGTGCAAACTGTTGCCATCAGAAGACGTAAAACGTGATTTGTCAGGATCTGCCCAAAGGTGTATGAGGTAAACATTATCGATGCCGTCAAAGACTTTGGACTTTTAACTTCCTGCACGGCAATGATGAAAACGTACGGATTTGATTGAATGGCTTAGACAAAGAATAGACCAAGATCAGAAATTGTGACAAAACTAATGTTTGAAAACTTTCAATGTCTCTGGGTTGGATTGTATTTGTTACTGTTCTTTGGCTCTTCCTTAACTTTAGGCATTAATTTGTCAAGTTTATTCGTAAAACCCATTTCAGTTGCAAGGCAGTTCAAAGGGCTTTACGTGATAAAAACATCATGCAGAAGGATTTAATGTAACTACAATCATGGAGAACAATCAGCACTCAATTTTAATAATTAAGCAACATTAAGCAAGTGGGTTTTAAGGGACGATTTAAAAAGACTCTGTTTCAGCTGATTTGCAGTTTTCTGGGAGTTTGTTCCACATTAGAGGGGCATAAAAACTGCACGCAGTGTCTCCATGTTTGGTTCTGGTTCTGGTCTGTTTTACAGACTAAGCTGGAACCAGAAGACCTGACTGGTCTGGAAGGTTGATACGATGACAGCAGGTCTCTAATGTATGTTAGAGCGAAGCCATTCAGTGATTTATAAACTAACGGAAGTATTTTTAAAGTCTATTCTCAGAGCGTCTAGGAGCCAGTGTAAGGACTTTGTGTTGGTCTATTTAAATTATAACTCAATAGAATGCACTGCTGGTTGCAGTTAAAGCGTGAAAATATAGGGGGAAAGATCACAATTCCAACCTGCATCATTGAACATTTTGTTTAAGCAAACAGAGGAAACAGGAGAGGAAATTCTACTGTTATAATTAAATTGTGGTTCAGCCACTGTATAGTATCGGCCAGTATTGTTAATTTTTTTTACATATAAGCGTCGATTCAAAAAGTGAAAATAGGCTGGACATAACAACCAATGTGTACTTTCATTTTGATGTTTTTTGTTTTGCAAGAGCCATGTGGTCAGTGAACATCGATGCAGTAAAGGATTGTGGGTGTTCAGCTGAAAAAGAGAATCAGTATGTGTTCTTTTATTTTTATTTTTATTCTGTGGAAATATTTTGCTTTATAACAGGCAAAATGACTATCCGATATTGTTATCGGTCAAAACGTTTACATTGATGCAAACTTAATGGTAGTTTTATTTAACACTTGACAAGTCTGAGTGATACTGTTAGAAGGAAAAAAAAGAGTAACAGCATTTGTTTATATTAAACTTCTAATATTTTCCAAAAAAGCCTTTAGAAGAATTACTGTTCTCCACTTTCTTCTTCCTTTACTGCATTTGCAACGAAACTGTCTGTCTTAGAAGGTTTCTGAAGCATAAACAGAAGCAATTTTTGTGACTGTTGCATTTTTACTATTCATTTTTAGGCCTTAAACCTAACAAATACGGATATTTTTTGTTGTATCGCTTCGAAAAAAATATAAGAAAGATTAACATTTAGTTAGTTTTCTGTCTAGAACATATATATATATATATATATATATATATATATATATATATATATATATATATATATATATATATATATATATATATATATATAT